>RAHM01000337.1:95126-620206 GCA_003713295.1 Parotia lawesii | reverse complement strand
GAAGGAAGGAAGGAAGGAAGGAAGGAAGGAAGGAAGGAAGGAAGGAAGGAAGGAAGGAAGGAAGGAAGGAAGGAAGGAAGGAAGGAAGGAAGCCTTTCAACAAAGGCTTATTTTCAAAAAATAAAATTTTTCATCAGAGGTATTTTCAAAAACTGCTTTTAATTTTATTTCCTTTTAAATTCTACTTTTCAATTAAAATAGCTTCATATTTTTAATTTAAATAAAACTAGGCTTTTTCAACAATTTTTGTTTATTTTTCATCACTGTGAGTAAAAATAAACATTAATTACTACAACTGGGCTTGGCTTAAACTTCAGATACTAGTTTTACACTGCTACATTTTCAGTGACCTTGCTGAAATCACACTGTATTGGAATGGGAAAGACAGGGAAAGTAATGAGCTGTGAGTTTAAATGTTCAATTTTGTCTTCAAGACTGAAGGAGTTAGTATCAGGATTCACTTTGATCTTTTCCAATGCAGCGTGTTTCAAGGTATGGTGACATGCCTGCATCACAAATCTTTACTGTTCAATCATCTTATTCTTCACAAACATCAGTAATAAATAGTGATCGCCACATCCAATTTTTCTAACACATTTTTATTTTCTGATACAACTACCCATACATTTACATATTTTTTGCCATATAGCTATCTGGGTTTCCTGCAGCAGTGAGCATTATCAGACTTCAGCCACAAGAGCTCACGAAGAAATCAGTGAGGGAGACAATGCTTTGGACATAGAAATTGCATCCCGTCTGTGTTCAAAAGCATGGTCCATATTTCTGCTTTTGTGCACACTGCCTAGGAAAACATGTTGCTACATTTTTGTTCAGAATGTGGCAACATGAAATAATACTTAATTAGCAATTATATTGAGAAAAAAGTGACCTCCACCTCACTTTTTCAGGATCCATCCCTTGCTGTGCAGGTGTTGATTTTGGCAAAGGAAGGTAAGAGGTCTTGTGTCCTTTAAATGTTGAAATACTGAAATGCATGTCAGTAGCAGAAAGCTGAGCTTGCAGTTAATTCCCTGGCCCTAGCCGAGGATTCATAGATCAGCTAACCTTCCAACTATAATCATAGCTTACCCACGACAAGGAGAGGCTTGGGATGTTTGCTGGAAAGGGAATGAGAAAAAAGATCAGCTGGTGAATTAGGCATCACCTGCTCAAAAAAAAGTAGAAGGCTGTCCTATTAAAGAAAAGGCACTAAGGATGGAAAAACAACTGAGGAGGGGCATGAAAGATTTAGAGGAAGTATTAAAAAGTGACTGACTGGGAAGTCAGAAAGAGAGAGAGAGGAGAGAGACAGAATACATAGTATTGTTTAGTTGTAGATCTCAGCATACTTGACAAAAAAAATACTAAGGAAAAGGAAAACTGTAAGTCAATGCCTAAATGCTTGCATGATATGGAAATACCACAAGCAAGGGAGTAGCAGACAGCATACTGCTTAGGCCAGTGAACAGGCAGAAGGCTTGCTTGGAAACAAACAAAACCATTGGCAGGCTTGAATCTATTTAAGGCATGCTAGAGTGACAGAAGCTAGTTTGTTCAAAGGTATTCTCTGCCTACTGCATCCTGCATCCCAGTTCAGCATCAGCAGTATTAGTCTGTCAGAGTCAAACTGACCTTGGCTCCAACACAGCCTTTCATGCCTGTCACAGCATTCCCACAGGCAGTGCTCCTTACCCAGGTGATCCAGTAGACTGACCAGGATCAACGTACTCATATGACACTGCAGTCTACTGAATCATCCTCCTGGACGAGGACTGTTGCCTGGGAAGTGGTACAAAAACAGTAATTTCATTAAGAGGCAGGTCCATTTTGGCTGCTGAAGCTCATCAGTCTCATAAACTGGAGTTATTGTGAAACAGAGAAGGAGCCAGCACTGGACTCCCTGACATCCAGGTCTTGGAAACAGCTTGCAAATCTGCCCAAGCTGTTGTAGTGTGAAGTCAGCTGCTCCAGAGGCAGCAGCTGTGTTGCTTCCAGTGATGAGTTCACTCTGAAAGCAAAACAGCCCTGGTCGTGATTCGGTGTACTATCCTAGGATAGCAGATCCTCTACCCATGAAACTGACAGATCCACAACTCAGATAATCCAACTGAGGTAAATGAGAATTGACTATAAAAAACAAATGAAGGGATATTATCTTTTTCCACTTGTGCATTAGCTGGAGCAAAACTTCTCTACTTAACTCAATCTCTTCTTTATAAAAAACTCACAAAGTAAAGGCAACAAAGATATTAGCAACATAATCTGCTGTACAAATAATTGCTGTAGATATGCTTATTTTTCTGGTCTATCTTCACTGTTCATTCTACTAAGGATAACAATATGCAATTAATTTAAGGTCAGTAGAAAACTCTAAACATTAAGGTCGGTGTCTGGGTAACAGGCTGCTGCCAAGACCTAGCACGGGGTAGAAGTGGAAACAGCATTTCATGTAGGCAAGGCACCTTCACACCAGCATTTCAGACCTAAAAGACTGACAACAGAAGTGGTTCTAGCATAGCTGTCATCAAAACATCTACTAGAAGGAAACACTTGACAAGTAACAGCTTTTTAGGGACACATTTTCCATAAATATACAGCAAAGCAAAATCTATACAAAGACTTACACAAAGCCAGGCTGAAGAAAGGATAGAACTTGCTATTGTAATTTATCATGTACTGAACAAAACCCCTCAGCAAAAATAAAACATTTTTGCTTGTTTCTTTGTTTTCATATTATCTATACGTCTTTCAGTCTTGAGCTGTCAGAGCTGCTGAATAAATGTAATAATACTGCAGTATCCTTAAGTCACATTAGAAAGCTCTTCAGCAGGTCAGATTCTTATATCTGTGACCTTTCAGTATTAAGGGGTCAGTCCTTTCTGATGCAATCTCAGTATGCACCAAATAAAGATCCAATTCATAATTCCTGACAAAGCTACAGGCCAGAGATGGCTGTTCTGAAATGTGCCTGGAGCATTAGTATGATGAGCTGAGTCTCAGGCAATGTTCGTAATTCTGGGCTCTGAGTCACACTGTTTTGCTGTCCTACCTGTGCTGTGAGACCTTTTGTACAGACTTACCTCTGCCGCAGCACAAGTGTTTCAGCAGGCTTGGCTTGTAGTTCATCTTGTATTTTTTTTGGTGAGATTGCACAGCTCTTCTGAAAACAAACCCTTCCTCTGCTGCTCTTTAGAGACTTCATTGGAGACTCTGTTGACTTAATACATAAGTCTTCAAAAGCTGCAACTCCCAAATGATCTGGGAATAAATAACTCTCAAAGAACCACAAGACACATGTATATCTGTCCCGAGAATTTCATAAGTGAATTAAAAATGATTTCAACTCATTAAGACTGTTTGTCCAGAGGTAAGTCAGCTTCCAGTAAATGTGCAAGGACTTTGAAATCATGACAGGAAGAATGTCTAAGAGTTCATGAAGGATTGCGCAGGCACCGTGAGGAAGAAATGTAACACTTAAAATCCAGAGTTGTACAAGACACCACAGACTTTGAGTAGACAACAAGGATGTGACTGGTTGAGGTCCTCCCAGGAGGTTGTTAACAAGGTTATAAAGATTCTCAAGATGAAAATATGTCAGTACTTATATTAGAATTAGCATTTGATGATCAGCCCTCTGTGTGAATGATGTACGTGTTTGTAAGTGGAAGCACAGTTTTTACTCAACCACAGATTCCTTTTAGAGCTACTTACACTTGTACCTGATTTGAACTGAATCACCTCATTTAAGAAACATTTTCTGAACTAAATAATGGGCATGTCATGTATTGATCTGTCTCATTACATTTAATTGTTCAACAAATGAAAGACACAGGAGCCCACCAGGAGGCCACTGGTGTGAATGAACAGAAATTAGAGGTTTGTTACATTTGATTGACTAGTAATTGTTGAGAACAGGAAGCTTTGGTAGGAGCTGGGCTTACTAGACAGCATCATTAGATGTGTCATTAAAGGGAGCCAACCACAGCTATCCCTCCACCCTGACCAAGTCAATGAAGGAGCACAAGCTCTTTCTGGGCATGCATATCTTCATCAAGGTGTAATAGGGCACTATCAAGGGACAAAACTCATAGCTTTCCAGGGACAATTAAACCTGCAAGAAGGAGGGGAAATATAGGAAAACTCTGTTCCATTTATAGTCACCTTTGCCTGCCAGGAGCTCAGGAGAAAACAGAGCACTGGGCTACCAAACGCAACACCCTGCCTAGGCAGCTGTAGTGGGTTAATCCTGGCTGGATTCCAAGCACACACCAAAGCTTTTCTATCACTTGCCTTTGCAAATGGACAGGGGAGACGAAATATAACAAAGGTTCCTGGGTTGAGATAAGGACAAGGGGAGATCACTTACCAGTAACACCACCTTGGTGTCTGCAGGGCTGTTCCTCTCACATATTCTCACTCTGCTCTTCTCTGGCCACAATTACAGCTGCACAATATTTTTTTTCCCTTAAATATATTGTTCCAGAGGTGTTACCACCATTTCTAACTGGCCCAGCCTTGGCCAGTGGCACATTCATTTCTGAAGCTGCCACGGATTGGCTCTGCCAGACATGGAGGAATATTTCAGCAGCTTCTCACAGAAGCCACCCTTGTAGCCCCCCGCTACCAAAACCTGGCCACACAAACTCAGTACAGCAGCCTATTCGTTTAATGTGTCTGAGAGGACAAGGAGGCGCTCTAGCCTGTGAAATCTGCAGAACACCACAGATTGACACAGATTTATGGTGTGTGCCCCATTGCACTCCACTGTGGTGCCATAAAGAAAACAAAGAAATGTTCCTATTCTGAGCTGGCTAGGAAGCAGCCCAGACACTGTTGTCAGCCTGCTCCTGCAGATTTGCTGTTTTACGAAACCGCAGCAGAAGATGATGTTTTTAAGAAAGAAACAAAGGGTGCCATCTATTGTCCAAATTACAGGGACACCCACCTCCTCGCATTTGTCACATTAAACCCTGAGGTTCTTCTGCCTTCAACTATCTGCTATTATGGAGAGATGAACACAAATAGCTGCTTTTCCCCTTATTCATTTGTGCTACATGGAGCCTCAGAAATAGATCTGCTCTGGCAGTCTATTTTACGGAGTGCAGGTACATGCAAGAATATGTTACTAGAACACAGAGTAACACTCTGGTGTGACTGCCTCACCCCAGTAGATCCACTGTGGAGCCATTCATATACAGTACGCAGTTCAAAGGGCTCCCTATGTATATTCCTAGGCTACAGACTGTAATTTTCCTGGATGTAAGCATACTAGCTACAGATAAAAAGACAGAGAGGAGAAGCTGTGTCTGTCTACTCTAATCCAGAAACATTTTTATTTTTAATTCATGACCTGCTGCTAGTAAACTAAATGGTTCACCAATAAACAGCACTTAATATTTACCTTTTTTTTTCTTTTTTTTTTTCTTTTGTAGCCCACATACCTTGTAGGCATTCCTTAACTATCTCATGCATGGAATTAATTGTCACAAGATGACACAAAAAGAAAATAAGAAAATTGGACTGACCTTTTCAGAGCCCCTGATGTAAGGGGAATGCACTTGAATTTGACTAAATATAGGAAAAGAGGCACCAAATAATTAAACAAAAAAAACCAACGAACAAAAGATCAGTGAGAACTCATGAGGCTGTCACAAGTCAGGCCAGCAAGTGAGGAAAAACTGTGACATCAGAAAACAAATTTCGCCTGCAGTGCCAAATGCCCGCTCCTGTCTTTGCAGGGAAGAAGGTGTAATCTGACCTCATACCACCATTCTGACACATGGTTAATCAGAGGAGGCTGGGCTAAAGGCTTAGAGAGACTTTGGGACTCTGACTCATGACCAAGGATTGCCTACCAGGATAGCAAATGCCCTTACATTGCCCCCTGCCTTCTCCCCACCAACCATATTGATGTAAAAGCTGACTATAGAGAGTCTCTGGAGCATGTTTGCCAACAGTACTTTGGGCTGGCAGCAGAAATGCCAGAGAGTTTTAACGTTTTGCTGACTCAGGAAACACTTTTTGAAGGGCACATGAGCCAGAAGAAAGAGTTAATTACAATAAAGGTGTAACCCATGTAACTTGAAGAAAAAATTTGCCTTGAGAGCTTTTAAAACTTGTATCTTGCTCATGTGCTGCCAGGCACCTCTTCTGCCCCTATCTGCATGATATTTTTGAGCTTTTGCAAAATTTTTATCATAACTTTACACCGGAAGACAGAGCCATGAGGAAAAGGAGTTTTGGTCCATACCTACGAACTATTAGCTGAGGAAGTGTAAAGATGAATATGATTGCCTTCAAGAGAACCAACTTTCAGATAAACACAGCAAAAAAATTGCTAAGTGGCTCCTCAACTCAGTGCCATACTACTGATTATACACTAAATTTAGATCACACTGGAATGATCTAATAAGTATTACAAGAGTTCAAGTGAGTTTTTTATGCTTGCAGCCCATATGGGTAAGATAATTTCTAGTTTCAAAGTGACACATAAGAAGCTAGCTCAAACTAGGGCAATAAAGCTCAATCTACGGTAGTAATGAAAAGTCCGTGGTCACTGCAGATCTTGTGCCATCAGAGTTAAGCTAATTTTGTAGTGCTTCTCTCTGTAATTTATTTCATTCTCTGTACTACAAACAGAGCTGAAAGAAATTACACTGAATGGAAGTTCAGCCTCGAAACACACCATTATAACACTGCAGTTGTAAAGACTGCAGGAAGAGCCCTGAAAGAAAGAGAAATAATTTTGCCAGTCTGATGGGTTCTTAATGGTTTTCGTTTATACAGAGTACAAGATTTTAACTTAATAGCAGAGAAATACAAAGAAAAAGATTAAGAATGGTGTACTGAAGGTGGATAAGGAGAAGTTTTAATTTTATGAACATTCTTAGCACACATTAATATTGATAAGGTAATTCACCCAGAAACAGTCAGGCATCTTCTCTACAGGCGACTCACGGGGCTAGTTATCAGAATCAAGTATTTAGCTGGAACAGAGTACAGGCTCTTTTCAAAAGAACCTCTGTACTGCAAGGACAAGATATCAGGTTTGCTGACCCTACAACTTATAAATCTTCACATAGCCAAAAGTCACAAGATATATATCCCCATGCCACAGAGAGCCTGAGGGTCTGGGGAGCTCTGTGAATAGCACACAGGGTGGATGTGGCACCCTGTTCCAGAAGTCTCACCAGTCACCTACAGAAGAACCAGGTGCTTTGGTTCAGGGATGATTACTGACACTGGTTCTAGCAGCCCTTTCTGAGTCCCGCAGCCCAGTCAGATATGTTAACCATTCCTGTGACCACACAGACCCACCATCAGGTCTTGTGTGCCATAGTCCTCACGTGGAAGACACACTTGAAGGTCTTGCCAGCCTTTGCAGATGAAAGGCATCACACCAATTCACTACTAGCAGCACAATAGCAACAGCATTGTCCATTACCAGCACAGCTTTACTCAGTTGAGCTTTGTATTGTTGACAACAGCAAATATTAAAGGTGCTACAATCATTAAATGTATATTACTTTTCAGTCTGTCAAGCAAATATTACAAGAGGGGGCAGTGGCAATTACAGTGGACACAAAGCAGTTTATCACAGCACAAGATGAATGGTGAGAAAGGATGAAGGACCCTTGTTCTGCCTGGGCAATTCATACAGATTAAACAATAACTTTGAAATAATTAACCTAGTAGAATGTAACATTTTTTAAAAACACTTTAAATGGTCTTTAGTTTGTTTAAATGAACTATCCCATTAAGACTCAAATTGATCATTTTGATTTGGAAGGGAAGTTTTAATAAACCCAACCTTTAGCACAGTTTTAATGATTGTATTACAGATTTATAGACGAATGTCTGAGGTGGAACAGATCCTGGTACGATGAACACATAAGTAGGACTGGTAATGATTTGTCGGTATACTTAAAATCAGAGACACAGAGAGTAATTTTGATGGAAATATTTTGTTATGTTTTCAACTATTTCCAGCAAAAGATACATGTACACTTATACTAAGACACCAGTTTCTAACACAGATTCAAAAAATCATATGAAGTGCAGTGGGTATAACAAAATATCCTAAAAAGAAGAGGCATTACTGAAATAACATTTTCTCGTAACTGCAGTGAAAATATCTTTTAAGGAGAAGGCCCTTTTAACTTCAGGATCTTTTGAACTAAGTTTCCTACTACTGCAGGCACCAGTCAGACAGTGTTTTTCCTCAGCTGATCAAACTCCTCCAGTGCTATTGAAAGAGAGGCTCCTGCATCTCATTTGCTTGGAGGTGAGTAGACCTCTCCTTGTGTTCCACCCATAATTACTCACAGCCAGTTTGTGCTGGTTGTGTAAAGGCTAGCACAGCCTTGACCTGCAAAAGCACAGGAACTGAATAAAGGATACCTCAGTCATATTTCTTGCCTCTGTAATAATTACAAAACATGTAGGATGCCAGGATTAAACGAAGTGGGTAAAAGAAACACTGTGTGAAAAACAGAACAATTAAAATCTGTGTTTCTCAGTACTGAAGAAGAAAAAAAGGATTTAAGCAGCACTTCATTGTGTAGGCACAAGCAATGGGTGCCAAAAAAATGGGAGATGATAAGTAGTTTTCTGATTGTCATTGATTCCCAGGTAGTTTGTGTTTTAAACAGTTTTTCACTCAATCTGATAAGGCTAACTGGAAGACTGCATTTCAGAGATTTGAAATCTGCATTATAAGCAAGTAATGAAGGAGCACCAAAATGAGATTTTTTTTAAAAGGTAAAAAGACACTTTGTGACTGATTCGAGTTTGTTTTTAATCTCTTAGAGGGCTACATGACTCCCACGATTAGAGGCAGAAGAAGCTGGGATAAAATTTGCCAGAAAAAGAAACTCACCACACCTCCTTCAGTCATTTAAACTTTCTCTCTGCCCTGGACATGTCCATCTGCCCTTCTCTTCTTTTGGCACTGGTACATGCATTGTTCCCGACACAGCAGGTTTGGGGAGCTAAAACATAAGCGGAAAAACATCCCATCTCTTTTGGCAGTGTTAATTTCTGTCAGCTGAACTCCACAGCTGGCAGACCTCAGCAGGTAGGGAGATCTGCAGCAGAAGGGAGGAGTCCCACACAGCCACAGCTCTAGGTAAGCAGGACCACAGCAAAGCCAAAGTAACTCAGCACTTGGGAAACTGAAGTCTCAGTCTCGGACAACCAAGCACAAGTTTTTTGCACTGCTTACTAGAGAGCTAAAATGACCGTACTGCTACTGAACAGATTCTAGGAAAGTTAAGGGTCTTCAGAAAAGCCTCAGGGATCTCAAAGGTCTTCCTGGCTTCTATCAAGAGATTGTACATGAGTATTTTAAATTTTGTATTTTTAATATTGAATGTTGGCTATAAATATTGATAGGGTTGTCTAAAGCATGGATGACAGTATCTTGAATAAGTTCCAATACAGTGAGAAGCATGCACTGTGCTGTGCTTGTCCTCTGCCATGATCATCAACCAAAGTCAGTCAATGAACACACCAGACCTTTGCATTGCTCTAAATTATTTCTGACTAGTGCATACATGGCATCTCTTAGGAACTACTTAGGAACCTGTTTGTGCCTGGTCCATACAGACAGTAGTTTGCTGGTATAAGATTTTGGGACCCAGATCCAAAATTTTCCCAGTGTCTTCAATAACCTCTTCTGGAAGAGAACAATGTACGCCATAGCAGTTTCTGCCTTCAGACCCAAGGTCTGAGTAGCATATACCGGTGCATGCAGGCCTTAGTTCTCTGTGATTGCAGGTAGTCCAGGCCTGAATGTAGTGTTTAAGGCGTGATTCCATGAGACAGGGAATCATGGAATTTCATCAAAAGGGAGAAGGTTTTTTGTTCCTTTTTGCCTTACATGTTGAGGTCCAAAGCAAGAGACGAGGAGAGGCAAACTTCAATCTTTCATCCTTTACCTTGTACCAGCTCTGCCAGAAAGCAGTTCTCTGTGGCTTATAATTAACTCAGAAGAAACAGTTTCAGCAAAATATATTAACAGCTTTCTTAGAAAGCAATTAATTTATAACAGGATTTCTGGATCTAAAACCTACCAGCACAAGTGGGTCGCTCAGATGAGAGTGGAAAGAAAAAAAAAAAGCAGAGGGGCAGAGGGAGATTTCATAGCATAGAGTAGAATCATGGACTATCCTGAGCTGGAAGGAGCTCACAAGGGTCATTCAAGTCCAGCTCCTGGCCCTGTAGAGGACAGCCCCAAGAATCACACCATGTGATTTACCCCACCAGTGAAAACAATTTTTCTATATTCAGTTCATCAGGATTTGAAACCAGTTTAAATTGGGGGAGGAGGGGGGCTGGGAGGGGGGTGGGCCATCAGGGGTGGGAGGTGGGAAAGAATGTCATAGTACCATTAATTTTAAGTCATGAATGCTTGAGGCATTCTTGGAAGAGAGGGCATTCAGTTTCTCCTCTGGAGTCATGTTACTTCACTAACTCAGGTTCATTTAACACTCCATGTCCACGTCATCCCCTAGGATTTAAATGTATTTACAGCTACACAAGGGGAAAACTCACAGAACGTTTACTGACACAGGCTTTTTTGCTTCAATTTATACCTTAGCATTTGCAAATACAAACACTGGAAGATGAAATAGATTTGCAGGATCTGTAAGTTACTGCTCATGTTTGATACATTTGTGGCACCCTTCTTCCTGAAGAATACAGAAAACGTGGCTAAAAACATAATTTATTATATTTCAATTTAACAACTGGGAACTTAACTTACATAGTTCCAGCAACATCAGCACATACGCCTCCTATATTGTCTAACCAATCTAATGCAAAATGGCAATACATTTTGACAGATACAATCCATAATAAAAACATGTTGTTGGCCTGCTGGCCAGTCTTTGTACCAGCATATTCACATGGAGGTCTTAACGATTGTGTACTCTCATCACATTGCAGATGAGAAAGGTTGTGGTGTTTCTGACCCAGTTTTTTGATTCAACATTTTGTCTTAACATATTTAGCTAATTCTGCCCCAAGGTTGATTTGGGGCAGAATTAGTGAGATTAGAATTAGTTGAATCAGTGAGATTGGTGAACCAGGTAAACCAACAGCAACAGAAGTCGTGGTTGCTGCTCCTTCTTTTCCAAATCCCTTTCCCACTTCTCCTGCTTTTGACAGAGAAACACCCAATCTGATATCAAATGAGCCAATTGAAGTCACAGACCAAAGAAAGAAAAAACACTTGGTTTTGTTATTCAGTGTGTTTTCTCTCTGAAGGGATGAGAAGGTGATCAGCCAATGACAAGGAACAGTTCACCGGATGGGAGCAGCTGATGTATTCCATATTAAATGGCATGACCTGCCCTCCTTAATCCAGAAAGCCCTGCATCATGTCAGTAGTGATGAATACCAAGGGAATTAAAAAATCTCTGCCTCACCCAGACACCAGGAACCTCCTGCATTTTCAGCATGATAAGAATAATGCCATAACCAACTCATTGGCTTCACTGTTGAAGCATAGCCTCTTCCAGTTCTGGCTCAACAGTGAAATGATGCAAACTGCTTGTAAAATTGTACGAGCATGTCTGATCAAAAATTTTCACTGCTGCTTGAAATCACAGCTCCTCACGGAAAAGGGGTACATTCAAATGTTAATCTGCTTGAAGGGTTATAACTTGCAACCCCACATAAACTGGTTCATATAAACATACATATATTTTTGAGTGTGTGTGTGCGCGCGCGTGTGTGTACACATATATAAAAGAAAATTAGTCCCTTTTAAATCAAACTTGGAAAGGCTCACACAGCTGGAAAACTCCGGACGTTTGTGTGGAGAAGCTGATAACTGCTATCACTGGCTCCTCATTGACTCTTCATTGGCAGCTTCACACTTCTTGCTGTTCTGCAAGTATCAATTTAAAATGGCCTGCAACAGTGCCAGCTCAATTTAACACCAAGAAGCTGAAGCTAGTAAAAAAGAAAGTATTGAAAATACTATGCAAGGTAGTCCATGACTTTAACACAGTTCTTAGTACACCTTGGAAGACACATTGCTACTCCATTTCCACAGATTTCTCTTTTTTCTTTATATGCGTATATGTATTTTTATATCTGTATATATGTGTGTGTGTGTGTGCTTATATGCATAAGCATCCGAGGAACGTTGGCGTCTCAGAGTTAAATTTGAGTTATCACCTATTTATATTTGGCCTTTAAAGTTCCATTTCCTGTCAAATCATTACACATTTTTCTCACAGCTTTGAACACGAGAAAAAGAAGATGCGTTTTTTTCCAAGGACTGCAGTACAGCCATTCTGTTGTGCACTCAGTAAACTCCACAAATCCTGTGAGATTCATCCTAAGTAGCTGCAGATGATGGTGTACTCAAAGCACAAGCAGTGGTTACCCAAGGGGCCACCACTAATTTCAACAGTAGTGGAATTGACTGCTTATTAGACCCCATTTGAAATTTTCTTTACTGTAATAGAGGCTTGGCTTCTAGTCCTTCGTTCTCTATTGCCTTGACCTTGTGTTTTGTCCTTGTATTGCAAAATGAGTGCATAAATCCATATTGTCAAACTATTTCTCCCAAAGGGCTGGACCCTTTGACATGGCAATTTATGTGTAATTTACAATGCCCACAAAGCTTCGATTAGTTGTGTTAGGCTTAAAGAGCCTTGGCCACCTGCCTGACATTCACCTGATGATTTGTTCAGTTTTAAACTTTACAGGCGCAAATTTCCTTGAGGCAGGCACCATCTGCATACAAGGCAAGGTTAGCATACAAGGCATTCAGTTTTGTATTGACTTGGCAGATCTTAAGCCTACCTAGAGATCCTGCGATTTCGTGAAGCTTTGACAGGACTAAAGACTTCGTTTGTTACAGCTTTCAGTTCCGTGCCCAAGTAATGGCCAGGGCTCCTCTTTGGAAAAGAAGAGATTGGATCAAAGTTGTCTGCTACTGCATGACTCAACGCTATTAGCCATCCTAGACTTAATGTAATTAGGATTCTTTCGAATATGAGAAATCATTCAACTCGTTGCTGCAGTGATTCAGTTTTCAATCAGATATTTCCTTGCATATGTTACAGATATGGTTTTTTCATTCACAAAAGCCTTTCTGCGCTACCTGCTGGCTTTCCAAAATGTTCCTGGGGCAATTATGTCTGTGTAGGTATAAGTAAGCCTTTATCCCACGAATATCGGTGAAAATACATCTGCCTCTGACACCTGCTGCAAAATGTGTGCAGTATTGGGGCCGTATGTGCCAGAAAGACTGGCAGCCTGTATCTGCTGTGACATATGTTCACTCAGGCGAGCTGTAGTGGAAATATCCATGCTGGGAGTGGGGGGTAGACAGGTGATAATTGCCTTGCAATTGCTTATTGACTAACTTGCTAGGCAGGAAAGCAGAGGTAGCAGTGTTTAAACCTTACAGGACACAACTTGGAAAGCTGCTTCCAGTTCTCATAGAGAGTTCTTCTTGAAAACAGACGATGGTAAGCAATGGCTAGAGGGACTTGACAACAAAATGCTCTGTTATTTCTTCCTTGCTTCTGGAAGTATACAGAAGGATGATGAGTAAAGAGCCTCCCTACCAGGCTAGAAAGGTCAAGATCCTCTTTACAGCTCTGTTAGTGCTCTTGACTGATTTTTTTAGCAACTGAAGTGAAAAGATTTCCCTGCTTTTCTAGTGGATTGAATTTATTTACATAAACTTTTACTAAATTTTTTATCATATATACAACTTTTGAGGAGTTCCTCCACCTTTCTCGCCTATGCTGCAACTTAGACTTGTCCTTCTTGCCTCTGTTGAGCCCCTTTTTGTGTTGTGGATTCATTTGCGTTCTGCTTCTGCTCTCTGACACAATGAAGCTGGGACTTGTGTTTGTTAAGGGCTTTCCCACTGAGTATGCTAGAGAAGATTTGAAAATACTTTCCCTTCTTTTTTTTTTTCTTATTGTATATTTTTCGTTTTTAAAATAAAGAGCACATCAGAAGGCATGCACTGAAATGGACAGACAGTTGCACCAGGACACAAATTTTGGATTCTCCCTAGAGTAATCAATGGAACAAATATATTTTCAAAGCTATAGCCTAGCCACCTCTCATTGGCCTCAGACACAGTAAGTTCCTGTGCCACCCTATAATTAAAGATTATGCACTGGAGCAACTTTCTGCCGTAGGAATGGTAGCAACATGGTTGAATAATTCACACTAATTGCCTTAGCGACTTTTGCCTCCCTTTTGTCTTTTGCTAACTGTGAACAGGTTTCTTTATTTTTCAACTAGTTATTAAAAAACTGAGTTTTCAATCTCTAATTTCTAAATTTTTATTTGACCACCATAATACTCTGCATGTTCCTAGTCCTTAATATTGATTATTTGCTGTTATATTAAAATAATTCCAACAAAAAATCTCAGATTTTCTGAGATCATTCTTGTAGGAAAGTATTTTTGCAGATAGCAAGCTTCCTCACTTTAGAAAACTTAAAATAAAGGAGTTATGACCAGTTATGACAAATGGTGTAACCTTGCTATGCATCCAGCAACCTCTACTTGAAGCTATTAAAAGACTTTCATGCTGGAAGCCAGCTGGAGCTTGCTGTTTTTAAAGAACCTATTTTCCAACCACTTGAAGAAAATATTATTTTAAAAGGAAAAAGTCATTTGGGAAATGAAATATACATGCTGTGCTTGAAAAATATAATTTTTATACAAGAAGAGACTTGGTCTCAATAGGCAAAAGCCACTAACAGGCGAGGGAAAGAGCCTTTTATGATCATATTTTAGAACTTGGGTGATATCCAAAATTTCTTCATTTAAAATCATCTTTTTAAGATGCACTCCTACTTGAAAAAGACTCTCAAGTTTTCTCTGTATCCTCGCCAAAGTGTTGCTGGCAATAAATTAATACAGCTCCCTGACCACAGCAGGGAGGTGATTTTTTTACTAAGCATGGCGTTACAGAACCATTTCCTCCTGTCCCCCTGACTTCAATCTGCCTTCCGCAATAACATGAGGAAAATACAGTACTGAAGGACAGCCCTGTTTCTCAGTTTCTGCTGAAAGAATATCAAGCAATTACAGAGCTACAAAAAAGGGAAGGCAAGACATCAAGAGGTTATCTTATCGTCCTGCCCTGTGGTCCAGGACAGGATAAAAAATATCCAAAAGCAATCTAATCCTTGTACAACAGACATTTCCAATATTTCTGTATTTTTAAAATATTTTTCCTTTATTTTTTTCAATATAGTCGAAGGAAATTCAGTATTATAACTCTCAGGTGATCAAACAAAAAACGCATGTGTGAAGGTGGGATTTAGGGGAGGAGCACTGTTTTTAACAGAACTTTAGAGGCAAGTTGTTACATTTGTTAAACTTTGCTGCAAAAATGAAGAACTTGCACCTTGGGGAGTTGGTTTTGTTTGGTTTGGGGTTGAGAGGGGGTTTATGTCTTAACACTTCTGGCTGGTACTGTGACTGATGGACATAGTCACAGTGAAAACATATGAAAATTATGAAAAACAAAATGGAAATTTTTAAAAGAAGTCTATATTCTACTGGTTTACCAATAAGCTCGTTTAAAAATAAACAGGGGGGGTTTTTCTGTGCTGAGCAGAGACTGTGATGCTGTTATCCACGGTAAAAAGGAATTTGTTCCTTTCCATACAAGTGTGTTTGTAGGACTCTGCAAAGCACAGCACATATTTCAAGACGACTGTGGTAAGTAAATTATCTTTAGGGGCTGAGACAACAAATATATGGTGTGCATTTTCTCACTAAGCAGCATCCTAAGCTGCTAGGTTGCAGTAGGCTGCTGACATCAACATTACAACCAGGACATCAAACACGCCAAAAAGAATCTTGGAGAACCCTCCATACTACAGGACAACAGTCTCATTGATTGAGGGGAGAAATGCTAAGTCAAAGGTCTCTGTTGAAAAAACAAAGAGATAGGGAATATCTAGGTTTATAAAAAGATTATTTTAGGAAGCTACCTAGAAATCCAAGAATCTGAGTTTTGCCTAGTAGGTAAGGAACAAACTGCTGCTCTAGCTTTTCTAGCTTCCACTATCTTCTTTCTTCTGAATGCCACCGTTAACAGCTATTCACAGGTCCTTTCAAATTTCCTGTGCTCCTGAGTGCCCGCCAGAAATGCATTCCAATGGCTCAAAAAGGTTCTTGAATAGAAGGGGAAAATGTGCATGTTCACTACGAAAAGAATTCCTCCTTTTGATTTCTGTTTGTCAAGTAAAGTAAGGATGAAGAGGAGATCCTCAAAATACTTTCCCAGTGTCTTACCAGCCGAAAGCATCTGTGGTTATTTTCACACTACTTGTACTCTGCTTTCCAGTATGGAAGCAGAACAGAAAGTTCCCGCTTTCCTTTGGGCTTAAAAGAGTGATTTCAGGGTTGGTTTTTCTTCTTTTAATGTAAACGTTTTGTAGTACCTAACTAGTAATTTTGCCTTCTTCCGTATGTTTTAACTAATATTTTTAATTAATATTTAATTAAATGAGAAATTTCTTCTAAAGCCGTGTTTTTTCTGTACCTGCAGCGGTCTGCATCTACCACCGTGGAAGGTGTAACAGAAAAATCAAGCCGACTGTCAGTATACCTCAAGTCACTATCTAGGGATCTTCACACGCTTTTGTGAGGGGGAAAAAAGGGGAGGGGGGTGGGGAGACTGACAAATAAATATTTTTACACAGGATGTCATTTTCTACGTTGTGTAGAGAATGTAGTTGTTCGCTTAAATATCTATAGTTTTTTCATGGACATCTGACGAGCCTATTAGTATCTCTCTAATTCCCATGTTGTCTTCCTTGAGAGGAATGAAATTTCCTAAGCAGCTTTTTTTGCTCCCAAGAACTGAAAGTTATTTTCTCTAGGAAAGACTCTAGGCTTATAATATATTGGTTTCAATGACTGATACGAAAGTTAAATTGGCAAATTAAATAATGCAGTGCCCACTTACATAATTCAAACAACTACTTGCTAAACCTTTCTTTTCCTAGGCAACCAGAATCCTTTTCTTATAATTCTTCATCAGATAACTGAAGTGACTATTTCTCATACCTTGAAATTTTTTTTTTCGTGCCTCATCAAGATGTTTAATTTGAATGCCCTGCTTACTTTAGATTTTTATGTGTCCACATATCTCCTTCTATTGTCAGAAACAGTTGCTGCCATGCATGTGCCGATTCGGTGAAGAGTAACAAATCTAGTTGTGTAACCTGCTCTTTTAGCTATCTCAATGTTTGTACTTCAATCATGGCAAAATAAACAAAGCTCATAATACTGTCCCAGGGCCTCCCTTAAATCGTTTACTTCTTATTAGAAGCTTATACTTTTAACAAAAAAAAAAAAAAAAAAAAAAAAAAAAAAAAAAAAAAAAAAAAAAAAAAAAAAAANAAAAAAAAAAAAAAAAAAAAAAAAAAAAAAAAAAAGCTTTTTAGAGTCTTAAGTCTCCCCTGTTACTCCTTCAATTGTTTAGTTTTCAAACTTCACGTTTGTCCACAGTTGATATCTACTTTGTGTTTTTCGGATATCTTTGTGCTTTAAGAACATCTTGTCTGTAAAAGTATTTTTACAGCATAACAGTTGCTGGACTTTTTGCTGAGTAGCAGATTTTTAAACAAGGTTGATTTCGATCTCAGTACAGTCATTCCCTGATTTGTATAGTCCAGTGAATCAGAATTTTCCAAGAGTGCACACATGCAATCTTCTCTAAGAATGGCTATAATGGGCGATAGCTTGTGCTCACAACTGCTAATAGGCTGTGGTTTTCCATGAAAAACAAATTGCCTCCTGCTGCAGGGCTGCAGAATGGTTAGCCTTTGTTTTAATCAAAGCAGTGGCAAAATATAGCTACAATGACCCATTGTGGAAAGCCTCTGATCCCCAGCTTCCAGTACGGTCCCAAACTGCTGATCTGAAGGCATTCCCTGAAAATCAGCAACAACAAGTTTTGCAAACACGCTTTACAATAACATCTCATTTGCTTATAAACAACATTAAGATCTCACAAAGATGGGTTCAATACAAAGAGAGGGGGAAACAGATCCTGCTGTTGTGAAGATGATAACTTTTTTAGGGCAATACAGACAAATTAGGAATTAATTAAAATTCACCACAGTTTTAAAGGTGTAAAACCTGGATCCAGAGACAGCATAGCTCTGAAACAAAAGATTCTCTTGGAGAAAGTAGCACTCGATCTTCTGAAGCACAGAATGGTAGCTCTGCCCTAGAGCAGTGGCTGTCAAATTCATAGTTTGATGAAAATTTAGTTGCTTAAGAAAGTTTGCGCTTAATGCCCTTACTGAAAGTTTGGAAAGTACAGCTTTCAGATCTTTGTAATGGAGAAAAACTGGTTTTATTGCAAACAGAGTGCTCCCAAGAGCTGAAGTTAGTCTGTGAGGAGATGCCACTGGGAGAAATGCATAACATCTTCTAATAATGCTGTGTTATCTTGGCATTAGAGTCTTTC
This sequence comes from Parotia lawesii, assembly GCA_003713295.1. Taxonomy (NCBI): domain Eukaryota; kingdom Metazoa; phylum Chordata; class Aves; order Passeriformes; family Paradisaeidae; genus Parotia; species Parotia lawesii. Next base: position 601,722 of record RAHM01000337.1, on the reverse strand, counting down.
AGAATATAGCTGGTACATGACTGTCTTTAAAGGATTACCTCATATCAACTGAACACACTCACTTGTGGGACAAATTGACCCTTATTTCTGGTGCTTTCATCAAAAAGTACCAAAATTTTAACCTCCTTTTGAGTTTCTTGACTTCTCTCCCTCCCGTATCTTTTCTAGTTTCTAATCTCATTACTACCTCAGATACCATCTAAATAGGTTAATAGACTGCTGCTGTGGAGCACTGAAAATCCATCTGGGCAATCAGTCTTCTGTTTAAAGCAGTCAAGTGAAGCTTTAAAGTAAAGATGGGGCCTGAATCAAAATGTTAGGTCTAAGCACCTTTACCCAGTGGGACAAACTGAATATAGGGTCATGGTTTGTGGCTCTTTTCTGAGCTGTTCAATTATCCTGCCTCGCATGCAACCAGCAATGGGAGTTTCTCACTTTCTTCTCAAGTGTTTCGAACAGAAAAAAAACCCAAATATTCGAGTAGAGGTGTATTAAACAGAAATGACCACTATTGATTAATTAATGTCAGACCTAATATTTTCAGTAGGTGAACTGAAAGGTCTAACAATCTCTGTGTCACATGGATAACTAGGTCCCAATTCTCCTTGGTGATTTGGCATTGGTGTCCTTTCAGTTCAGGAGAAAAAGTAAAACATGTTAATCTCTTTGAGTGATCCCACAAAATACATTAAAGAAAACAGTAGGCCAAAAATCTGAAAACACAAGAGTCTTTGCATCCCCTGTTGTCCCTAGATAGATCTTTTGTGTGGTGGACACCCCCGAAAAGGAGCAGGCAGACTGACACCAAGGCATTCAAATATCACTGTAGGTTTAGATTTGGCTCCCACATGTCCAATAGTAGCAGGTGGAAGAGGAAAACAGCAACACTGCTATCCAAGCAGCTTACACTGCTGAATATTGAGGTATGTGAGAGTCTTATCTGAAATAACCCAGTAATTAACAGCACCCCTATATAAACTAAAGCAAAGAACCTTCCACTGACAGGATAAGTCTTTCTTTGGCAATTTCTTCCAGGACACACAGCTATTATCAGGACACTGACCACAGTGTACCTCATAACTGTCTTCATTACATTGTGATAAGCTAGAAGAAAACCTGGAGGAACACTAACACTTCGCACCAAATCTACCCCTTTGTGAGGGTGCAAACAAAACAGTACAAAAGAGGTTTAAAGCCAAAGTCCAGGCCAAACCTGAACCGTTCTTTTTGTACTTCTTCGAAAAGTATCACAGAACCAGCAAGAAATACAGCAGCATCACCACTGTGAGCATGAATAAGTGACTGCAAAGACACCCAACACTAACACAAAGCCAATCTTAGAGGGATTTTGGTATCACAGGTCTAAATGAAGAAATTCTTTCATACATTTCTCGTTCCGACCTGGGAGTTTTGCTGCCTGACAAAATTACCTTCAGCAGTATCTATTAACTTTTTCACTGCAACTCTGGCCATGACATGGATTCTCTATTGCTTTATCTCCCTCTGAGATACCTGAAAATACAAATATGGATTTTGCTGATTCTCAAGGGGAAAAAAAAGAGTATTTTGCTGGTGTGATTACACCTATGGTAGATTTTTCAGCATTTCTACAGAAATCTCTGTATCAGCAGAACTTTTACACAAGGAAGGAAGGAAGGAAGGAAGGAAGCTTACAGAACTTTGAATGTTTTGATTGTCCTCACTTAAATTACTTGGGTGAGGTTTTTTGCTAGCAAAACTCAGGAACAGCATCTTTAATACTGAATCTGTGTTTATCTTGTTGCTTATAAGTGCTTTTTTCAATCCCATTTCAGGATGGATCTATATCCTCTTGACAAAGCCAGAGGTAATATGTATTCCTCGGGGAGGGATCAGGAGAAATTCTGATCCTCTTCAGTGTCTTGTGAGTATATGCTCTAGTTTGCAGGGGAAATGCCAGCTGTGCACAGCAGGAGCTGGTGCCAGGCTGCAAGCTCACAGAATATTTTGTGACAAAGTCTGTTTTTTTCCCATATGTTTAAAATTAACCCACTCTCTGCAAAATCTTGGCAACTAGCCCCATAATTTTGAATTTTTCCTTGTAACTGATTAATATGCTCATGTAATAATAAAATATCTGAGTGGGGTACATTTTCTTTCTTTCTACTGGACAGTTACTTTTTTATTTGGTTGGATTGTTTGTCTGATTTGTTTGGGTTTTTTTGGTTCTGGGTTTCGGGTTTTTGTTGATGAGTGGCACTTTTTCCAAAATCAACCTAGAGGTAATACATCCCTCTCATGAGTTGATTGTCTCTTTGAAAAGACTGAGTGATCACCTTGAGCTGCTGATGCTGGTGTAAAGACTTAATATAAATTGTTTGCTTACCTTTTTAGAACTGAAAATCTTATTTTCTTTCTTTTCAGCTCATAACAATGTATTTATATTGTAAGTGGAGAGAAAGCTTCCCGACCCATTCACTCTTTGCTCCAGAATGAGAAAAAATTATATGTGCTGAGATTTTGCAAGTTATATCACTCTGAATACCTCTTTATGGATTGGTTCAGGCTTTTCAAAAAAAGTAATCCTTCTTATGAAAGCCATTATAATTTATCCTCCAGTTTTGAGAGAGCTGCCATATTAACTACATAGTTAATATTTATGTGTTACCTAATCTGGTAGACTAAATCTGTACCAATAACTTAAAGTAGATTAAGTTACAGCAGTAAAAAAGTGTTTATAATTATTCCTGAGCAATTCCATAGTTTGACTATCTTTACTGCACCACGAGTGCAAAAGCACATAAGGATTTATATAAAGTGATCACACCCTCCACCAAAATGATTGTAACAATACTTTAGAGTTTTGGCCAGTTAAAATTATCTTGCTGAGATATCTGATATATTTCTTCTCTGTAGCAAGGTTTTCTCAAGGACTGCAGACCTCTACTGGGTAGTTATCTATAGAAAGGAATCAGGATTCACCAGGTATTATCCCATGCAGTGGCAACTCCAGTGTGAAGATGCTACACCCCTCTCACTGAGGCTGGTACAAGCTGCATTGTTTTTTTCCCTAAGGTCATTCACACAGCTTAGGCCTGGGGGAAGGGGAAGGTGGATGCACCTATTGTCTGCCTCAACAGCAAAACTTGCACAGAATTAAAGAGCAATACATGTTATGTTATTTTACTTGGCCCAGAGTGTGCGTCAGAATTCAATTCAGAAAGAACATTTCAGATTCCCAGTAATACCTGACCTGTTCTTAGGCTTTCTGCAAAAATGTTGTATAAAGCCATATTAATAGTCTTACTGCAGAATTTTATTTCATTCTGGCCATTAATGAAGTTTAAAAGTTTGAATAGGGAGAGATGAGAGCCGAAGTCCTCTCTTCAAAAAAATTAAAGATTGACTCTTAAATACCTGCTTCTACTGGTACTCTTATATCAGTATGTCTCAGCCAGTATCTTCAGGGACTGAAAAAAATAATTCACTCTATATTTCTGTCAGTTTTGATCATTAGGATAAAAATATTTATGTATCAGCTACATTTCATGAGGTGCATGAGTAACCGAAGAGTCATTCCACATACGTCCCTCTGCTTGTGACAAAATCACTTTTTCAGAAGTCAGTCAGGTGACCTGAGACTCTACTGCAGCTGCTGAAGCAGTGCCAGCACACAAACTCACTGGATGAGCAAGAAGCTAGGGAGTTATACTTTTAATTTACTCTGGTGCTAAGTGCACCCATTTTCAAAGTCGAGGTTGGGGCTGCCTGTGTCCATTTACAGATTTCTTTCTGATTTACACAGAGACAGCTGAGATAAAAATACATATATTAGTCACCACTCAAGGACTACAGACTCACACCTACAGTTCTTTAAAGCTCATAGGGCTTTTAGGTACATAGGTTCAAAAGGTTAGTTTACAAGTATAACCCACTCTCTGCTATGAGTTTTGTTAGGTGTTAATGTGACTCTCACCAGATCTTGGAGACATGAGTTTAAATTGCCTTGGGCTAGAATACATGTCTTCAGCCACCTACTGACCAAAATTCTGGTATAACTCTTATCAATAAAACATCATGAAAGAGGGGCACAAAAGTCCCACAGATTATGTTTGTTGAAGCCAACAGCTCATGAGACACAAGCAGAGTCAAGCTAGGAAAGCACTCTGAACACTTGAGCTGTGTCACTTAATAGAGCAAATTAAGATGAGGAGTATTAGAAGTCCTTTGTCACCCTCTACTATTTAAAACAGACAGTTATTTGTCCTTTGGTCTTTCAGTTGTTCAATGTCTCATCCTATGCCCATAGAAATAAAAAGAACCCAATCATGGCCTAGCACTGACCAGAAAGAAAATTTGAAAACAGGTATTTCACTCTTCTCTAGCTTTAAATAATGTTACTGCAGCTGCTACTTCTTCCAGCCCTGGCATATCCCAGACCCAGTGATTTTTTGCATTGTTAGCACAGAATTTTATTTACACAAGCATTTAACAGAAATCCATTGAAGTCTTTTACGCACCAAAGAAATCTTAAACATGTCACTGGGCAGGGCAGCAGCTCTGGCTATAGCAGGTAGCCCCAACAGGTAAGCTGCTGAGGAGATATTGGCTACAAGAGACATTCAAGCAGAACCTTTGCCTATGAAGGGATAAACTGATGTCACAGTCTCTGGGCTTTTTGTTGAATACTTAGTAATTACCTCAGCTGGAGCAGTAGCATTGACAGGATTCCATACGGTATGGAAATCTTGGATACGCACACCCTCAAATCCATTTTCCTTTATCTGTGTATAACGTAGGGAATTTCTATGCCTTATACTTTCCATTCCTCACACAGATTGATCAGCATGTCCCACACATTTTATGCTCACTGTGGTTGCATTTTGGGCAGTAATTTCCCATGCCAAGATGTCAGAGTCCTGAAAGCCATGAAATAAGTATTCACATGGTAGCTCTTTCACAGTAATTGAACAGATACTTGTTCTGATTATGCAGTGAATATGAAGTCCACTGCCCTCTGATGAGAAAAAAAAGATACATTTTCAATTCCGTAAGGCAATATTTTCACGTGACCCCGCCTGTACCTCACAAAATATACTAGGTTATCCAAGGCAATGTGCATTTTATATCTATTTAATTTGAACTCATTTAAGAAAAGAAGAGACTATTAATCAACCCTGAAGTTTTTGATGTTCTCACTTTCAAGGAAACATTTGCTTAGAGCAAAATGCTTTATAAGTCATTGCCTGTATTGAGCTGCATGGCTGGAGAACCAGACGACCTGTTGAATTCAGGTTTTTAAACTGAGTGTGAATATTTTTACTATAAAACACAGGTTCTGTGGATAAAGTTTGGCGGGAGAGACCAGGCTTAAAACATCCCTGGGCACATAAAAGTAATCTACACACTGTGAAAGTAAAGGTGCCTGACTGTACTCAAACTTAACCTTTTCAAATTTCTGAGATGATATTTAAATTTTCTACTTACCCCTCTTCTCACGATATTTGTCATCTTTTGGTTTGTCCAAACAACAATTTCAAAAGGAAAAAAACTATAAAACCAAAAATGCTAACCTCAAGAAAGCCCTTTTTCTTCTCTTTTCCAAATATCTAAATGCAAAAGTGAGCTGAATCTGGATTTCAAAACTCTCTTTTTACTGTCCATAATGGAAAAACTAACACGACACGTGTGCAAGAACACTAAACTGCACAAGTCTCAAAACTTTCATGACGGGAGCAAAGAAGCCTGGTGGTTGCGAAAAACCAAAATAATTACCAAGAGTTAATTTTAAAAATCCATCCTTGGAAAGTAATTGACGTTAACAGAGATTACATTCTAGTCCAGAAATCCTGCAGAGAGGCAAGCAGATTAGGTTTCATTTCATTGTCTGTAGGCTTTGCTTTTAGCCTTTTTTTTCCTAGACTTCCAACCAAGCTTAATCCCTCGTTTCCTCTGTTGGCTTCTGTTGGTTTCCACTATTAATTTATGCTATTTTTTTGTCACACGGTTTCAGAAAAACTACCTTTCTGAACCACAAAAATTCAGAGCCTTTTTTTTTGGTTTTTACATTTTGTCATGTCCTGCCTGGTATAGTGAGTAAAGACCTGACCTGTACTGACTACAGACGCATGTTGGAGCTGTGGCCTGAGACTGTCCCAGTACCCACAGCTGAGGCATCACTCTTGGCTTTCCCCAAAAACACTGCCTAATACAACTCCAAGGCCAGATGCAGAGGGCACAGTCCTGGCCGTCTTCTTCATGCACACCAAGTACATGATAGAACTGCACGCCCTTTAACTGCTGTGTCGCACTACAGTTTGCTGCCCTCCACCTTCCCACATCTGCACCCGGAAATCAGAAGAAAGTATTGGCAGCAGCAACAGCTCAGAGCAAAAAAAAAAGACCCCTTCTGAAGATTTGTCCCCGGATATGACCAGGCCTTCTGCTATTTGATTCATTTGTAATTGCAACACACTGCTTGTATCAAAGCCATTCACTTCCACCATGAAAACAAGCAGGTTGACCTGTTAGTTATTAAAGAGATAATACCTTTTGCCTACATGAGGTAATTCTACTAGAATAAAGTGAGTAAAAAATAATCCTGCTGAAAACCAACAGTTTATTTGCAGTTAGTTTCTGTGGGAAGAGCTGGCTTTGACTAACTCAGCAAAAAAAGCTCTGCATTTCTGCCAAACAAATGTCTGTACGACTGCATACACAGGCACAGAAATTTTTTTCTCATGTTGACCATGCAGGAGAAGCAATCTGTCAAGTTGCTTGGCAAAGACAATCTACCCTTAACCCATTTAATTATGCACAAAGCATACTTAAACAGATTGAATCCAAGGACTGTGGTATGTATGCCCTGGATGCCAGACGTGCTCTGACATCTGAAATGAAGACACTTGGAAATGGCACAGATGCAGCCAAGAACTTATATCAGGTGTAAACCCACAGTCAGAGTGAGGGTATCCTATCTCCTTTCCACCCCTGAGTCCTGCAGCCATTCAGCAAAACAGTTAACTCTGTTGTAATATTTGCAAAACAAACCCCAACTCACCATGGAAATTATTGCAGTCAGCGCAGTGTCCTTTACTGGCTTTTTTTCCTATATTATGATTTCAAAATGGACACAGAACTCATTTTTTGCTTTATGATTTCCCCAGTTCTCACTCTTTAGGCCATGGCAGACTTTTTTGCCACCAGTGTGAGTCGGAGAGTAGAGCGTTAGAACATACTTGCAACTAGGAAAGGGTAAGATTACACTGAGGAATGAAGATATTACTCTGAGGGCTGAAGATCACACTGAAGAGAACAGGAGGGGTTTAGACTGTCACTGCAAAAACATTCTTTCCTTCTCCATTGAGAAAATTTAAAAAATTAATTGATTCCACCCGGTAACTGTTATTTTTTTCCTGTTTCTTTGCCAGTATTTATACAATAACAAGCAGACATAGGTCAATAACAGGATCAATAAAAAGAATTAAAGTTAAGGATATTAAAATTGCCATAATTATATTCCAGACCGAGTTGGGCAGAAAATTGCTTCCCTGTCCTGCAAATGTTGAGACGTAAAACATATTCCTGTCTTGCACCAGGACAAAGCCAAGGCTTTACGTTCTTTTTTTTACTATTATTATTAAAAAATGGAAAAAAGAATCTAAAAAAAAAAAAAGGAGGAAGACAAACAGATGAGCAGAGACTGGTTTTGAAATAGCTGATAGTCTTTTAGATAGGTCACTAAAAGCAGATTTTAGGAAAGTCTGAGCCCATTCCTCAGGCTAAATCAGAAAAAGTAGGAATTCAAACCTAGGTCTCACAAATCCCAGCTGACAGCTTCAACTGTCAAGTTATTTTCCTTTTTTGAAGGTGAGTCCCTCTTCCTGAACAATACTCTGTCAAAACAATACATTTGCACAGCATCTCATTTAGAAATCAGGCCCTCTCCAATTTGTCACATTTCCAAACCAGAGTTACAGACTGCATGCTTATTGTCAGACTCGTGGAATGGTTGCCTGAAGCTACCTCTCTGCAAGCCCAGAAATTCAACCCAGCATAAACACAGAGCGTTTTATTTTTTTTTTGCTTTCCCTCCAAAGATGCGTCTTCTTTTTGCTAAATGGACACTTGGGAATGGACATAACTTCTGACAGAATGAAAACACAGAATAAGCTATATTGACAGTAGGACCCTGGTGTTAAAAAACCAAAAACAACCCTTCATTTCAATTTTTGGCAATGGATGGTTTTCAATTTGGTTGTGATTTTTCTTTCCTTTACTCCCTACTAGAGGTTCATTTTCCCTCTCAGGAGCAATAACAACTAGCAATATTCCTACTTCCTCTTCTCCTTCTTCCAGCCTCCACAGCATGCTTCACCTTTCTCTCAGGCTACTCAAGTGCTTGGGAAGCTATGTTGTAAACCAGATGGGAGAAAGTGATCAGACTGAAAAATAAACTGTTGCAAAATCTTTTATGCATCTATCTCCCTGGTTTTGGTAAAAAAATTCACAGACAAGTCACTATCTACAAGACTTAAGGTTGAGTAGAAGCCAGGAGGTTCTTGTTCACAGTTTCACTGATCTGTGGGCTGGAGTCTTTTCATGCTCAGGCTGCTCACTCCTTTACAGGCAACTTAAAGCTCACATTCAATCCTTCTTGTGCCATGATAACATCACACCAGCATACCTAGCTTCTCAGAACCGCATTGAAGCACAGTGGAATCCTGTGGCAAAAGCAAGCCTGCAACATTAATGCCACCCCCACTGGCACTGCCCTGTGTGGTGTGGGCATCAAGAATCACTCATCTAAAACAGACAAATGAAGTATATCTGGTGTATGTAGCCGCACTGTATACAGACAGTATACAGGTTTTGTCACCTTGGAATATGTATTATTTGCCATTTTCTTTCTACGCGTCACTAAAGTAATCCCGTAGTCCCTGTGATTTGTCTGGTTTTTTTCTTTTTAAGTGTAATTTCTTCATCAGACAATGCTTTTTGTCTGATATTGCCACCCAGTATTAGGAATTGCTAGACTGAGGCTTCCTGAGATGGCAATTTATGCACAGGGAGTCTTTCCACAGCTGGAGGAGAAGGGACATATTCGAAGTCTGTAAAGGGGAACCCTGTAAAACCAAATCTCCCAAATTACTTTTTGAGTATGCTTGGTATTCTTTCTTGTTAGTGTAAATATATATAAAGGTATCTTGTTAGCAGAAACATGACAAAGTGGACGTAAGGGAACAGAAGTGCCATGTCTTATTGGAAGAGCTGTTTCATATACAATGAGATATTGTTCTGGTCCTTTGATCTGCAGAGGGGTAGAGATGCTTCCCCAAAGCTCCTAATGCTGCAGAACTGTCAGTCACTAATGAAGAGCTGGACTGGCTTTGTATAGAGTAACTCTGTACACTGAGAACTTCTGCTCATCCCTGCTTGGCCGTGCTCCTCTGCACAGCCTGAGGGACAGCAGGCACAGACACTCACCAACATCTGCATTCCCATGCACAAGCATGTGTGATGTCGAAACATCCAGGACAGGATAACTGGGGTGAAGGATACACACTGCCACATTAAAACGTTAGCACTGGGGCAGGTTTGGGAGAGACATAATAGAGAGAATCCAGTCCAAGAGAAAGAAAAATAACCAGGTTGAAGATCAAGAAGTAGAATCAGCAGGTAGATCGTTGTTTTAAAAAGTAGCTATTTATTTCCTCTATTCTCACTTGTTAACCCTAGGTGTTACTCTGAGCACCTAGTGATGTATATAAGTTTTATAGAGCAGAGACTTTCTTACTTGTCAACAGTTGGCTGCATCTATTCCAACAGGGTCCTAGATAATGACAAAGCTCTGACTGAAAGCAGAAAAACTGAGAAGTGGTAATGCCCAGCAGAAATATAAAATGCAAACTATATTGACTGGTAAGAGGCTGACCTCAGGACATCCTGATGAACCTTCAGCCACCATAATAAATACCGACCAATCTGACAGCACAGTCAGTGTAGGAAGGGGTTAAAAAAAAGCAAAACCACTCACTTTAATCCTTAGTGTATGTAGGAAGACACACACTAGCCTCCAATCCCAACACAGGGCTAAAGAAGGGAAATGGACTATACTCAGGATTCAAACACAGCCCTGAAAAACCCCAGCCAGTGCCTAAATAGTTAACATAGCAATGCGGCTTCACCTCAGCAGACATCTATGTACTCAGCTGTGGCATTTTTAGGGAAAAGGAAAGCCTACATGGGGACAGCTCCCTCAGAATAAAATGACAATGAAGACAAGACACATAAATATTATCATGATGTAATCACTTGAGCTCAGGCATGCATATACGGAAATTGTATCAGATTGGATCAGATCGTTATGTAGGTGCTAAAACGACCCAAAAAGCAGTGCTGGACTAAATATTCACTAATGTAGCTCTGCATCTAGTTTGCAAATTCTCTTGCCAGATATTTTGCAGTAGTTTATAGATGGCAGCCATAATTTTGACAGCAGCAAATAAGACACACGCATGCAAGTACAGATTTATCACTGTGGGATTGGTGGGCAGGGAGATTAGCTCCAGCTAATACAACACATCCGTATATCAGAGGGTGTATCATGATGATATGATTCCTTCACTTACATCAGGGGTTGTGTTTCTCTTCCGCAAATGTTTACGGCTTTATTCTTGTGAGCAGAATCTGTTCCACCGAATAGATTTAATCTGTTACAAATACACACATAACCAGAGAAAGGAACAAGGAAGGGATTTTATGCCACTAGATAAACATCAGCACCATTTACTAAGAGGAGAAAGCATTTTTGTCTTGTCAATTTTTATGTGTAGAAATGAAGGGCAGTTTTCCAAATGATGAACTGCCACAGCCCCTGGAAATCTGTGTCCCTGTAAGCGCAGGAAGATTTAACAGAGAAAATGGTAGATTTTCACTTTAAAGGGAAATTTATAAGTGTTCCCAGAGCAACCATTATGCACCAGTGGAAATGAATTAAGCCAGGCCAAGTTTCACCATAAATGTTAAACACATACTCCACTCAAATTGAAAAGTCGTCCCAAATTCACTGATATTTTCTCGCTGTCATTGCCTGAGATAAAGTTTACTGCTCACTAGAATTCCCCAGCTATTTCTTTTTCATCTTTAGACACACAAAACTACATTATCAAAATGCACACACACTGAGTTCTCATTTCAAGACTCTATGTCTCTTGGAGACTCAGGACATTGTGGTATTCTATTAAACTGGCTCTTTTTTTTTTTTTTTTTTTTTTTAGCCCTAAAAGTGGTTAAGGTAAACACTACTGAAAAATCACCATATTTCCAGTAGTCTGGTTTTCTTCTTCAGTCATTCAGGTGTGCCACAATCAGACAAGCTGAGTACATGGATGAAGATTTCCTTTAAATACAGTCACGTCAATTCAAATTTTTTGTGATGCTGCCCTCTATGCTTGATCTGTAAAAGGACCAAATTTAAATTAAGTATTTGGAAACTTTAATCTTTACTCTGCTGTGAATGATGACTGTATTGATCTGGCAGCACAGCTGAGGAGACAGAGTCTATGAGAGAAGTAACTCAGAGAGCTCATAAAACTCAGCTTTTCTGAGAAAAAAAATTGCACTAATATACATTTGTATATCACAGTGGGAAACTGCAGCTGGCATCCTGTCTTGTGCCCTTCATAGTCCTTATTATCAAGAACAATTGTGTTCCAGAAAAATCTTCTCTTAATTTACCATTCCTGGGTTAAAGAAATACCTCCTCAGAATGTTTGATGTTATAGCAATCACATAATTATCATAACTGCTCACAATATACCCATGTTAAGTGACTCAGACTTTTTCTACCCTGCTGTCTTCAGGGAATTATATTGACAATGTTCATGCCAAAACCACTGGTTTCTGTGGTAGAGTGACTGCCTACCATGCCAATGTTACATTCCTAACCTGAGGAGTAGCTAGAAAATTGGGTTTTCACAATGCATCTATCAATTCTCAACCAACAAACGCATTCAGGCAGAGTTTGTCATAATTAGTTATGTCACTCATAGCTGTTTCCTCTCACCACATAGCTTGAAAAACAGGAGTAAGTTTTATAATTTGCAGATTACGGAATTACACCATCCACTTTTCTTTTAATCTGTAATTACTATTCCCAAACCAAAAGGGAAAAGTGATGCCAGAAGGCCAATCCTCAAGTCAGCAGTATGTTGAGATGTGGTCTGTGCTGGAGAGCATGACTCTATCTGAACAGGTACCACTTCGCTTTTGCTTTCCCCCACACTGATCCCTCTGCCAGCATAGAGCCTTCCAGCATACCGGAGTCAACCATTGCTGATGATGCCTTAGGTTTTAACTTCCATATTTTTCAAATCCTGCACTGCCTAGTGTGTAACTCCGACGTTTCTTGTGGCCTGTTAGCTGCTGTTCTCTCATGCTGGTTAGACATAACAAACCTCTCTAAGTTTGCTCTCCAAGGACACCTATATTGTCCTAGGCCCAAAATGTGTAAACTAAAATCTTAAGAAGGGGGGGGGTAAACTTGGGGAAATTACATCATTAACTAAAGTTATAATTGGAAAACTAACCCTGATGTGCAAATGGACAAAACTTATAAAAGTGTGAAGAACCAGTGACCCAGGGTCCATCTTGGGTGGAGCCTTCTGACTGCCCAGGGTGTACTTTTGAAGGCCCTTCAAATAAATACCTCTTTTTATTCTCTTATTCTTGTCTAGTCTCTGTGTTTTAGGTGGCCACCTTAGGTATCACTGAAAGAGAGAGAGCTTATTTCCTTCTGGATCTTCATGTGCAATCTAATTCCTTAAAATAACCCTTGTACTCCAGATTTCATCCATGGGGTTTATAGTTTGTTCTTTATAATGGGATTTTTTTGGTCTCAGAAGCGGTTCACAGACTGTCCCTAACACACACAGCCTAGAAACCTGTAAAATTGCATTTTGATATGGCAACCCGTTCTGAATGCCTGGATGAAGATATTAGAATTTGGCTTTGTTGTTTTCCCAAGCGTATTACATATGTACTACATCTGGAGCCATATGAATGGTTTTAAGAGATGTTGACCTCCACAGCTCCAGTTCAACTCCTGCAGTTCCCCAGCTTGTTTGGAGTAGAAATGAAGCCATTTTAGTGTCAGAAGATTTCAGCTTCAACACGCATCTCTCACTGCAACCACAAGCCATCTGCAAACAGTGGCACACAGAGCACATTTTGGATTGTTGGGCCAAGGCCAAGCTGGAACCCAGGGCTGGCACAAAGGACAGGATCCCTCAAGTGCAGCAATAGACTGAAGACAAAAGGAAGGGCTGGCCTGCTGACAGCATTACAGATTATGATATAGTGGTTTGTTTCTATTTAAATTGATACTAACTTTTAGGTGCTATTACCACAGATTAAAATCACTGCTGTATCTCTCATTTTTGCTGGCTATCCCTACAAGGCTAAGCCCAAGAAGTGTCACACCCATTCCTTACACGTATCACATCAGCAATACCCACTTGTGCAAGGTGGCTTTTGTACATGCATGCAGACAAGCTGTTCTCTACTTCGGATTTTAATTCAAGTAAGGGGGAAAAAGAAGCATGAAGCAAGACAACAAGAATTGTTTAGGATAATTTGATAGCTCATGACACCTGAAAAGTTATCCTGCCCACCTCCTTCCTTCAATGTCTAGCTCTCAGCCACAAATTCCCTCACTCTCCCTTTCCCTCACTGGACCTCTTGCTGAGATGCTTCAATTCATAAGCCAAAAAACCAGCTTAGAAAAAAAAAAAAGGCAGGTTTATTCCAGGTAAACAAATTTATTCATCTCCATAAGAGGTCAAATGTCACTAATGCCAATGTAAATCTCAGTGTATGCTTGACTAAGGAATTAGCTTTCTAACATTGCCTCAGCTTTAATGTGTAGCTTCATCTTAATGAAATGCCAGCATATTTGGCTAGCTTGAAGATCAAATGCAAGATCTATGCAGGGATTTCCATTCATGGCTGCCTGGGATAAGCATCCCTGAATTAGACTGGGTGATCACCACTTCCTCAGGGATTCCTTCAAGACTGTTATGATATTCATAGTTTGTATCTTGCCACGAAAGCTTTCTGGGGTCATATCCTACTGCAGCACTTTTAGCAGCAGGCTAAGCCACACTGAAATACTTCCAAATGAAAACAGTGGGGGAAACAACTGATAGCTATTCAACCTTTGAATTGCTTCTGTCTTCACTGCTAGGGTGAATCACTGCACTGGGTAAAAATTTCACTCTAATTTCAGCTGACAGCACCAAACAAAACTGCAGAGCCAGGTCAAAATACGCCATTAAACTCAGGCAATTGTGTTTTGTATATGGTAAAGATAGATTTTCAGGTAATTTTGCAGGAGAACTATAGCTTAAGTGCATGATTGCACTAATACTGTATCCCCACATGGCCCCATAATAAGACACCACAAGACTTGTAAGTTTTATGCAGACAAAAAGAGCCCACTCTTAACCTGAAATGTTGAGACAACTTCCTGAATGGTGAACAAGACAGAGATACACACCACATAGCATATGGAAGAGAAGTGAGCTCAGTCAGAAATTAAAGCTACTAACTCCACAAAAACACTTTCTGTCTCTCTGCAGAGCCCATGGAGGTTAAAAGCATCGTCTTTTCAAACTTCAAAATAAATAATTGTGCAAAATTTCTTTTCCCTCAGTACTTAGCTTTTCTTCAGTAAAATATTAAAACTTTTACTTGAAAAAGAGGAAGAAGAAGCAAAAAAGTCTCAGTTTTCCAGTCTCTTGGTGTTGGTATTGATTCATTTGCCAAAGAACCTTCTCAAAGAAGGATAACTGGGATCTTCTTCATAGATCATATTGTATTTTGTTAATGACTAACCATTAGACTCAGAGGAACAAATACCTACATAATGCTCTGCTATGAGACTGGATTTATTCTATAAATTTGTGTCAGTCTGTGACAGTGCGTTACATCTTTGTATGACATCTGCATGAGGTTCCCTTTCCAAGGGAGTGCTGTAAGTGTTTCCTTTCATTTGGTAATATTGCTCTCATCTCATTTGTCCTAAACTTCATCCATATGTTGTCAGAGAGATGTGGGATGACTGCTCTACTCCTCTGTATATAATGCTAATAAGATGAGAGCATTGAAGGCTGTATCGTATCAGTGGATATACTACCTATGGTTTATTTCCTAGGGAAGGGAAGAACAATTTAAATATAGGAACTACAGTCTATTTACACATTCCACAGTCAATTTAATCTGTTATAAATCAGCTCTGCTACAGAAAGGGGCTGCTTGTCACACAGCCATGGCTGCTTCTCTCTGCCTTCTGTTTCTGCCAGTCCTAGTGTTCATCTGGCAAACCGAATCAGGGAACTAATCCAGCAGAAAACTAACTTTTTTTTTTTTTCCCCAAAGCTAAATCTTCATGCAGATAAACTCCCTACTTCAGCTCATTCATGGCTGCACAAACAGCAATGACGGCACGAGGGAGGCAGTACAAACAGCCCATGGTGTAAGACAAAGTGGGACTCACCCTTTTAGCAGCAGCAGCCATTTATCCTGCTTAAGTTCATCATGGACCTGTGGCATTAGTTAAGTGGTGCCAGTCACAATATGGATTATCTGACTTCCCCACATATTACTTTCTCAAGTCAATTAGTGGCCAATTCCGACTAAGCCAATGTAAGCCACTCTTAACATGCAGTGAAAAAAGCTGTTTGGTAATTTATACTGTTCATTCACACTGTGCATGCATACACAGAAATGCAGAGGCAGCAACAGCAACCTCTACATGATCCTATAGGAAATTCCTGACAGTAGTAAGAACTGGTCTGACCAGCATCTGTTGAGAAAGTTCTGTGGTACTGTAAAAATCATTCAGTTCAATTGTGTTGAAGTTTTACACAGCCTTTAGAAAGAAAGAACACTTGAGTAGATGCCAGAAGCCTTAGTAGCAAGCCAAATACCACATAAAAATAAACAAATAGCTCTCAGACTGACTAGTATTAGGTCTTTCCATCCACTATTCTTAACATTTAATGAGTTAAACATACTCTGAGAAATGCCAGTCTAGATTGCCTAGGACTGGGAGTTTTGCTTCACAGAAGTCTATAATACCAAGATTTCAATAAATGTTCATGGAGGCCAATTGTTTTCCATTATTTTCTGCAATATTCCGCATAGCTGATTCAACATTGCCCAGTCTGGTTAGAGATCTAGTCCTAACCCAAAGACGGAATTTTGGAGTCTAAAGATTTCTAGTAAGTAGATATTTTGGCTGCACTGAGCAGAGTTGAGCAGACCCTGAGCAGGCTTTCAGAAGTGCTCCCAGGAAACCAGAGACACTCACATTTTCTTCATTCTTGCTTCTGATTGTTCCAATGCTGCCTCCAGCCCTTAGGCATCTATTGATCCTGAAACTTTCAGAAATACAGAGCCCTACAGATGGTATGAAACACTAATATACCAAAACCCAGCATGTATTATCCACACTTCAGCTCTCTGTGTAAGGGTTCTCTTGCATTTTGGGAGAGTGCCAGAAGATGCAGGCCACAGACCCACAGCTCCTGGCATGAACACAAGAGGAATTTTGTGCACCAATAAAGTAGCACCACATTTTCCTACCGCGCTTACCCATATAGGCTACCCGGTCTGTTGTCAGAACTAACTGTGCTGAACACCCCTAATTAATGGTTAGCCATCTCCTGTGTATGCAGGGCTTGATTGAAATGCTCAGGACCAGCGCTTTGGTTGGCTCCACTCTTATCTTACTTGAAGCTGATAAAAGGAGTGTGTCTACCCTTACTGCCGCTCCTCACAAATCCCTGGGCAGAAGCAATCGCTTTCTGGCAGATTCTGTCAACAACAAACAGCAGCACTTTTCTGCAATGTCACACCAATCTCACCTCTGGAGCAGTCAGGCAACAGGAGCATCTGAGCAATTTTCTCTGTCCCCATTGCTATGCGTGCCCTGATGGTGAGGCCATAGGGAGAAGGAAGAAACAAGGTATCAAAAGCAAGAAATGTTTACCAACTGCTTTGCAGTTCTCCCAGGTTGTTAGCTCTTCCAGTTACAGGAATGACTACTGATCTTAAGCAAATGGCACAGGGTGTGAAAATTGATCAATATTTCTTCACCAGCAGTTGCATTTTGAAAGCTACCTCCAGCACAAGGCTGGGAATTCAGTACCCAAGAAAATTCTCCAGAAGTACATTGACACTGAATTTAGTAAAAAAAAAAAACCACTGTGTGATGTTCCTGTGTTTACTTATCTCTGTTTATGGGGTTTTTTGCCTTCCATCTATGCAAAGTGGAAGAACAACAAGCTAAATAGTAAATGACAGCATTTCAGTGTCTGAATATTGTAACTTAAAGTGATACTACCAGTTAGACATAACTGAGAATTAATCTTTTTTTCCTAATATACAAGCAAAAAAAACCCCTATAACAAATGTAACTACACCTTTTCTTTTTAAACTCAAAATACTAGCCCCATTATACAGTTAGAGAACTCAAATGAAAACAAGAGTTGTTTGAATTGTAAGTATTCTCCAAAAGTAAACATTTTCAAATGTGCATAATACATATATGTTTTCTGTATACATGCAAAAATTGCATCTCTTTTATTTGTGTGAAACATTTTATAGTCCTAATTCAGAACACTCCCTTTTATGACAGTATTTTAAAATGTGATAGGTTTTAAGCAAGCACCTAAACTGTAACATGTTTAGTTTAGAAGTCCTTGTCAATCGCAGCAGGTAGAGGCAGAAAGCATAACGGTGAGAGTAATCTGTCTCTTCAAAGTTGTTGTTATTTAAGATAGGAAAACCAAAATCCCTTCCTGAATTAACATGTTGTGATTTTTATCATAACGCAGTGTGTGGTGCTACAAACTCTTCTGTGTTGAGAAATACACTGGAGTCGAGATCTCCCTGCCATGGGCTTTTTGTTGCGCTCATGGGCCCTTCAGTCTCCCCCCAGCAGTAGGTGCCCCCACCTCGCTCCACCCTTCAGCAGTGCACGTAAATCGGGGGCTGGCCAGGGAGTCCCAGCCCGGAGGGATGCTCCTGGCGCCCGGAGAGGGCTCAGCCGGCGGTGTAGCTGGGGACTGAGCCTTGCTGTGAGCTGGACAGCGAGAGGAAACTTTCGTCAGTCCTGCTTTCTCTTCCCATCGGTGTGAGGACTGCCGCATGCAATAGCCCGCAGTAAAGGGCTCTGGACGTCTTCCTTCTGCACAAGCTCTCCCGGACGACCTCACTGCTATTCCAGGCTGCAGGAAAATGTACTGGGGAAATCATTTTAGGTAAGTTTGCCTGAGATGCCTGGGACCTTCTCTAGCCAGGGATACTTATTCCTTTTAAAAGTTCACGCGCTCGCCATCCATTTTAGTGTTTGTATCTTGTTAGCACAAATTTATTTCAGTTCTTTTCTTATTTTTCTTTTTTTTTTTCCCTTTTTTCCAGAATTCTTTTCACTGTGACTCTGGTCTGCCAGGCTGTTCGCTTAGAAAAAGGTAAGGGACATTTCGTGTTTCTCCCCGTCCCGCTGTGCTTCTCCTCTACATATACAGTGTGTATTTTTTCATTACAAACTACCCTTCCCTTACATATTTGCACTTCTTGTCAAGGCCTTGAAAGAGAAGAACGTAAAGAAGTTGTGAAAAGTCTCAATGCCACAGCACAAAAGCAGCAGCTCAAGAACGAAGGAACCTTTACGAATGCTCTCAGTGACATGAATCAGAGTTACGAAAGTAGAAAGCAACAGAGTTCCAGGTCATTCGTACCCTTCACTGGAATTACAGAGAGTAGGTAACATTATTTATGTAAATAATGACATAAAATTGCTTTTTAAAAATACAGTATAGTAATGCTTTAACTGTTGTCCTGGAAGATTCCAGCCTGTTGGTTTTCTGTGGCCACTCATTTAAATTATACCCGTGGCCACTTAGTAAATGGTGATAAAAACTTAAGGTAGAACTGAAGATCTCTCACTTGCAAAATGTGTTAAGGAAAAACAAGGAAGGATATTAAGAATGAAGAAGGATTTGGCCCTTGTGTTTAAAAAAGCATCTGTGAAATTTTGTAACATTCTGTTAATTTTTTAAAATTCACTGTATTTCATGACCAAAAATGTTAATTTTATTTAAAAGGCTTGAGCTGCCTGAAAGCAATAGTACTAACAGAAAAAAAAAAAAAAAAAAAATCTCTTTCTTCCCACACGTATAAAGTTTTAGATTGGTGCTCAATCCCAGGACTTTGAGAAAGGCTTAAGGGAGCGTTCCGCCCCCGCCTCCCCCCCCTCCCCCAAAACCAAGTAACTTCCCAGTAACAAAACCTCTTTATTTAAAAATAAGCATCACTTCCCTGTAAAAATGCCCCATTTCTTAGTGCAGTTGAAACCTGCGTCTGTCAAAGTGAAATATTTCACTTGAACACACGCCGCTGCTACAGGATTTGCCAGGCGTTGCTTCTTCACCATCTTGTAATCCCTGGTAGCTTGTTTCTAATCCTTAACTAAACAAACTGGGTTTAGCTGAACAAACACTCCTAACAGGCATATAATTTTATTGTCTCTAAAGACAATAAAAGTTGATATCCTTAAGAGACTTTGAGGACTGGAGAGACCTGAGAGAACAAATGGGGAAAAGGTGAGGTTCAGAGCGCTTGAGATGCTTGTTAACCTCTGTAATATTGTCTTGCAGGTAAAAAACTGAACAGACACTGCTGCCAAAACGGAGGGACTTGTATCCTGGGGACTTTCTGTGCCTGCCTAAAGCACTTCACTGGCAGATACTGTGAATATGATCAGCGGCTAAGGTAAAAAAACCAGACCAAAATCAGAGGAAATGAGTGAGGTGGTCTGGGTGGTTATACTGTGTGGTGGGGTCAGGGATGTACCAAACATCTCCCTTGTCTTCGACAGCAACTGCGGCAGCATTCCCCACGGCGTCTGGGTGCTGAAGGGCTGTTGGCTTTGCCGGTGCGCCTATGGTACTCTGAACTGTCTCTCAGAAATAATGAACGGTGACTGTGGTAAGGAATGGCGCTAAATCAAACCTTCTTATCCCGTGGGTGACAGAATTGCCTTCTGCAGTGGTGGGGTACTCGGAGGATGCTGTATGTGCACTAGTTAAAACTTCTACGGTGGGTTGCTTTGCTTCAGAGAATGCATTAGTGAGACAGTAAAAAACACTGCTCCTGACTCTATAGTACATCACGTAAGACACTTTCAGATCTTTATAATTCTGTGCAGTAGGAAACTTTCCACCATTCTAGTTGAAAATTACAGAGGTTAAATACTTCTCTGTTCTTCAAAATCTGTACATGTCTATGACTGTCCACTTAACCAGGACAATTTCTACAACTGAACTAAATCCAAGCATACAAACATTTCTCAGATAAAGAGAAAAAACAGTAGGGTATACTGGTGTGGTAGAAGTAAAAACTGGTATTACCCTAGAGAAAAAAGTACTGAAAACTAGCTTAAGCTACTTAACACATAGAATCATCAATCATAATACATAAACGACACAAAATTAACCTGAATCTAATTTTAAGGTCTGTATCTCAATCTTCAGAATATTCTTGTATGAGTTCTGAGCACACTCCACACAAAAAAATATGTAGCCATTACGCTGATTATTGTAAAGTAGTGCTATCTAGTCTCCTAAAAAGCATCATATCATTTTAAGTCAAGCAGCCTGTGAAATTCCCTGAATAAATGGTTGAATATTTTTGAAAACCGTGTACCAACTAGCATAAAGGCTCGAAGAACTACTTTACTGGTATTATTTTCCGTGGACAACTGACTGATACAGACTGTTTTCAATACTCTTGGGATCACTAATAAGGATTTAATAATTTTTTCTCTTCAGTGGCAAAATCAGTGTGAGATATTCTTTCCCTTTCCACCCATAATATCTCAATCCCATCTTATGCTTTCCTTCAGTTGTGCCAACATCACTGGTTAGCAGGGTAAGAGAACAATAGACAGGAGTTTCAAGGTTCATTTGCACCCCAAGGAGGCTCTTGTTTCCTGACCAGATTCCTACCTGAGTAGCAGTGCCTTGAAGCTGCGACTTCTGAGTTGTAGCACCAACTCAGATGTAAATCAAAACATTAGAAGGGTGACATTCCTATCTTTGCAACCCTAGACAAAAAAAAAATTAAAATCCACCAACAGAACCACTTTTTCCTTAAAGTTCTCTGTATTGAGCAGTTACATGTGGCACACAGCTTGCTCGTTAAACTCTTAACTTGTTCACCTTTGAATCAGCCCTATTGTTCCTCATTACAGGAGCAAAAGAAATAATAGGCCTCCCATGCTCTGTAAAAGCAGTCTACTGCTTACTGCTATTGAGCTCAGCTCAAGAAAGACAATAAAGGTTTCAGTGGAGAATCCTCTGAGCAGGGGCTCAGTGGCTTTCACGTACATGAGGGTATGGCTTTTCTGCTTTTGCTGAATGCAAAGTCCCTTGTTGAAGTAAGGGTTAAAAGCCGACATTCAGGCTTGAGTGCTTACCTCTTGTGAAGTTCTTCCTCTTGCTTTTGCTTGGTATTTACTTTTGATTATTCTGAGATTAATGCCTGCAAGAGCTGATAAGTGCTATCAGTTGCTTCTCAAACGATCATTGATGGGACATCTATTTACATCTCTCCCCTGAGAATAGTCCCTTTGATTGGTTTTAACAGCTGATACCTTTAACTTAAGTACCTGTGAGATGTCAGAGGACTTTTCATCGAGTATGTTGAAAATCCTTATGTTTTCAAATCTACATATTTACTCATTAACCATTTTATTTTCGATTTTTTTTAAGAACTGAAATCGGAAACGGAGGAAATTATCGAACTGTATTCTAATGGGTTAAGATTACAGCAAACAGTGTTTTCAGTCACTTGCCTGCTCACCATCCTCCTGAAGTTCTACTAGCTTGCAGTTGTGAAAGTGGACAAGGGGAAATACCTCAGGGTTGATATAACCCTCACCAGGAATCATACCTTTCTTCTACGAGTCACAGAAGACTCTTCTACCTACATGTTTGAGGCAGATCAAGATGTATTAGTTAACTTTGAAATACCTGGATTATTATAAATTCAGATTATATGAATGTGAAGTATTTATTATTATATTATTATATTAATACTACTATCCATGTCTGATTCTAACGATTCCTTATTTCTAAAATGCTGCTCTTCCAGTGGAAGCAAAACCCCTCCAATATTCTATGCCTGAAGTATTGTAAGTTATAGTATTTTCTTTTGTACACAGTACAACTATTTTAACAAATAAAACTGATTTCATTTCTGAAAACTTTGTTTAGCTTTATTTAAACTTGAAAATTCTTATCTACCATTTGTTGTTATATTGTATCTTGTAAGAAAAGTGAAGAGTAGAATGAGCAATCAGAAGTCTGAAGGCATAAGGAGGGATTTAAGAGTATGTATCTTTCAAGCCCTAGTATAAGAAACTGTAAAAGTTATACAGTCCTTCAGTTTTCATTCTTATTTATTACAGCAAAATTGTACATATGCATAATCTTAGGCAGGAATCATATGTATATTAAGAGCACATAACCGATGGTTATTTGTCTTTTGGGAAATATTCATATTTCACATCCTAGAAATATGAGTTCCTCTTTTTTAAAATGACAGCAAAGAGCAACTTGCTTTAACTTTTTCTATAGCAAAGTTGTCTTGATTTATGTTAATTTAAAAATGAGTATACCTAGGCTGTAAAATACAAAATATTTGAACATGTAAGTGCATTGAAAAAAATTGCAAAGATAAACCTAAAATGTATCTTCATCCTTTAAATGTGGAGGTACTACATAGAAACAATCAGATTCATAACTTTATTGATTAAAAAGACATAACTGATGAAGAAAATTCTTAATGTCTTTTAAAAGTTCAATATATTTAATTCTTATAATTTTTTATTTATTTGCTGCCACAAATCAAGGCAATCCAGTTCTTAAGCAGAGAAGGATGCAACACCAACAAATGACATAATATAGTGGATGCCTTCAAATCTATGACTACTCAGAATCAGACTTTTAGAGGGAGTCATTGCACAAAAACCTATTCATGTTAAATATTGCAAGTATTCAGACTGCTCCTTTCCAAATTCTAGACTTGTGCTGGCAGACAAGGCTTCTCGCTTTTCACGTAAGACTAGACTAGAAATGCTCCTTTTCTCATTATTTCACACAAAAGTGGTCTGTACCCATCAGCTTGTGTTTCCACAGACCAGCTTAGGATAATCAAATATCAAAGAGAACAGCTGGAGGAAAATAGTAGTGCCTTTATTTAACAGACGCTGAAATTGCAGGAATGCCTCTGTGAAGTCATCTTGGCTTGCCATGAAGCATACCTGAGAAGTCTGTGGGCAATACAGCTTGTAAGGTGCTTCAAATAGCCTTTACTTTTTAAAGGAAAGCAGCAAGATATGTGGAAAATACATAGTACAGTAAAAATACATCCGAAGTAATATTTATTTTTTTATTCCTGTAGAAAATGTACAGAGCCATTAAAGATTGCAATTAACAAAAGAAAAGAGTGTTTTAAAACAAGTTTTACAACAGAACAGCTGTTTCTGTTTCAATAACACCCACAGCAGATTTAATCAGGAAAAACCAAACTGGAATAACTCCCAATTTAGATGAGCCTATGTGCCTGTATGAGTCACCCAGATTAAGCTATTCATTATTGGGTTGGTCTGACTTACAGAATTAGAGCAACTGAAATGTCTAGCAAAGAAACTTTTTCTTGCTGTAGCAAAACATTAGTACAGGGCATCAAATTAGATGCATGGTTCAGTTTCTTCAGTCTCAAAGCATTGTATGGGGACCTTAGATGCTTAAGTATTTAAATAATGTCAGTGCAATTTTTTCCTGACTCTGAATGCCAGAATTCAATGCCAGAATTCAAAAATTCTCTCTGAAAGAAAAAACAGAAGGTTTTTATTTGTTTGTTTTTAAGATAACAGTTCATTTTCTCTCTATCTTATCCCCTTGCATTCTGTTACCAGAAAATCTGAAAATTCTGCTTCAGGATGGTTTTATATCAACCATACTAAGGCAAAACTGCCCCCTCACTGTCAGTTGGTTGTGAAAGATGTTCATCTCATCCTTGTGTCAGAGCTCTGGAAGCTGGAGAGGCATAGGCAGAAGGAAGTACAGTCTGTCGTCCTTGCATACTTCTGAAGCAGAGGCAGCTACGAGAGTTGAGTTAGAAGAAAAACAGGTATCTCCCAAAGTTAAAGAGAAACAAGAACAGGGGAAAAAGAAAAAGCGTGCAGAAGCAGTGCCATGCATAGTCTCATTTGCAAATAAAATTGTAGTTTAGAAGGAGGAAAACAGAAAGCACTGAGGAACAAAGGAAAGCACACAGTCACAATCTTTGCTTAGGTTAAAACTGTCTCCGCTTTTATCTGTCTCCAGCTGTTTGCAAGAACAGATAAAAGAAAGCATTATTTTCCTCCCCTGTTACCATTTAGGCCTGGCCAACCTTCTAACAGTGCAATTACAGGCACTTTGCTAAGGTTTGTTTATAGCAAACAGCAATGCTTACTCTCCAGCCTCATGCTAACTCACAGAACACTCTGTCAAACATGGCACATCCCAGCAAAGTAGACATCTGTTGCTGCAAGTTCATGCATGTGCCTTCTCTATATGCAGCCACATTTGGGCAGGGAGAAGACCCTCAAAGAGAAGTATTTATCAGATGATCCACAGGGCCCCAGAGCCCTAGATCTTTTCCTCCTCACGGTTGACTCCAGAACTAAAACAAATGGTGCCGCCTGCAGCTGGCCTCCGTGGCTTCGCCCTTGCGATTGCTCCAGCCTCCATCACTCTAGGGGCACGCCACAGCTGATAAGAGCCCAGACTGGGAGCAGTGTGGTGGAGAGGCTGCCTTCTATGCGGCCAAGAGCCCTGGCGTTCTGCTACTAGGCACAGATCTGCAGGGAGATGCTGCCATCTGCCCTTAACACCCTGCCCGTCTTAAAGGAAGGGATTCATTTTGTATAAGGCCATGTAGTGCACCAAGGTGCACATACAAACCTGGAAAGCTAGCTTTCAGGTACCAAATACTGAGGAAGTGTCACTTATGTGTCTCTTTGAGTATCTGATGGTTATCTCTTGAGGTGACTTTTTTTCCAAGGAGATAGGGATTTCTGTTGCCCCTGAGAAGTGTTAATGGTACCTATAGGTGCCGACAGCTTTCTCTCACTTAGAGAAAAAGCCATCCAAAACAGAATTAGAAGTAATTTCCCACGCTTGTTTATCCACTTATTTGGGGGTTCTTTTTGTTTTTAATGGGCGTGTTTGAGATTGCTAAGGTTGTGTTTTGCTATTCGTCTTTCATTGACTCTCGTAGGGTGTCAGCAGGCTATACATCTGGATCATTACACCCACAAATTTCATACACTTGAGCATATATACAGCAACTTTATATTTTGTCTTCCATCTGTTGGAAGGGTAATATAGTACAGCAGGCTGGCTCATGTGTTGATCAGCCCCGTGAATTAGAATTACATAACCATAGAATATCCTGAGTTGGAACGTACCATCAACGATCATCAAGTCCAACTCCTGTATCCACACAGGGGACCCTAAATGTTAAACCATATCTTTAGGACCATTGTCCAAAGTTATAGGTGCCTGTCTTGTGGAGGCCTATCTAGCTACGCTGCAATCATCACCTGTAATTCACCGTCTGCCTCGTCTCTTACAGCAAGGTCATGTAAAAGCATGAGAGACTTAATGACAAAAAGCAGCTGTATACTCGCCCTCTGCAAAATTACCCAGCTTTGTGAGTACTCCTTGTGATTGCAAAGCACCTTCTTGGTCGGAGAAGATACAAAAACCTGTAATTCCCTCCACATTTGGCTGATTGACCTTGCCCTTGGCTTATGCTGCCGTGGGGGTGACTTCTTGATAAGGTCATGAAGCTGCCATATGTCACTGGAATAAAACCAGATGCGTTATACGTGTTGGGTCAAGAATTTGTCTTCAGGTACATGCTGGCACAGAAATAGCTTTCATTAGCAGCTGTCTTCATCTGCTGAAGCCCAAACATATCTTTACACAACTACAATTTATAATCCAGCCTATGAGGCTTCAGTTCAGATTTTACTTGTTTGATAATGTTTGGATGAAATGTTGGGAATGTGCAACCAGGACAGAAGCAGTGGTAAAGGCTCAAAAGCAAACAGGCGGAAAGGCATTGGCATTAAAGGAAGCACACTGCCCAGCTGAGCCCAAGGACTCAGATCTCTTTCTCTGACAGCTGAGATTCTTCTCTGAGCTTCACACTTTGTCTAGGGCAAAGCTTGTCACCTTTCACTGGCTTTCTGTGAGTAGAAATAGACATACAACCTGTGAAGTTCCAAATCAAAGGACGGGGTCTGGCGGGACTATGACAGGCATTTTCAACCCATCCATAGAGAGTTTTCTGTCACTGGACAGCAGAACAGTGTTGAACATTAAATTTTTTATAGCCATGGCACATAACACCCTGCATCTCTTATCAGAAATGCGTCTTTTTGCCTGTTCTCTACGATATGATGTTTGTATCTTCTCAATAAATGGAAATCATGTGATTCATCCTACTAATAAATCATTACAAAAGGTTATAAACGAGAATAAATCTCATATATACATACACCAAAGAAACATAGTTCTGTCTTCTGTGCTAACACAAAGGCTCTAGTCAAATTCTAGAAAGTTTTGTGGGGAAAATTGTGCTTCATGTTTTTGAATCACCAAGATTGTCTCCTTTCAAAAAGTATGAAAAGGAGTATCAGGAAAAAATTTAATTAAAGATAAAGAAGTGGTACAGTGCTGAAAAGACAAGCAAGAGCATCTTTGTACAGAACAAGAAGAGAGTGAGGATCAGAAATAAAAATTGGTGCCAAAGAACCTCCCCACCTGATTCTGTACATGAACTAAAGAGTGTTTCTTGGACCAAAAACTTTAAAAAAAGAGATAAAAGATTATCAGACTTGTCAGGTCCCATGTTTACACGTCAGCCTTGTTCTTCCAGTCCCAGCATTACGTTTCCTCACCTCAAACTTGTTTAATACAGCACCAGTACTGAATTTTCCTCCTTGTACAAGGAGGAAATCTCTCTTGGAAAACAAAGTGCCTGTTCACCTTAATTAGCTTTGAAGGTATCTTATGGAGACCATGTGATGTTAAAATAAATTGAGCTCTGTTTTCCTGTCTGTTAGGCTGGTGTTGGTTTGCTAAATTGTGCCAATAGCACTTAATGATGCATATTGGTAACAGAGACAGAAATTTCTTGTTGCTTTTAACATCAGTCTTTAGGGGAAATAAGAAATAAAGGAGCATGCTCCCTGCTCTGTGTCTCTACCTTCCACTGCTCCTGGCAGAGCAGAGGCTATACCCCGGCACTCTCTGTGTGGACATGTGAGAAGCAACTCAGTGGAGAAAAAGACTTGTGCAGATACGCTGCGCAGTACATCTCCAGCAGTGCAATAACATGCAACAAAAGCCAATTAAGTACATTCCTAAGCTGTGTTCTTCTTTTATCTGGGCACATATGATATGCCTTTCATAGCTATGCTAACCAAAAACAACTGCAAAGTTCAACAGTGCTGAAATATACGGAGGCCAAACTCCAGTCCAACAGCGAGAAGAGGTAATCACACATGCAGGTAAAACTAAGCAGCAAATATGAGTTCCAGGAGCCAAGTATATATACCCCGTATCGCAACTTTCTCAAGTAGTTCAAGTAGATAACAAGACCACAAAGGCAGGTGTCTGCTGTCCCCTTTGTACTGACATCATCCACAATCAGACAGGTCCACTCACTGATCCATCCAAAACATTTTCTCATTCTATTGGCCTAATTTCCAGATAGACCATCTTTACTGACAGAGGGATGTAGCAGAGGCATGCAGCAAAAGTGGAGCCCACAGTTAGATAAGCCAAAACTGGTTATATAATCACTGTTCTAAAGTTAACAGCTTAGTTAGTTAGAGGGATTGTCAGCCTTAGTTTCAAAAGGAGACGTCAACATGCAGAGACAGTGTAAAAACTAAATGCCAATGGGCAGAAAATCTGCTCGTGAATTTCCCTTATAGTATCTAAACAGTACAAAATCCCATGGGAACAAGACAAAAAGATCATTATTTACTTGGCAGTAGTGACACCATTAATAGAATATTACATAGAATTTTGTCATCTTCTCTTTGTAAGGGATATTGAAATTTGTAGAAGTTTCAGGGGAAAAAAAATACAGGCATGATTTAAGATATAAAAATAGACACTACAATGAAAAAGCAAATTATGAAAGCAAGAATTATGAGTAACTTCTTGCCCCGGAGGATCACATGGGAAGATACTCAGGCCCATAAGTTTGTTGAACTGACAGAGCCATTTTCACTGTTTTACACAGAAGTACCCCAATGCAGACAGTGTAGCTTTCACCAGGAGACAAACACGCCAGTGTTAACACCAGTGTTAAGAATTTAGATTCACTCAGTATTTGCAGAAAGGCTGCTTGTTAAAAGTCCGTCAAGACAATGAACTGGCACCATGGCACGCATGTTGGTGTGTGCATCTATGTGTCCAGCAAATGAGGGCAGTTCTGGAGCAGGCTTTCATGTCACAATCACTGGAGGTTCCACAAATGAAGAAAGAGAAATCCTGAAGAAAACGAGAGAAGAAGATGAGGCATTATAAGCTAGATATGCACTGATTCACTGTAAACAATAACATTAAAAGCCTCGTACATGAATTGCAATGAACATCACTGTGTTAAAACACAGCTATATTATTCGCAGTGTGTAGCCCCTAGAGTGCCTACAAGCCCTGACCAAGGCTGAGATTTTTCTGTGCTGGGCACTGTACAAGTGCACAGGAAGAATGAACCTGTCCTCAGCAACTGACAGACTGATGGATTATTTTCTGACAGTTAACAAAGTGTCTGCCGCTGTAGTCTGGCTCCATTCTCCAAGGCAAAACCCTTAGCATGCACACACGCCTACTTCAGCCGTGTTTTCACCAGTCCTGTTGGTTTTACCGTTTATTTTCCATCTCCTTTGTACTGCTCCTCAATAACAACATCAGCACAGGCTCCAGCCACCAGGAGATGGCATCATTAGAAGTTGATAACACTGACTCTTAAACTTTGCAGTCAGATGCAAGTGTGAGACTGAGTATAGCACTAATGACTGAGTTCCTGAGCCTCACGGTACTGATAAAAACTAACGTTCCCAAAGCAAGTATTCAAATGCAAGGTGTGAGTTTTTAAAATGTAATTTTCAAAAGATGAAGGTGCTATTATCTGCTGCTTTGGCTACTAACCATGTATCTTTCTGTATGAACTAAGGCTGAGCATATTGTCAACACTTAGCAAAGACTGTTCTTACACTTACTACAGAATAGATGAGAAACAGTTTTTCCTAGGCAATTAGGAAAAAGAAAAATCTTGGGCTGGTAAAAGGAGTATATAATTACATAAATGCTTTCACAGATAACACTTACAAAAGTTATGGAAAATAATATATAATTTTTTCTAGTGGTTTTCGTATCACCATTCTACTCATGTTAAATCAAACTTGAAGTGAGTGAATAAGCTTGATCTGACCTACTGCAGGGATGAGTAGTGATTTTTGTATCACTGTGCAAAGTCTTAGAGAAAATGAAATAATTACCTTTAATCTTACTGTTCTATCAAAGAGACTAAGGAACTCACTTGCTGGGTTAAGTGTGTCGGAAAGACAAATTATACCAGCTCTGTGTGCATGGATTCTGAGGTGTTGAATACTAATTTTAAAGGAATTTTATCAGATAGCCAGATGAAAAGAAGTAACAGGGACTTGTTACTTTTCAAGAGTATATGCTTCCCCTGGCTGCAGGCAATTAAAGTTTGACAGCTTTTCGGGATAAACATGTAAAATAGGCTTGAAAATATTTGTTTGTAAAATATTCAGGTCTTAGGATATTTTATAGAGTGGAGATAGAAAAAAAGACTATTATATTTTGATAACATCATTTGGAGGCACCATAAATAAGTACACGATGATAGGTTAATTAAAGCACTTCACAGAACTCAGTCTTATAGATTGATGATAAAGAGGAAAATGTGTCAGTGTGTGAAATAACATTCTTGAGAGATAAATTAGCTATCTGTGGCATTTATTGTTTTTCCTTAACACTCTCATGCACTGACCTTGATATTCTGCGTGTGTGATTATCTTAGATATAATAAAAATATTTCTTTAATAATTCAAAATATACTGAAACAGGCACTGTCATGTACGCTCCCTGGTCTCCTTCACTGTGTCTTTCTGCTCCTGAATACTGATGAGAAGTGCTGCTAGGCAAACTAAAGGGTTGCTTTAGCCTTATAAAAAGCTATGAGTAAATAGCTCTGCCTGTGATAACATTTTCAGGAATTAAGAGTAAAATAGTCTAATGTGTTGGTTATGGCAGCATATCTCAAATCACAGAATTATTAAGGTGAGGAAAAACTATGATGTTCTGGGTGGTGAACTTTTTTTTAGTAAATTGGTGAAAAGTCTTTGCTGGATGTCCATTTTCCAACATCATAGAATATCCTTAAGGGTACAGCTAGGCTAACACCACACCTGTGCACCCATTAAAAAGAAGGCAGCATGAAAGCCTACATGCTCTCATCTCTTCTTCCAAGAATCTTTCATATAGTGCTGTAATACTGTCTCACTTCCTCTTTGTTCTCTCCCTGCCACAGTCTACCTGCAAATCCACACACATCCCACAAGTGCTACCCATTCATTTCCTAGTAGCATAGACAACTTATCTTCAATTTTGATATGTAAAAGTGTTTTCTGCCCAAAATGCTTCCAGCTGTTACATGGAGTGGACATGTTCACAGATCTGTGAAGGATCATCTCCCACGGAGTCTGCCGTCTCCTACAAACTCAGATTAAGCTCAAAAGATCCAAGATCTGATTTCTACTCATCCTAGAAAGAAAAGGCACCAAGAAGAGCCAAGGCACCTGAGTTTCAGGAACAGCCTGAAGATAAGGTAGGCAAATATCAGCTCTAAGAGCCAAAGAGTCAGCCGTAAGAGTTGATTAAACAAGAAATTTTAGTAACTCTTCTTTTAAGGTCGGGTTTAAGAGACAATTTAGGAAAGAAAAAATGCAGGAGCTGTAACATACTTCTAAGCCTGGTAAATGACACTCCTCAGCCTTAATCCAACCTACAGAAATGTAACATAACAGGAAGGAATTTTTCAGTTATGGCTGAAAATTGCAACAGATGATTTTATAGGTAGTGGATACAATTTCATTTTGGCTGAAGGGTCTATGCTTCTTCATAGACTGGCTTGCAGGACACTTCTTTGCTCCCTTTTTTATTCTCCACCAGCATTTGTGTTTCAGGAAGGAATAGCAACCCAGAATCTACAACTAGTATGGTTTTCAACCATTTTTGAGTAACCTGGTTAAAAAAATCTCCCCAAATTTCTCCCTGAATAAGTGGTTGTGGTGATCACAAGCCTGTAAACTCACTCCAAAGATAAATCTGGAAAGGAGAGGCCAGTGTCTTCATATGTACATGGTACATATAGTATGTGGTGAAATCCTGAAGCGTCACTTCTTCTTGTTTAGTGAGGCTTAAAAATGCTGTGATATGTACAAAACACATGGGAAGGTATTATGGGTACAGATGTGAAGTCACAGGGTATAGAGTCTGTGTTAGTTGAAGAAGGAATCATTAACATGTGTGTTAGGTTTGCATGTTCTCTATTACCTCGTGATTTTTTGCCTTGGTCCAGGCAGTCACCTGGTGCAGCTAGTTAGAGGGACTGCTCAAGGACACAGACCCACACAGATGTTGGTAGGTAACTTCAAAAATGTCAAAACCATGGCAAAAAAGGAGGAAGTGGCCATATAAGCATAGTCACTTTGCAGGAACGCAATAGGTGCTCGCCATTGTAAAGAGGAGGTACTGTCAATCAAATTCCCAAGAAAGGCTCAATGTCTTCGAAAATAAATGGTGAACTCCCTCAAAATATTTTTAAAAATTTAGTTTCAAAATAGTGGCAGGACTATTGAAAAACACCTACAAAGGATGAACATAAACAAGATCTGGTTTTGTGATGGGAATCACATATGTCTCTTAAACGCCTACACAAAATCGTGAGTACGAAGTCAAATGGGGGAGTAACAAGGGATTCAAGCTGCACTCTTGGCACTGGCAGCCTTCTTGACAGGATCAGAGGAACCATTGGTACTGATTTCATGGGGCTTACTTTATATTGAAGGAGGTTACTATTTCAGGCCTATTTCTTTTATAGGGTCATTGATTTATGTAGTTGCCTTAACACCAGCACGTAAGAGGGATTTTTTGCACTCTCTGCATCAACAGTCTCCTTGGTCCATATGGCTTTTCATTTTCAGAGCTGCTAAGCACTCATGACTCACCAAAGTGTGCTCTGGTTGCTGAGGCCCCAAGAATATCTACATGATTTGTGGCACATTTTTTAAAAAGGGTAGATGCAACAGGAGAACAATCCACCTAAGGACTTCTCAGAGATTTCTATACTTTCTTGTCTTCACCCTACTAGTCCGAAGCACTCAAGTTAATGAACTTCCACTAGGAACTTCTACAATCTACTTCTACAATGCCTTCATCCATGAGGCAGCTCTCTGACAAGAAAGTCAGCAACTGACTCAGGTGCCTGACATCTGCTTGAAAGACATGTATAGCAAGTTCAGCAAATGTACAGCATTAATGGTATTCATAGCCAGAAGGCAAATGATACATAATACAGTCCAATAGGGTCAGCTTCTATCATCCCATTAAAATATGTAGTTTCCCAGAAGAGATTGATAGGGTAAATTTTTATGTATATGTACAACATAATGAATAGAAACTTTGAGCAGTTAGTCTATAGAAATGACTGGAGAGAGAGAGAAAAAAAAAGAAAAAAAATACTTGCTTTGAACATGGTGTAGTACAGCAAACATATTTGCTGAGTGGTGAAGCCCCATGGGTACTGTGCTGTCCGGATCAGAAGTGACAATGACACAAATGCTGACAAGAATAGTCTTCCCTTCAAGACAAAAAAATTCTAAACACAGGTGGAAAGCAAAAAGTATATTTCCTCCTGCTGCTTATAGGTCTTGTTTCAGACATAAATAATCTTCAAATACTTAAAAGTTCCTAATTTTGCTGGTTCATTTAATGAATTATTAATTCTTCTGCAAACCTAGCAGAAGGTTTTGTCCTTATCCTCTGTTGTCAGACGGAATCATAGAATACTTTGTGTTGGAAGGGATCATGAAAGCCATCTAATCCTACGCCCCTGCCATAAGCAGTGACACCTTTCACTAGATCAGGTTGCTCAGAGCCCTGTCCAACCGGACCTTGAATGTTTCCAGGGGTAGGTCATCTGCCACGTACCTGGGCAATCAGTTCCAATGTTTCACTAGCCTCATCATAAAAAAATTCCTCTTCGTGTTTGGTTTCAATATACTCTCTTTCAGTTTAAAACCATTACCCCTTGTCCTACCACAACAGGTCCTACTGAAAAGGCGTTAAGGTAGATGACATCCATGACCCTTCCCCTGTCCACTGATGGAGTCCCTCCATCACAGAAGGCCGCTGGTCAGTCAGGAAGGACTTTCCCTTGATGTCTTGCTGGTTGCCTTGAATCACCTCCCCATTCTCCATGTGCCTAAGCATGGCTTCTGGGAGGATCTGTTCCATGATCACCAGGCACAGAGATGATGTTGACACGTCAGTAGTTCCCAGGGTCTTCCTTTCTACCTGTTTTAAAGACGGGGGCATTGTCTCCCTTCTACCAGTTACCTGGAACTCCACCAGACTGCCACAACTTTTCAAATATCATGGAGAGTGGCTTGGTGGCTACCTCAGCCAATTTCCTCAGGACTCTGGGATACATCGTGTCAGGTCCCAAAAACTAATGTACATTCAGGTTCCTCAGGAGGTCATGAACCTGAGCCTTACTCACACTGGGAAGGACTTTGCTCCTGCAGTCCCTGTCTTGAAGTCCACGTGTGGCAGAGGTGTGGGAAGAGAGATGGCCATTAAAAACAGTGGCAAAAAAGTTGTTGAGTACCTCAGCTGTCTCCTCATCCATTGTTACTCATTTGCCGGTGATGCCAGTCCTGTCAGGATCGGATCCATCCAGACTTGTAGCTAGAATAATAAAAGACAGGCTGGTGTTTTCTGTCAAAGCCATTCTTGGGCCGCCTCCTGGCAGCTTTCTCCTGTATCTGTGTGCTTCCTCCATCAAGGTCCATTAACCTACACTATGCAGACAGCAAGGTGCTCAACTGCGGAGTAGCAGTGGACACAAGAGGGATGTAATCACAGGCCAGGACCAGGACATTTAGTGACCACCACTCACACCTCTCCACTAACACCTCTGTGTACAAGAGGAAGGGGAAGGAAGACAAGATGTCAGTCCAGGGAGAAGAGCTAAGTATGGGGATGTGCTTTGAGAACACACCTACACATTGACATGGCTCTGAAGAATTTTCTGACCGTATTCAATCTTGTATTCAATTCCTGGAAAGAAAGATTATTTCTGGATAAACCAATTCTAAAACAACTTTAGCATAGGTCAAACTTATGCTGAAGAAATTTTGTATTCAAGTTAAAGGCTTCATAAAATACATTCTGTGAAAGTTCTTTTAGTAATCACTAGGGATATAACAGCTCCTTACATTAATTTGGTTGATATGTCTGACACACTAAACATTTTAAAATTTTATCATCAATATACGTGTATACAACAGACAAGGAAAGAATTTATTCTGTTCATGTTCAGAAAAATGTTTGTAGCTGATGCAACATATAATTTCCTTTTTTTGTTGCATTTAAAGTTACTGTGGTCCTCTTTCAACAATTATTAACAAAAGATTCAATTTCTGATACAAAATATTAAGCATTTAAATCCATACTTAGGAAGTGGTCTAATTGGCCGTAGCAGTCACACTTAAAACTGTTTATCATCTAATCTAGTTTGCATTAGCTATATACATTAATGCAAAGGAAAAGAAAGAAAAAAAACCCCAAAATTTCAATTGGCTTTCATCCCTCCTTAAAGTTTGGCTATTTCACAGGTGACAGATCTGTGTCTCCAAACTGGTCACATAGCAGGTCTTGGCAACTAAACAATCAGAACTTTTGCAGTGCTGGGGTTGCCAAAATCTGCTACTGTGTAATGGCCTGGCCACTCCTTGCTCTCGTGTAGTTACATGATCTTAATCTGCCACAATTTATGTTTTTTTTAACACATACCCAGTACCTTTGTAATCTTCCCAGCAATCTTTGCTCACTGGGGACTGTATTAGCAAGAGACTTTTATAGTGGCAGGTTCTGGGAGCTAATGATCATTTTGGGTCTCAGTGTTTACTAGAAACATTTTGGTGACAACCTTTCATATCTGGATTGAGTGCAAGAGTTAAATCAGATTTCTTTCTGAAGGACACAAAAGGCAGAATGTGCCCTCAGATCTCACATTCACATTCAAACTCTCAGGTCAGCCAGAATAAAGTCTGGACTGTTTTTCTAATGCAGGTATAGTCTT
Source organism: Parotia lawesii (assembly GCA_003713295.1). Lineage (NCBI taxonomy): Eukaryota > Metazoa > Chordata > Aves > Passeriformes > Paradisaeidae > Parotia > Parotia lawesii. The sequence goes on along the minus strand of RAHM01000337.1, from coordinate 566,145 downwards.
AACAGGAGCCGAGAAGCAGCAAAAGGCAGCCTGCTTATCATCTCAGTTAACTGACATGGTAAACCCTGAGATGCAGATCCTTTCCCTCTGATGCACTGGTAGAAGCAAAGTGAGTACATCTAAGTACATCTATGCTTGGTTCTAAGTAGAGTTCAAATTAAGTTAAAACCGGGGTTCAGCAGGTGCACAGCAGGGGTACAGCTACACTGTCCTTGAGGTATTCACAAAGAAACTGCAACCATTACCCATGACCATGAAAATCACTTTTAAAAGCCTTTCTCAACCTTCTTCCTACCTTACTTTCTTCCCAAGTAAAAGAGTTCAAACTCATCCAAAGATAATTTGAGCTTCCGTAGAGAAAGCAGTAAAGTAGCATTTGCCCCTAGGAGAGGTTACAGATGCTCAAGTATTGAAGATCTGTGGGATATTAAAAGAAGACAAAAAGTCATGCAATTAACATGCTGCCCTAAATTTCTACTTCCCTATCATCAAAGTATCTGACATCATCCCATGGAAATTCACATCAGTAACAGAGTCCCTGTGGACCTTCCCTAACTTTTTAGCATCAAGTTTGATGTCTCCAGCAGCTCCAGTTCAACCCGTTTAACTTTTTCTAACCGAAGCACCTAAAGTTTGGCTATATATGAACCATAATGCTATAAACAAACCCGTAAGATGCTGAATTACTCCCCTGAGACACTGTTTCTCTCCATGACTTTTACACTCCAACCCTAACTCAGATAGTATGCCACTGGAGCGGGATCTGCACTGGCTGATTTTAATAGAGGATCAAAAACCTCTTTCCTACACTCATTAAACTGATGCCTGAGGGTGTCTAGAGCAATTTCGTTCCTAACTCCAGTGTCATAATAAGACGGAAAAAATCCGTGTCAAATTGCAGGCAAATTCAACACATCATAGAAGCCTTTCTGGACAGGTTACTACAGAAGTTCATTTGGACTGGAAGGTAGTGTCAAACACATAGAAATGCTAGAACAGAGCAGGTGACACCAGCAGCCTTTCCCTTCCTTTGCAGCAAAATTCTCCCCTGCAGCGCACAGAGCCAGGCTAATTACACTTCCACGGGGAAGCATCTGCGTATCCAGCAGCTCCAGTGTGCAAATTTCAGCTTGATGCAATTTAAAGTGCTTGAAAACTTTACAGTACTGGAAAAAATAGAATCATGGAGAAGCTGCAGGCAGGCGACTAACAAGAGAATTAGGAAAAGCTACTAGTGGATCTTACATATCTAATTTTTCTGATTGCACAAAGACAATATCATGATTACAACAAGCACTCAGCAGCCTCTGTAAATGTTTTAGCTGTCATGTAACTGGTGCCAATAGGAAGTTTCATTCAGCTAATAAAACGCGTAAGCTCTTCAATCTGCTACTTTACCGACCTTGAGATTATCCTATAACAGGTATTTGTAAAGAAAACAATTGTGTGTCATAGGCGTGGACGATGTGATGTATGCATTATTGAGAATGCACTCAGAGGAAAAATCCAGTTTAGATAGAAGGTATTCTTGTATGCAAAGTGGAAATCCAGCTCCTGATTTTTTCGGTGTTACTTAAACAAGTCCCCACCGCCCAATTCAATGCTTGGCCTGAGAGAGGAAAAATGAATTTATAAACCTCAGTGAAATTGTGGCCCTTTTAGTTATCCAGTCATGACAATTTTTTTCATATACTTTAGTCCAACATTCAGTGTCATATCCAGCAGGCAGGACAAAAACCTTTTAAGCAGGTGTGTTTTCTCCAGATGTACTCTCAGAGATGCCAACACAACATAGCAGAGTTCAAATCAATTCATGTGCAATGTGGGACAGGGAAACACTGTGCCCCCGGCATTGGCTGCAGGACAGTCCATCAAGGAACGTCCTGCCTGCTCTTTCACTCTGGAGTGCTAGGCCTGCTAAAGGACTACTGGTGGTTTTCCAAGGCACGTTTTAAAAACATCACACTGCAAATATTTGCAGAAGCATGAAAATCCGTTAACAATCAGCTTTCTTGGGAAGACGGTGTGTTGGGTTTGTGTGGCCAGGTTTTGGTAGCAGGAAGGGATACAGGGATGGCTTCTATGGGAAGTTCTACGACCAGAAGAGCCAATCCCTGGCAGCTTCGAAGATGAATGTGCCACTGGCCGAGGCTGGGCCAATTAGAAATGGTGGTAACACCTCTGAGATAACATATTTAAGGCAAAAAAACTTATTGGGCAGGCGTAATTGTGGCCAGAGAAGAGCAGAGTGAGAATATGTGAGAGGAACAGCCCTGCAGACACCAAAGTCAGTGGATAAGGAGGGGCAGGAGGTGCTCCAGGTGCTGGAGCTGAGATTCCCCTGCAGCCCATGGTGCAGCCCATGGTGAGGCAGCTGTGACCCTGCAGCCCATGGAGGTCCATGGGGATGCAGAGATCCACCTGCAGCCTGTGGAGGAGACCCACGCCAGGGCAGGTGGGTGCCTGAGAGGAGGCTATGAACCCACAGGAGGCCCTTGCTGGAGCAGGCTCCTGGCAGACCTGTGGAGGGAGCAGCCCAGACTGGAGCTGGTTTTCTGGCAGAACCTGTGACCCTGTGGCCTGTCCTTGAAGGACTGCAGCCTGTGATCCATGTTGGAGCAGTTTGTGAAGGACTGTTGTCCGTGGGATGGACTCACCCTGGAGAAGTTCGTGGAGAATTCTCTCCTGTGGGACGGACCCCACACTGGGGCGGGGGAAGGACTTTTCTCCCTGAACAACGGCAGGAACATGTGATGAACTGACTGTAACCTGCTGCTGGAGGGGAGGAGGTAGAGCTCATGAAGAAGGGAGGAGTAGGGGAAATGTGTATTTAAGATTAATTTGCTCTCATTATCCTGATTTTGTGGGTAATAAATTCAATTAATATCCCCAATTCAAGCCTGTTTTATCTCTGATGCCATTGGTGAGTGGTCTCTTCTGGTCCTTATCTCAACTCATGAATCTTTGTTATATTTTGTCTCCCCTGTCCTTTTGTGAAGGAGAGTGATAGAGAGGGTTTGATGGGAATCTCTGGAATCCATACAGGGTCCAACTGTTATAGATAGACACCTAAACTGATCAGATTCTTACTTTCTGTCTAAGTAATCTGCTCCATTCTTGAGTTTGTGAAGTTTGGAGAGGGCTGCTAAAACTGCTGTGACCTGTGCTGCTCCTGGACCAACGAGGACATAGTCCAGCAGTGACAGAAATCCTTCTTCATGACTTTCTAAGTGCCATTGCATCAACCCAGAACAAGAAGGATGTGAATACCAGGTGCACTGTGAATACCAACAACAACACGGCAGAGTAGCTGCTTAAAAAACTTACCTCTCTGGATTTTATTTTGTCTAGCATCAAAGAGAAAAGAAGCATGAGATATTTACTTAATTGGCAAGATTCTGTGAAAAGTCTCCTCCTTTTGCCTCCTCTACTTTAGCATCAGGTCTAAGAATAACCACAGAGTGAAGGGGCCAGGCTGACAAAATACAGACTAAATGTACCAGGATTATTTGTGCTAGAGTAAGAGCTGACTGCTACTTTTATTTCCAACTCTCCCACACGTGAACAACAGCACACGGTCAGAACACCAAGACAGAATTTGATTCCTGCAGATAAGTAAGTCCTCAGGCCTCCCAAAGGTTTACATTCCATCAATTATTTTGCAGATTCTTCTGTGGTCTCTGCTGACGACACTACGCAGGTGTTTACAAGAACTTTCGCAAACTAGAGATGAGAGCTGTTATACAAGCAGTTTCTGGTAGGCAGCTCTGAGATTTGCTTATGAAGTAAACAAGGGCTGAGGTGCACAAACAGCCTGAATAGTTTTCGGGCTGTATATAAAAGCTTAGTTGACAGCTGCCCTGCTTTTGAGAGTGAACTATGTCTTTCCAGTCACCTGCCATCTGACCTTTTTTTCAGATATGGGTAGCCCAGCAGAGTGCTAGTTCTGTCCAGGATTTCTGGATGCACCATTTGTCTTGCACGAGAGGTCACTGTGAACGCACAGATGAAATGTTCATTGTAAATACAGCCAAGAAGCATAATAAACAATGTACCTAATCTATGGCAGATGACCAGAGCGTGTGCAATGCCTTATCACATTTGGCTGTCCTTTACACAGGACACCTAAACTGCACAAATGTCAATGCATCTGGAGAATGTCTGACCAGAAACACGTGTTCTGGTCCAATGAAGCCTGGACACTGAAGTTCCCTCCTGAAATATGGTCTTTGCAAAAGTTTACGGAAGGTATTGCCTACATTATAACATTAAAAACAAAATAAACCCTCAAATTCATTGCAAATTTAGCTAGATGTGATTAGTAAGAAGGGAATGTTACTTAAGCTCTGAGTGAAATGGCAAGAAAGCTGTTCTGTTGCTCTGCAGCACCATAGTGGTTAGCACCACTGCTGTATCAAGCCCGGGATTAAACTTCTTTTTATAATACCATATTATTTTAATATTCACCCAGCAGATTTTATTTGTTTGTGGTTTCTAAAGCCAGCCAGAATCTGAGCTGGTTTTCCAAATATAGAGCAATCAACTTTACCTATGACATGTTTTCTTTTCTCAATGCCACGTATGTATAATGGTCCTAAAGCTCTGAGACCACGTTACCACATTACACTGTTATCATAAGTGTGGAGGCAAGAGTTGATTTCTGTGCTCTCATATGATATAAGGTGGAATGACACACGGGAGAAAGTTAATAGGCACTGTTTCTAAGGAGTTAATAAGTACTGTTTCATCAAATCAAAATGAATCGACCAGGTTTTGGAAATAGCTGGAATTTTCCTTTACAGAGAAAGACTGCTGCTGCTAGGTTTTGCACAGGGTTTTTTTGCTGTAAAGGAAACTGCAGAAAAAATAAATAAGTAAATATGGACTACAGAAAGCATCCATCTAATGGCTGCTGCTTTTGCTACTTGGGGTCTGAAAAATTACAACAAAGGAAGGTTAAAATAATCAGCAGTTGTACAAGAACTACTTAAGCCAGCAGTCACATATGGTATATTAGCAATGCAGATGGATTTAATGAAAACTGAGATAAGTGCATGCATCTGTCATCAGCCAAACCTACAAAATATTTTCCTCAGAAAATGAAATGTAATGATATAAGCATTCATCTGTAATGGAGTTATAACAACTCCAAATGGTAAAACTAGTGCTGCTTTAATGCATTCCGTCAACTATAGCTAACCGTACAGACAATTCCTACGACAATTGCCTTGAAGAGAGCAGATTTTGTGATAGGTCATAATCAAGCACACATCCTTAGATTAACAGCTCCGAAGTACCTCATACTTCTGTAAGTCACCCTGTAACACAAAACCAAGTGTGGTTTGTCACACCATTTCAGCCTCCATTGCAGCTAAGACAGTAGTGTGGGATTTTTCAAGCTTCATGGGAAGATTATTAGAATGGATAACACTAGCAGGCATTTTAAAGAAAATTCTCCTCACTTGCCAAGTCGTGCTCTTTGAGGTATCTGCCAGTGTGGGAGGGATGCATGGTCTCAAGGGGGCCTGTGTTTCACGGTCATCTCAGGCAGGGGGCTGCAAAGTTCATTAAATGATCTTATCTTGCTGCTGGTTCTGTTCAAAATAGCCTTGATACGATGAAGGATTTATGTTACCCCCACTTCAAATAAAAAGTACCGAGGGATGCATTTCATTACTGCCCTGTGACACTGGAGAAGCCACAGCTGCAGTGGTAATATTCCTCATTTGTTTGTGTCACACAGAGAATTTATTTGCAAGAAGAGTCCTGCTCCAAAGGTAAGGGAGTATTTATTTTTTGCAGTGAGTTTTCCCTAATAATGTCAACAAGAAATGTATTTGTTCTCTAACTTTAATTCTCACAAAAGTATATTCTAGGAAAGATGAGAGTGTGAGGAAAATGCCAGGGAAGAGTGCCCAGTTTAGCGGAATTCTAAGGAAGCTGAGTAGCATCGATACAGAAAAAATATTTGGAGATAATTTCCATGTCACAATCCTGAATAAAACACCAAGAGATGTGGCTGTACATTCTCAACTGGTGGGCTAAATGGTAGCCAAGGTTACACACACATACACTCACTCATCTCTCAAAGGTTTTCTAACAGTGATCTGCTGCCGAGAGGCATTTTAATTCAATGGTAGACACCTTCACATGAAACAGGATAGGTTTTTCTTGCATGTTTTCTCTGAAGTGGATGATCTAATAAAGAACATGAGCCCTGGGCAAAATTTATCTTCTTTGATCCTAGACCATCGAGTCTTCCTGTACTCAATAATCAAACAACAAAGCAAAGTGCATTCAAGATCCTTGACTAATAAATATTAATTTATTCTATATACTTGATCTTAAGAATTCAGTCATTCATAGGAGCAGGCTTCAAATGTATCCAGCAGGGGGGAAAGTCTAATGATCAGAAGCAATATTTGATCTTGTGAGCAAGCTACAGCCACTTTAAATATGCCTTAGACACTGAAAATTAAAAGCCAATAAAAGTCAAACAAATCCATAGGAAGCTCAGGAAAGGCATTTGGACATTCTGTATTGCCCGTCACTTATAAATACCTGTTCGCTTAATGCTCGCCTCCGTGCAACTGGCACGACAGTCCTGTCTGTGTGTGCCGGTGGCAGGATGTGTGGGAAGGCAGGCAGCCACCACAGAGAGCCAGATGCAGAGAGTGGGAAAACCTGGGTAGCAGAGGGGTGAAGAAAAGATTATCCAGGGATAGTTTAGTGATATCTGTATGACTGCAGTTTTGGGCACCATGATGTAAAAAAGATATTAAGCTATTAAAGAACATCCAAAGGAGGGCAACAAGGATGGTGAAGGGTCTGAAGGAGAAACCTTATGAGAAGCAGCTGAGGTCACCTGGTCTGTTCAGCCTGGAGAAGAGGAGACTGAGAACAGAGCTCATTGCAGTCTCCAGCTTCCTCAAGAGGGGAAGAGGATGGGCAGGCATTGATCTCTTCACTCTTGTGACCAGTGACAGGACACAAGCGAATGGTATGAAGTTGTGTCAGGGGAGATTTAAATTGGATATCAGGAAAAAGTTCTTCCCACAGAGGGTCTTTGGGCACTGGAACAGGATCCCCAGGGAAATGGTCACAGCACCAGCCTGACACTTCAAGAGCATTTGGATAATGCTCTCAGGCATGTGGTGTGACCCTTGGGGATGGTGCTGCGCAGGGTTGGGAGTTGAACTCGATGATCTTTGTGAGTCCCTTCCAACTCAGCTTATTCTATCACTCCAACAAATGCACCTCCAGCAAGAAGTGGAAAGAGATTTTCCAGATGGAACAGAACTGGGGAAACCAGACAGAAAGGTGTTTGAAAGCACAGGTCCAAATCAGTCAGGTTAGGCTGGAGGGCTGGCACAGGAGGTGAAGAGGGCAGGAGGAGAAACTCAACAGATATGATAGCAGAGATGGGAAAAACAAAGGGACCTTCCATGGAAGCCCTTGGCTGCAGGCTGAGGGAGAAGAGACACTGCAGAATGGAAGACAGCAAGTAGCAAAATATAAAAAACCAGGCATGGGAGCAGAACTAGGATGGTAACAAAAGAATGGATGACCTGGAGGGAAATGAAAGTATTGATTCCTCAAGTGTTTTGTTCAAAAGGTTTTAGAAATTTTAATCTTAGCCGGAGGACCGCTGGGCCCTCTAGTACAGAAAAACAAGGCAGAGAATCAGTTCCTTCCAGTTTGATAATTCCATTGTTCAGGTGTCTGATATCCAGGGAAAAGTGAAAGCAGATGAGAAGAACTGAAGCCCATCAGATGAGAAGGACAGAATAAAACACAGTGCATGGCATTCAAAGGCATTGATATTGACACTGCAGCAGTATGAGATGCAAAACCCATGTAAATACCACAAGCCTCTTCTTAATATGTTTGTTTGTCATAAAGGTATCATATGAGCAGAGGTCCAAATTTTCTATCAGTGCAAAGCATTTGAAGAATAATCCTTCTTATTAGAAAAAATAGGCTCAGATCCATCAGTTTTCGCAGAAAAGCAGCAAAGGATTGTGGGAATTAGGAAAAAGGATAATGGTTGAATAGAGACTGCTACATAGTGCCTGAGTGAAAACATTTTCAAATATTGAAACAGTCTAACCTGCCTGTTAGAAATAATTTGTTAGATGCACACCCGCAACTCCTACTACTGTTACTCAGTCACATGTCAGTATGGTTGTCATTTTCATAAAAAAATAATTCCCGATACGTGAAGTCCAATTAAATTGATTGAAATTTACACCCAGAGAAAAACCTCCTGACTGAACATGAATTCTAATAAGCGCATGCACTTCGACTTCTGCCAAACAAGGAAATACTGGTGGCAAAACAAATCACTTGCCTAGAATTCACTTATTTCACAGCAAACTCCAGACCATAGTGTTTACTAACAACAAGCATAAATTGATAGTCTGTAATGCCAAACTGCAAATGAAAATAAAACCTTACAATATTCATGGAAAGTCACACATCTTTGCTGATGAGATACACTAATGGACTTCTGGAACAGAACAGGACAGTTAGGGGCTTGTGTGCACCGGAAGAGCATAGCAGCTTTCCCCATCCTCAGGCTGGTGCTCCAGATCATCTCCTCCCATAACTACTCAGAAACGAGGCAGCAAGGAAGAAGAAGCTGTGAAAAACCTCTCCCCCCAGTTTCTCACAAGTGGCTTCAGGGCTCAGCCCGCTCATGAGGTAAAGTGCACTGTGCAACCTGCCACAAAAACCAAAGGGTACAGGGGATTAAACTAAAGTGCTTTCTTCTGCCTCTAAAGAGTTTTAATCAGAGTCAGGAGACCTAAGTTAGACTTCAAACTGGCCTGCTTCCCCAGGCAGGATCTCAAAGGAAGCATCAGTCAGCCCTTTGAGATGTGAATTACTGCCAGCTGCAGAAGCAGAAGATAAATGACATATCCTAGACCCAAGGAAAAAGAAGGAAATCATAAATGTGATCACTATTCCTATTTTCCAAAACCAAAACAGATTTCTGATTGTTTTTACATCGAACAGTACCATTAGCATAAATAGTATTCTCTCTTATATATATCATTCAATGTTTATTATTCAATGCATATATAATAACCATAGTCACAAAGCATGGTCCAAGTAAAGTCAGAATAATAAAATACTGTATTATTTCTAGGGAAATGCATAACACCCTGACTGACTGTGCTTCCTAAGAAACACAAGAAGGAGGAAAAATAGCTCTCCTGACTCATTTGATGCTTTGTAAATTTTAAAAATACATTTCATATAACAATATGTTCTAACACAAGAAGAACTTCCACACTTTTCTTTACATTCTTTCTTCTAGCTAAGAAACCTTTGACTCCCAATTCTCTCCATGAAAAAGTGTTTCTGGTGGTAGTAATGTTTTCTCATAGAAATTGTGAGTTTCAGCCTCAAACTATTGATTTTTTTTTACAAAGGAGTCGAGATGTCACATCAAATTGATCTTACATTCCTCTTTTGTTCTACCAACATAATTTTTGAGTTCCAGCTAACAGTGTTAGTGTCACAGCTTCCCTAACTTTGTAAGACCTTCTTTAGCAAATTGAGGCTAGATAATAGCAACCTGCTCTAAAATTATTAAATCTAAAAATAAGCAGTCATCTTTATCATGTGTTTGATAAAGCCTTCCTAGACTTTATTGTGTTATTCCTTTCATTTGAGAGCACCTACATTTGTTCATTGGCTTGCAACCAGGGCTCTGTCAGAGAAGATTACCAGAAAGAACTTCTCATTATTGTTCTCTTGAAGGATTGTCACTGGAGGCTTAAGAAAAGCTTCATTTAGTCCTAGCTGTGGCAGGGCAGTTTAAGTCAGAACTAACCGTAAGATCTATAAAAGTGCATCACAACTGCCCATGTATTTTAATAGTATATTTCTGCCCACCTGTTGCATTATGGTGAGATTGTTTGTTCAGGCTGCTTTGGAGGCTGCCTGCATGAAATCTTTTCCATTCTTCTCTTTCCGTGTTAAATGAGGTCCCTTATCCTAACTACTTTGAATGAGGCTTCAAGGCATGAAAATAAACTGTTTTCAGGTGATAACTGCTGCTGCAAAGTCATGATACAGGCTTAAGTCCTGTTGCACTCCTCTGAAAAAGGCTGAAGTAGGAGAGAAAAATATGAGAGCTAGCAAAATGGTGATAGACTAAGTCTGATATCCCTGAATGTTCTCACACACTGAAGGTTCATGGTTTATGAAATGGATGGCTGGACAGAGGTGGATTTGAACACCTGTGCACAGGATGCATAAAGGCAAAAGAAACCAGGTGAGTTATTTCGGCGGAGGTATTGTGCAGTCCCTACAATCACCATGTGAATGGGCTCAAATAGATAATTCAAAATATAAGGTAATAAGGTGATTCTCCAGTTCAGAAAAGCGAATGCTGGGGTACTTGCATTTTGGGTTTATGAAGGATCAGTAATGACACAAATTCTGTGTTCAGTAACTTTGATACCAACTTGTACATATTTGAGTGTTCTCCAGCATTAGGGGAAATGAAAACAAAAAAGAGTATTAAGAACTGAGGAACAGAAAATTCAGCACCAGGATACCCACGTGTTAACACAATATAAAAGGTTAAGAAAGAAGAAAAACTTGGACAATGCTCTTAGTGCACCTGATCAAGCAGACACAAAGAAAATACAGCAGAAGATAGACAGAGAAAAACACTAATTTCTCTCCCTGCCCCACCTCACCCCCCCCCGAAAAAAAAATAAGGCATCCACCTGCCCCAAACCTGTGATGGGTAATACTATACACACTTTGTGGTCTCAACAAGGTTCTAACATTCTTCTAAATACTGCCAGCACCAGATGTAAGGTGAATAGCTGTGGAAACTACTTCTGAATATCTCTTTTATTGACTTTAAATTTTTTCCTTGTGATTTTTTGCTGTGGGGGCAGGTGTTGGAAAGACACATCTGTAAAATGCATTAAAGCCACTACTAAGAATATATAGAATCAAACCAGGAGGCCGAACATTAGAAACCAGTAAAGGATATGTGTATTCTGAAAGTATACACTTGGGCTCAATTACACCTTGTAGCAACGAGTTCCATAATTTTTCCTCATTCAGGAGTGATATTTACCCTCATATATATATAAAAGATGCATCCACTGTATATTGGACAGGAATTCATAATAATTCATAAGGATGAAGCTATTATGCTTTGCTATCTCTTCTGATAAAGAAACCAGAAGACATTATTTCCTGGCAGTTTATGTTGGAGCCCCAGGTGTAGAGGGGAATTTTTCTTCCTGCACTCCAGAAAGAGTTATTCTGAGAGATTAAGTCCTAGGGTGGAAAGCCCATTAGTTTTACTTAGATGGCTTTTACCATATCTTTTTCATACCTTTGAAGATTAGTCCTAGTACACAAAAAGTTTAAAAGGATAGTAACTGCCACCTGGGAAGAAATATTTGGGTTGTCATTGGTATATATGTGGATATTTATAGAACACATATATTTTATGAAAACATACACTTGTATTAAGTGAATTTTTGACCTGCAATTGGTTATCCCCTAGCACAGCTGGAGGTGTGCAGCAATACTCGCAATTCACATTACAGACTAATGTCAACAATTATACATCCAGCTATAATTTGTTCAGGACCGGAAAATAAGCTCAGTAATTCTCCTCTGCAAGAGTCGGGCTCAAGTACTGCGCTTCTACCATTTGGAGGCCATGAGCTGATACGTGAAGGTTTTACAGGGAACCACAGGGGAGTTACGGGAAAATCCTAGCAAAAACGGGACCTCTTCAAAAGGGCTGGTTTCGTCCTCTGCTCATAGAGTCTTAATAATATGTCTGTCAATTTTTCACAAAACAGCAATTGTGTAAAGATTATCAGTTCCCAGTTTCGTGTTTTCTTATGATGCCTGGCAGGGGAATGGCAGCAGTTTCTTCAAGCTTTGCCAAGCTAGCCTTGAGGGGCTTGTTTACTATTTCTCTGTGGCTCTGATTAAAATAAATTACAAATAATTTCCATGAATTCAAACAATGCATGAGAGAGCCCTAAATACTTGTTAAAAAATTAAACGTTCTGTAAAATATTATAATGGCATGTTCATGCAAAAGCACATAGCAATTTGAAAGGCAGCATGGATATACTAATTTCGTATTTAATGAAGTTTTGAAAGTAATGATACAATTTTCTGACTGCAAAGTGGCATAGAGGGAATTTACTGTTAGCCCATGAAGAGTCATCCTGAGGCAAATATTCTTTCCCTAGGATAAGATTCACTCCAGAATTTATTTTTAAGATGACATTAACTAAAGCTGAAAGTACAGCATTGTCACAGATATACAAATAGACTCAGTGAATTTGCTCTGTTTTGAAAATTGAAGAAGAGGGGGAAATATTTAGTAAACAAGGTGGTTTTTGCAAGTCAGCAACTTAAGAAATTATGCACATAGTTTTATACATATGAATTTTTCTCCATTTACAAATAAAGCTAAGTGATAGAATTATTAAAGACAAATTATCAGAACAATAGCCACTTTAACATTTTAGAGACATGAAAATAATGAGGCCAAAAATCCTGTTAGATATGGCAATTTCTATATATTTTTTAATTTGTGAGTACAGTAAAAAGTACCCTAATTGCTAAATTACAGAATACAACAGTACTGTCCTGATTGTGAATGTAAATGTCATAGTCATGTGGAGGTGAGAGATATTTTAGGTACACAAGTAAGAATTCAGATCACTGTAGACAGCATATCCTCAAGTGTCAGAGCTAAGAAAGAAAAGCTTAAATAGTGAGTCATGCCCGCAATTATCCTGATCGTACTAAAAGAAGGACTGTGTGACCCTAATGCTGTGAAAATCCAAAACATCTAGAGTGTTCTTTAGCCAGTGAAAACAGATGAGGAAACAATAACTTTTCACATGGTTGTTTCAAATTTTGCCTTTAGAGGAAATGAATAGCCAATATATGCGTCATGAAGTGCGAGGCTGTGAAACCAGTGACCTGAGGAACTTCTGGGAAAAGACCATTGAACAACAAGCTCAGTATCTGCAATATGAAAGAGAACGTCAGCGAAGAAGTGCTCTGACAAAGTGGGTAGTCTGCATCCGGAAAGGTTACTTGAGTTTGCGTTGTCATTTTTTTGGTTTTTAAGTAATACCTATACTTAAGTCATGCAATGAAATCTTAAAGTAACTTAGATTTATTAAAAATAATAAAGCTTCCCAAAGTAGGATGCTAATGCTAATGTGTCTAAGCTATGACTTCACAGGATAGGAGAATAATTCACTCTTGTTCAATAAATGAGTCCAAAGCATAGAACTTTCTGACATTACCAGGACAATATTTAACAGTGCAGACTTGTCTGTTCAGAGCAAAGCTAGCACAGGTGTGTACCTGGCCCACATTCTTTCTCTGTAGCCTTGTTTTCTCAGTAAGGTAGTTTGAATTATTTAAGATTGTTTAATTTGTGTAAGGTAAATCCATTATGAAGCACATGGTCCAAGCACGCTGACTAAGGCAGCCACCATTCATAGCCATATCTACCTTATTCAGTCACATTCAGCTGGATCAGACACTGCGAGAAAGTGCAGCCACAGCAAGATCAGCACAGATTTACTCTGCGTGAACTCTCCATAAATTGAGGGCATATGCAAAGAGATATACTTTTGTTATTTAGTATAGTTCTTTTGTCTTGAGATCATTCAGTGAGAAAGCAGTTTTTCAAAGCCTGGCTTCCAAAGCCAGTTTTCCTCATAGCTCTCTTTGCATTGATACTTGAAAACTAAGAGCAAGGACAGCCTTACATTATTAACCCTGGATGAAGGAACATTGGGATTAGTCTCCAGCATGTTTTATCCATTTGTGACTAAGTTAATCTCAAAGTTACTACTCCTCAGTTGGGAAATTCCTCCCTTTTCTACTTGAGTAAGTCTTTCTGTGGTACCTAGATACTATCAAAAAGAAAACAAAGGGCCACCTATCACCAAAAGCTGCCTGCTACGGGTCTAACAGAAGCTTCAGCGTGTGCAGCGTCTCCAAGACGAACAGGATAGAGGAGGTGGGAGACTGGGGAAGTGCTGGGTGATGTGACCCAGCAGGTGGCAGCAGGCAATCTCCAGTGCAGGTGACAAGTCACTGGCACACAGGCACTCGAGAGAGGGCACACTGGAGGTGGAGATGAACCACAAAGCTCGGGCAATCCCTCATTGGGATTTAAGAGCCAGTCCTGAAGTGCCATCCTGCAAAGAGCTCTAAAGGGTCGGGAAAATTTGCATGACTATGGGAAAAAGCACCAAAGGGTATCATCAGTGGAAAAGATGAAGAGTATAAATCTGTTACATGTAAAAATATGGGGACAAGCTGATCCATGTTTCTGTCCCTAGGCTCAGAAATGAATGGATGGAGAGGCTGGAAAAACGGATAAAGATGTTGAGGACCCAACCTGAAGACCCATCCAGCTGAAGAGCCCACCCTCATTTCACGTTTGGGGGGAAAAGAAATTTGTTTTGTAGGAAAGCAGGATGCAAAAGCTGAAGTCAGTTTCACTTTTTAGCTTAAATGAGCTATGATTAATTAGCTGTCATTGTTAGAAGCTTCATATGTGAAATGTCAATTGTTGCTTTTAAGATAATGCATCAGTCTCTTCATTTGATGAATGGAGAATGTAGTACTCCGAAGTATTTAACACTAATAAATCATGGTTCACTGAGATGTAGATGCCTGGAAAAAGAGTTTAGTTACACAGTTGTGTTCTGCAAAAGTATTTCCTCAACATTTTAGGTTTCTGCATAGACTGACTGTAATAGAATGAATTTAGATGGTTTAATGAATAGCCGAGATTTTAATTTTTTGGACAACACAGCCCAACACCGACTAAGGAAGATGGCACATGCAGAGTGCCACCACATCCAACATCCCTAGTGAAGCCCAAACTGGTGGGAGCTACAGCTGCCATGTTAGAAGTCACCTGTGAAGTTGTTAACATACATATACTGATAAACAGTCTCTGTGAGACACCTACAAGAGCTGCCTGATTAACCCACATCAACTTAGGCAACCCATATTAGCTAACTTGAGACACTATACCAGCATTGATAGAACAACTTTAAGCTTTGAGACTGTTTGTGGTACCTGATCTGGCTTGTCTAGAGGTGGACTGATACTTCTGTTTCACAGAGCAACTTTCTGCACTTTCTCAGCCGCCTGTCATCATGAGTGACAAGCACGTTTTTTCTTGTAGCAGTTTTTCCCCCTAACACCCAGTATTTACTCCCTAAAGACCAGTACTTTCAGAATCTAGCAGTTTTCCTCACCTATATTCGTTGTTAGTCAAAAATGTTTCTTCTTCCCTTCCTAATGCTTCATTAGGAAATGCGGCATTTCCTCCAACAATATCAAAGCATTTCAATCGGCTGGTGTAATCAAATCACTTCCTTTTTAAAGTGACTGCTTTGTTGCCACCAGATGATTAGGGTAATGTACTGCAAGATGGGTTGTTTCGAGCATGCTAAAAAACTCTTCTCTGAATCACTTAACCTTTTACTCCCTTTCTATAAGACTGTTTCACTACCTCTCCAGCAATTCATATTGTTTCAAGGCAAAGAAGATTTGAATTGCCAGTGAGGCAAGAAGAGAACAATGGAAGGGCTTGGAGTTTTTAAATCTTCAGAAAATCTGCCCTTTTAAAATCAAAACAAAAATTTGAAGTACTATTTTTCCCCCTCTTTATCTATCACCTTTTAAATCCATTTTTGTGTGTCTCAAGGCCAAACAAAATTTATTTTGTGAATTTAAACATGCAAATAATGTTTGGAAAGCCTGAGAAATTCATAAAATCATGAAAAAAAGGTGACCTTGGAGTGCTTATTCAGAAATCAAGGTGTCAGCTGGTATGTCCCCGAACTTGAGAGCAGAGTTTGCCAGACACCAGAAAAAAGCCGCTAAACCCATGCTCTTTGGTTTGTTCTTATTCTTAAGCAATTTTAAAAGTAACATCAACTGTGAATATGAAGGATAGCAGTATAACTACAATAAAGCTGTGCTTAAATAAACAATCACCAGACAGGGCCACAACTTAATATTGGGCTTTAGTAAAAAGTAGATTTCTTTGGACGTGTCCATTAACACATTTCAATTGTCCCATCCCCTGTCTGTGCCTGGTGCTTACTGAAGCTCTAGTTCAATTCCATCATGAAACAGCTTTGGGTTTTACACCATTTTGGCTGAAATTAGAGCTTGAACTGAGCTAAGGGAAACATTTTCCAGTCTCTCATGCATTGTGTAAGTTATGGCCCAAGGTGCAAAACAGAGGGAGTCAGATTTGGCATATTTGAAAAATTAAAGTCACCACCCTGAAATAAGCTTTTGTTTGCTTCTCACAGAGCTGAGATCCTTCTTATTACTCCTCTCACAAAGTAAATCAGACTGAGGAAAAACCATAGAGTATTGGGAAAAAAAGGTGTGCCAGGAAGTGACTTCTATCCGAGTTCCTCATGGCACATGTATGGTTATGTGGTCACTTAAGAATGCTTTGGAATAAGTCCCTATCAAGCCAGAACACCCTAAAATCATCTCTTTTAAATGATAAAAGGGAACTTATTTTTTACAGAATGCATCTATTCTGGCCCGAGCCTACAAGGAGTTCTGAAAATACATTTCCAGAATTAAGCCACTTTCCATTGAGATTTGTAATTCCACCTCTAGTGTTTAGATGAATTATTTCAGGCTCAGTTTTCACAGTGCTAGATTCAGGACTCCGGGCCATGTAATCTTCATTTATTTGAATATTAACAACGTATTTTGATACGAAACCACCAGCGTAATGGAGGGGTAATCAACTTAAGGGTTTTGTAACTTACCACACAAATAAAGAATACATATTCAGGAAATAAATATAATCTAGAGTTAATCAGCAAAAATAAAGAGTGTGAAAGCACGAAAATTTAAATCTAATTGTCAAGCAACAATCTTAGCAGAAGCTGGAGCAGAGATCAGGATTAAATTTTTTCTGGTAATTTCAAAACAAAAATGTAAATCTTCTCTCTACCTTGAAGGTCACAAGAGAAATTAAAAAGAGGGAAACCAAAACAAAACAAAAAGCCTCAAACCACTGCAATATCTGTGAGACTCAGAAATAAGCCATGACTTTATAAAAAGGACTAGAGAAACATTACTGTAGGATTGGAAAAGTCATCAACTAAAACCTGATAAAATCATCTGGGTTTTATAAAATTATTATGGCTAGAGAGGATGTTTATGTGCTCTTCAGACAATTTTCTACCAATACGCAGTTTCAGAGGAGTGCATTATTCAACTAAACAGTTTAAACTTAACTCAAATGTTTATAAAATAGCTTTTTGAAGACACACTTCACGTCTTTTGATTTTGTTTTTTTTCAATCCAGATTTTCACATTGCTTTTGAGTGTAACAGTGTGAGATTTTGAGTTACGCCAACCTGACTTTATTAGCTTTGCAATTAAAATGTGGTAGATACTTGCTTATCTTCCTAGCTTTCATTATTTTGCAATTCCTTTGCTTCATCTTGACACCGAGTAGCAAGAAAATTCATGTCGCTTTCTCGTTACAAATGCATGGTACTTTTTACTTCAACTTTTTGAAAAAGCTTGCAACAGTGACAAAAGTCAAATGTAGTAAAACTTTAACATTCTGAAGCAAACACTAAACACTCATCACCCAGCTGCCTTTAGATAGAATTTATGGGAAGTATGCTCCCTGTTAGCACAAGAGTGACAGATGCTCCATTTTAGCCATATTAATGATCCTCCTAGTGCATGGATAAGGGCTGACAGCTATGAAGAATGACTCTGTCAGTAACTTAACAGACTTCTTAGAGGTTTAGCCCAAACTGAGATAGCTTAAATACAGTTCTTCACTCAGTAATCCTTCCTGATCAATGTCTTTCCTTAACAAACGATCTCCTCTCTGGAGGTCTCTAATTAAGGAGCAAATAAGCATAACACAGCCACTGCAGCCAGCTTTTGATTTTGAGCAACTGGCACAGGTCAGGCAAAAAGGAGACGATCCTGCAGACCAATGCAGCATCAGCCAGCAGCCTGTCTTCAACGTGACACCCAAAGGTTTGCTGCCTCCTATTACAAAGCCACTTCACGTCTGTGCAGCTATGGCTCTTTGGGCCTCCAGCCACATTCACTGGAGAGGAGACTGATGTATTGGCCGGTTCTGAGGTGCCTAAAGTGTCCAGCAGTGAAATAAATCCACCATACAATACCAAATCCACCTCCAATATTCTGTGTACATTAAGTGTACATTAAGTACAGCAGAGTTGTTTCGCACTCCAGAAAAGCCTACAGGCTACATCAGAGGCTTCGATCCCATACTCAAGCAGTGTGAAAGGTAATCCCAGGCACACAGTGCTCACTGCCTACACAGTACAGAAACAGTGGAGGGGGAGTGGAAAGATGGGCCAGACCCAGGGGTCAGGGAAGAGCCACGGTGCCTGTGTTGGGTACAAAGTCAGGGCCCCGTTGCTCTACACAGACAATGTGATCCACTACGTAGCACCGTAGCCCGCTGCTTCAGCTGGAACTGAAATCCATAGACAATGTCTTCTAACAAATGGGTCTGAAAAGTAAAAGCATCCTGAACTGGTCCAGGAAAGGAGCCAGCCAGGTGACTGCATGTCAAGGGAATCACTATTCAGGTAACTGGATTCTCACCACAAAAGCTTGGAGAAGCAGGATAGATATCTTCGGGAAGGGAAGTTAAAGAAGACTAAGTGGTAATGTCTTAAACTAAAGAGTTTTGAGGAGATTTGGCTGACGGCCTAATATTGATCTTATTATTTTGAACTCATCTCTCACCTTTCCATGTTACACAGGGAGCCCCTCCCAGACATCACTGCTGGTGTTAGCCCATCCACATGGAAGTTAACCACACGTGATCTGCAGTCACCACTCTGCAGAAGGACTGGTTATGGAGTTCTGAAGTTTCATTGTTGATGAGGAATACTCATATCCATTACAATATATGTCAAAATATATTGATGGCGTCTGGATTCATGGGTCTGACTTGAATGCCCCTTAGCATGAGAATCCCATTCTGAGAGTGGCCCTGTGTGCCAGGGCAACCCCTGTATCAACACAGGCTGGGGAATGTAGTCCTTGAGAGAAGCATCGCCAAGAAGAATTTGGGAATACTGGAGAATGTAAAAATGGACATGAGTCAACAATGTGCATTTGCAATCCAGAAAGTCAGCTGCATCCAAAGCAGCATGGTCACCAGGGTGAGGGAGGGGATTCTGCCCCGCTCTCCATTCTGGTGAGACCCCATCTGGAACACTGCATCCAGCTCTGGAGCCGTAGCACAGGAAAATCTGTTAGGGTGGGTCCAGAAGAGGTCACAGAAATGGTCACAGGACTGGAGCACCTTCCCTATGAAAACAAGCTGAGGGAGTTGGGACTGTTCAGCCCAAAGAAGAGAAGACTACAGAAAGACCTTGTTGCAGCTTTTTAGTATTTAAAGGGGACTTATGAGAAAGATGGAAGGAGACATCCTACCACTGCCTGTAGGGACAGGACAAGGGGCAATGGTTTCAAACTGAAATAGGGTAGATTTAGGTTGTACCTGATAATGTGGTTTTTTGTTGGTTTATTTTTTTTTTTTTTAGTGAGGGATATGAGGCATTGGAACATGTTGCCCAGAGTGATGGTGGATACTCCATCACTGAAATAGTTCAAGGTTAGGTTGTACAGGGCTTTGAGTAAGAGTTTAGAGGAAGATGTCCTGCCTGTGACAAAGGGGTTGGAATAGATGATCCTTAGAGGTCCCTTCCAACCCAGCCGATCTATACGTCTATGATTCTGTGATTTTCTGAGTCTATAATTAGAGTAAAGACAGGATGATGCCTACAGTAAGGAGGGAAACTCAAATTATAGCGCCCAAAGGCATGTTCTGTTGGTGAGGCTCCAGAGAAGACAGCTGTGCCACACTTACCTCACAGCTCTTTACGTTTAAGCCTTACAGTTGTAGGGCCATTCTCTGTTGACAATCTGCTGTCTATAGCTGCAGGTAGCCATCTGTACACAACTTTTTTCTAATGAATAAGTATCCATCTGTACACAACTTTTTTCTAATGAATAAGTATGATGTCCTCAACCCACCCTACGCAATTCACCCGAGAAAATTCATCCCACTTTTAGGATACATGTTACTAATGTGAGCTACCAGAGCATTCCTCAGCCCTTCATCCCCCTCTGTAACCATTTTCTTTTTAGGGAACACGGTGTGCAAGATCGAGGTAGCTGCTTTAAAAACATTGAAACTTTTCCAGAGGCTTGTTTTTATACCCATCTCACTCCTTGCACATATTCCTTTTTACAATCTCACCACTGCTCTGTGTCAGAGGATCCAGTGCAGTAGCCCTGGTGTCAGAGCTCACTGGTGAAATTTACTCCGAGATTTGCATGCTTTGTATTTGTGACCCTTTGTCCGTTCTCTGCTTCAGGAAGGAGAATGAACAAATCCACCAAGCAGACTAATAGCAACCTGCCAACATTTACTGTAGGAATTGCAGAACTGTTAGGGAATTTTCAGGCACCGACTGACTGCTTTAAAATGCACCACTATCTCTAAAAGCAGGAAGCAGACACCAAGTGTTTAAACAGTTTTTCTTCTCTTTATCCCAGGATGAGAGTTTAATACCAAATTTTATTCCAGAACAAATTTTTATGGACAAGTAATAAAATCTTTTTAAATGATAGGATTATAACAGAAATGCTGATTCAGCCTTACCAATGGACAGCAAAGAACATTGCTAGTGTAATTATTGAATGCAACCTATCACATTCATGGTGCTCTAAGTCAAAAGAAAAATTAGAGGTTTTGCATAATGCTGAAAATCTATGAGGGCTTTGATGTTACTCTAATCCTACACTAACTAATAGTTCATTTAATGTCCAACTGATGTGAATGAAAATTCATATGCTGCTTAAAGTTATTGTAATTAGAAAGTTGAGAGCAGAAACCAACTGGGAAAAAATGCTATCTCTATTTCACTTGATTTACCTAGATTAAATCTTGTTGTCAGAATATTTAAGCAGTGTTTCATGACTTAGGCAATCTTTGAAAATGAAGGCATGGGTGGTCTATTGAAAAAGAAAAGCAAACTGAAATCAGCCTATAAAATCCTCATATTGTTTGCAGGTTATTAATAGGCAGGGCTGCACTGAAGGCCAGATCCTGGGATAGCCTGCTTGCCCACAGTGAGCAGCTTCAAAGATGAGGATCAACTGTGTCAAAAACAAGAGCAGTGGCACTCTGTGGGCTGCGGAATGGTCCCACGAACTGTATCAGCTGCCTCCCAAAAAGGAGCTCTGCGAAGTGTACCCCGGTGTTCACTAGAGGTACATGTATACACCTTTGCATACCGAAATGGTACCAAAAGCCCGAGGCACCCATATTTGGCATTCATATATAACACAACAGCCCCAAATCTGTCAGATTAACAAGGACCAGAGAGCTAGAAATACTAAGGCTTTTTTACAGCTCTTGGAGACTTTCTGACCTGAGGGAATACAGACACCCTTTATCCCGACTGATACACAGTGTGAAAAGGAGCAGCTGAACTCATGAGGATGCTGTACAGCACAGCCCCTTAACAAGAGGGCCTGTTTGCTCCATGTCCACATCTCAGTCCCCAGTCACTTGTTTACTACAGGATTCTCAAGGAGAGTTTTGCTTTGATTCTTAAGGTTTCACTTCACTGAATGGAAATCTTGGAGAGCCAGAAGTCTTTTCCTGAAAATTCCTCAAAGCAAACTCACAGACGATCCACAGTCTGCAATTTAACAAGAAAGTGAGCAGGCAACCACTACTTGACATGAGTCTTGCCCTCTCCTCTAGTCTACTCACCTCCCTTCTTGTTCTGGCAGAGCTGCTGGGGAGGCTGTGCAGTGAAGCAAGGCAGAGAACCCATCCAGCCGAAATAAACAGATATACATGTATTTTTGCTCAGGTGGTTTGTGGCAGATCTGCTCCCTGATATTATTCTCTCACTGGTCACGTACTTGCACAGGAGACAGAAGAGTGCCAACAGCATGGCTGATGAAGAGCAGAGCTGTGCAGCACACTGCTCGTCCTGGCTAGTTAACACAGACTCTGATCTGCCCATGTCCAATCTATTTAACATGCTAACTCTCCAGTCTGTTTCAATAAAAACTATTTCGCTAACAACTGTTCCAAATGCTTTAAAAAAATATTCATGCTAACAAACAGTAACACATACCTATAAATCAGATTGTGATTTTTAATTACAGGTCTCAAAGCATTTACAAATGAGAATTGTTACCTCATTCTTTCACTGACAGGGAAAATAAGGCAGGAAATAGTTGTGTTTTAGGGCACATAACCAGCCAGTGCTGCAGCTTGGTTATAGTTGAAGCTCTGCACAGCACACCAACCTGCTAGCCACCAGGAAACAGACCCTGTTTGCCAAACACAAGCAATATGCACACAAAATGGCCAAAATATTGCAAACTTTTAGTGTATACGGCTTTGGCTCATTTGTAAATCACATGTCCCGGAACCATGGTTTACTCCATTCATTGTTTCCCAGCAAATCTGTCCTGGACAAGTTCTTCAGTTCTCTTTAAACCCATGTTTCATTCCCATGCTCAGATGGGTAAAAAACCAGCATTTTCCCATGGGTGTTTTGCAATCTAAGCCCTCCATATTTTGGGGGACAAAACAACTGAAAAACCATATCCAGCATATATATAACATGGAGTTAACAATCCTTTGTGAAAATTGATACAGGGTGAATTTTTTGAAGACTGTCTATGGAACTGCTTAGTTGGAAGCTCTCAGTTTTGGGCATCTTCTGTACAAAGCATTTATTCATCTAACACATGTTCACATTAAAATTCAAGGAAGTGGCCATCAGGTCGGAGACTATTATATTCAACCAAACAATCCTTCTTTACATAAAAGTTATGAACACCACAAATTACTTTCACAATTATGATGACATTGATCTCTTCTTTTATAATTTATTTTAGTTCAAGAGCAATATTTTTTCAAGAAAATGGAAATAAAGCTTCTCAACTTCCCAGTTCAAATGACCTGCAAGGATCTTTTCTTTACCTGAATAGATTGTCTCTCAGGAGCAGAAGATTGCCTCCTAGTGCAATATCGATGTAAGGTTTTTCTACTTTCATAGCTTCAGCTGAGCTGGAAGAATGATCTAGCTAAGTAAGGTGCTGCTAGTTTTTCCTCAGAACACCAAATGCTCATCTTGGACTTGTTTCTCATTTAATTTGATCTTTTTCTTCCAAAGACTCAGGAGACCCAACATGCTGAACCGAAAGAGATCAAATTAAGACATGTGAGATCAAAACACAGCAGTTACATGACCTGAGCTGTTTCCAAAATCTCTGTTATATTAGCCTAAATGTTCCCCTAGACATCCAAAGCTCTTCTACTGGACTACTCAGATCTGCCCCAGCCTAAGCCAGGCACTTCACTCACGCCTCAGTCAGGCATGAATATAGGCAAGGCAGAAAACAGGACCAGTGTGGGCAGCATACATCTGGCAGCACGTGTGCCAGAAAGAGAACCTCTCCTGAAGAACACAGTGGAGACACAATACCAGCTTGGACAGAAGGGACTCAGAACAAACATACAAAGAAAAACCTGTCCTTTTCATTAGTTGAGTCACTATGGCAAATCCCCAGATATGAGAAGATACAGATTTTGCTTAGCAGATTCCTGACTACGTCTCTGTGAAAAAAAAACCTCAGCTGTTTCATGGTGTTTAAATTCAATTGTGTAAAAACAAATTCACAGGCGTGAAACTGATCATGTGTATATATGAGCAATATGTGAAAGGAAACAAGCTTTCCTAAACCTATCAGTTCCGTAAAAAAATCTTTGCACCATTATAGTATACATACTAGGAAGTTGAGGGACAAGGACCTCCAGGATCTTCCAGAAATCTCACAGCTTCATTTTGAAATGGGGCAGAGCAGTTTTATGTCCCTTACAGGCAAGAATCCACCCTACCCTTCTTCCCTTCCAAGCACAATCCTGCTGATGGCGGTATGACAAAAGCCCAAAGAGCGGCTTAAGCTGTTTCCAAAGTCCAGGCTGAGGTCAAAAAGTATTATTATTAACACTTTATGACTGTAGTGTTTCAGGTTTCAGAGGCCATTTTCTTTACTTTTGTTTTACCCCCTCTTCATGCAAGTTGTCAGCTCACTTGCAGCAGCTGTTTTTCATTAATGGGTAAACAGCAACTTTTAATCAAATAATGAAGGTACAATGTACTACTCCCCATGATAGTTTAGTAATAAGGATGGTAACCCAGTATAATGTTCTGACATAAGCTGCTTCCTTAGAAGACTGTAATCCCAATTAATTGCCTTATTTAAAAATTACTCAGAACTCACTCTAAGAGGCAATTAGTAAAAACACCACAAATGAATGACTAGAATCTTCCTAATATTAGTGTCTAAATTACACTAACCCCCCACTGCCAGTTTCTCCTCAGAGAGAGGACCTGCTTCTGATGTAGGATGAAGAGGAACAGATTAAACTGAACATGATCCCTATTAATGCAAAAGCAAGACAGAACAGTAACTGTGGCTCATGCATTTGAGTCATTGAGCCTCTTACAACATTTGTCTTTTTATAAGTTTCTGCACAGTTGTCTCCTTTAGCTGGTGACTACTTGGCTGTCCTCACTAAATTACAGTCCCTCTTTTTTGAACTTCATCACAGGTCATGTACCTATTCCCGTTTTTCAGCAAGTCTTTGAACTACAACCTTCTGAATTTGAGAGGAAAATTAGGTGAAATCCTCGTCAAGGTCAAGCTCACCCTGCCTCAGTCTGTTGGTGGTTATCAGGGTCCTCTTTTGAATGTTTATACTGTGTGGAGACAGGATGATGGTGTACCAATCTGTTTGATACCAAAATAGTGTCATTAAGGCCATGTCTCCACGGTGATATTGCATAAATCTATTTTCCTCACTTGCGGGAAATAACAGAATGGTTAAGCATAGCAGCATCCACCATACCTTATCTTACCATACAAAGTGCTCCTAGTAAATCCTTTGCTCCTTTGCCTCTTTGCAGTTCTACCTTTGTTCATTTTAACTGGTTTGAGCTACAGGCAGTAGTCTCAGGATGGGAAAGCCATCTCTTGCCATTTTTCTCCTCATGATTGTAGCACATCTACAAAAAACTATAAAAATTATATGAGAAGTAAAACTAACACAATCCTCTGATTAGCTTCTTGGGATTCATTATTTATCCAGTGCCATTTCTGCACAGCTTCTTTGGCAACAGAGTCCCGGTTCTGGATGATGTAAATTTGACAGCTTTTAATAAGAAACAGATGGTAAATGTATCTGCAGTGATGCAGGTGGCTGGCTTTGACTCTGCTGTTTCACAGGGATGCAGATGCTACTCTGACTCAACTAATGGAAGAAGAAAAGGACTAGGGGATTTAAATTTAATGTTTACTTTGGCAAACTATATATCAAGACCAATCTGACTTGGAAAGTGGCACATCAGGACGCTGTCATCTAGAACGTATTTACATGAAAGGGTAGGGTAGTGATGAAGAGCTGGAAGATCGGCAGAAACAGAAGAACTTCTAGGTTACAAAGGCCAAATGGAAACTTACACCAGGTTCAGCCTAGAGACGTAGCAGCATAACACTTGTCATGAAACCTCTCCTTAAGTGAAACAAAGGCAAGGACAACCTTCTGCTTGGGAGTCAAAGCAGCTCAAAGTGGCTGCAGCTGCACTGTAGAGAGCTCAGCCCCTTTGTCATTCCTGAAGGTCTTAAGACATAATAATTGTTGTAAGGTGGGGGAAAGGAGGGAGGGCTTGAGCTCCTGGTTTCTCTGTTAATGTGAGGGACCATTTGCAGCCGATTGAAGGGAAGTTCTCCTCATTTGGCAGAGGTGGCGTCTTTGCATGCTCTGGATAGGGCATGAGAGTAGTGTGAGAGTATCTGGAGACACAAAGTCTTTATAGACAATGTCGGAAAATTTTAACATTGAAAGAGACAAATTTACAGGCACCTTGTCTAAATGTAGAAAAATGCTGAAGATGGATAAAATTGGTCTGGAAAAGTAGCATGTGTCCTCAGTATGCGTAAGAGGAGCAAAAGAAATTGTGGCTGGATGTTCAGTCCAAAAGAAAAGTTTTTTTGTTTCACAGCTGTGGAAATATGGACCATTGTTATCATCATTGAGAAGCAGAATTCCTCGATCATTGTTCAGAGCTGAAAATATCTGTAAAAATATTGACTTCAGAATTTTTTAATGGAATCTTAGCTGCTGTAAATGTTCTGTGCATTGGTCATATTTGGATACTTTTGAACTTGTTATTAGCATTTAAGATCTTTCTCTGTGTCTGCATATTCTCTAAACATAATGCCAAGAGATATATTTCATTATCAGACCCACTAATGCACATTTTCTGCACACATGTGGTCAGGGATGCAGTGCATAGACAAGGTGTCTGAACAGGCAAGACAAGAAAGAGCAAGCAAGGGCCACAAGTATAAACAAGGTCAACTTCATATACCAGGGAAACAGGTATAAAACTTCGAGACTATGATGGAGATTCTACTGAGGTTTATACAATGAGAACTCAGACAAATGTTCTTACCTCCATCTCTTACAGCACAGTATAATTAATCCTGGAAGGAAAAAGCTGAAAACCTCAATTTTAGTTGGACATTTCACGAAGCACTTGGAGGAAAAAGTCCTCACTGGAATATTTTCACACAGGCTGTTAGTGAGATCTCCTCTACGTTCTCTTCTTTCAGGCTATGTATAAGATTTTTGTGTGTGATCAGTGTGTCACATCCTACAGCCCTGGCGAGATATATTTACATGTTATCCCCACTCAGCCTCACAGACAGAGGGGAAGGTGGCAGTGGCTTTTATTAGACATGTAGATACTCTTCCGTGTTCTCTTGGGCTTCCTGTTTATTTGTGAGAGAGGACGCTGCTTAGGGCGGCAAAGGCTGTGCACAGAAGTATCAGGAGAGGTCACTTATGGTGTGGAGCTACAGAGTATGGGGTGGTGTCTGGATCTTTTCAGATTACCAACACAAACATTTGTGGGATCAAATTGTAACACAGGTCACAGAAAAAAAATCTGTGTTAAGACATTTCAAAAAAAGTCCTTAGATCTATGTTTTCAAATAACAAATTATTTGCTTTAGAAACAGCGTGTGTGAGCCCAAAGTACTTCAAAAAGAGGAATTCGTTGACATTTCTGTGATAAAACATGACTGGGTAGGAAAAAAACTTAACTGATTGCTCTTCACTCTCATCTGCTTCTGCAGAGATATAACTGAGCCCTAAAGCTATTGTCCGTTTGACATCTTTAACAAGAAATTAACTCTCACTTTACTTGTGTCAGTGTCATGCATGACCTCTCCTTGAAACAGGCAGCTCTCGAAAAACAAGGCATTATATTCTCATTTTGAACTTGACCAGGAAATGGATTTTTCTAAACACCAACCAGTAAGTTTCAATTTATATTTGTTTGAATGGACAATGACAGTAACCTGCTGTGGCAGTGTGGTACAAAATAACGAAACACCTGGGTTTTGCCTGCATTTAGAACAGATACACTCCAAGAAGAAATAATAGTAGCACCCATGTTCAGTTTTACAAAGTGAGGCCTTATGCAGACTGAATGTACCAGTTCTTTTCATTGGATGTGTTCTTTGTTCTAATCATGAAGTCCTGCTGCATCAAACACAATGACTGACTGAGCAGCATTGACAGAAACTTGCAATATGAGCCAAACCTGAAAAAAACGGTGAGATTCCTAAATACGCACATAAAGAATCTCTCCTTAATTAACCCCACCAAAGGGAGATTTTTCCAGTTTCTCTAAAAAAGTTTGACAACAGGAAGAATCGTAAGAATATATTTAAAGCATTAACATTATTTCCATGCATATTTTTACCTTTACCTGTCAATTTTAAGCCTAACATTTTGGGGTTTTGTTGTTGTTTTCTTTTGCTTACCTTGAACATGAACTTACCTGGCACACAGAACCTGCCTTTAAACAGCCCCAAGCTTACAGAATTTTTTCTTCTCCTTCTCTTGAACACTAAATGACTCTAGAATCCTAGGAGCCTTCATCTCCTTCAGAAAACATATGCAGAAATGCCTAGATAATGGTGCCGCTGGGCTGCACAAAATGTGCTGCAGGTCTGTAAATTATCTCTAGCCAAATGTAGAATGTGAACTGGTATCTGACAGCAGTGACCCAGGTAAAATTTTCATCAGCTTATGGAGAAGAGAGTTATACATGATCTTTACAAGGTCCAGAGAGATGCATTTGCCTGGTATAATATGTATATCAAAAAGGTGAAAAACATAACTGTTTTGAAAATGGTTTTATCCATTAGGTTGCAGGCCCATTATCCTGAAGCCACTTATAACACTACTTTCTCAGCAGTATGTTTATGAACATCTTTATGTAACTCATCGTGTTTATGAATGAATATAGGCTCATAACGTTTTTGTGTTGCAACGGAATACTTTCATCTGTGTTTCATAAAAGGTGAACTGAACCACAGAGATATTGAACAACATCAGGTAAGAGAACATCAGCAATTTTTGAATTATCTCTTTGGAGGAGGTGCAATTTACCAGCTTTATTCACCCCACTTATGCAGTTGTGGTTAGAATGCAGCTGAGGGGTTTCAATCACTTCTGTGCTACAGGAACACTAGACTTGATCATACTCTTGGCATACAAATGCACCAACAGGAAAGAAGCCGCAAAATTCATGCCAGAAGGAAGCAAGTTAAGGAAATTTGTGATTTATATGGATAAAACGGGGGAAAAAATGTGTTAACACTATGTTCTAAAGTTCTTGAAATTTAATCTGTGGTCCTGAGAAACCATGCTGATTTCAGAGCTGAGCAAAGGGCAAGACATTTTTAAGACCAACAAGGACAAACCCCAACTGTTTTTGTGTTAACTGCCTTGCTGTTTCAACACTCTCCACCCTTACACTCACGCACATGTGCACACATACTTACCCACACTTCATTTAAAAATAAAGCTTAAAAATAAACTTTATTTCAAAGTAAATATTTATTGCACCTACCCAAAAGCACAGCCTTTCTATTTTGCCTTTCAGGAAAATAAAAAAGCAATCAAAAGAGTGTGCAGGAAATAGTTATTTTTATTTTAACATGAAATCAGAGAAAAACCTCAAACTTATCTTTGAGATTTGCTGCTACTTTTTGTTTATTAAAAAAAAAAAAAGAAAGTTTAAGACAGTGGTTGATATCCCAAAACAGCTTTCAATATCCTGATTTTACATGAAGTTTTCTAAGAAAATAGTTGGTCAATATAAATTCTTTACTAATAAACCTTAGCAAAAATCAAACTTTAAAGAAACGACAGATATAAGAGAAAATTTTGATTCAAATAGTGTAGCAAGGACTTTGAACTTCTTTGTAATGGCTGGTAACTTCATAAGTTCATTTTGCACTTAGTATTCCTGCAATAATCCTAAATTCCTCGGGGCTCGCTTCAGCAACTGCATATTTATCCTAACTTTTAATTAAATATTAAAAATAGACAGATGTTGTAAAGAATCAAAAAGGAAATTTTAGGGTTTGAAATTATTCATCTATCACAAGTGCTGCCAGAATTTTCATCCTGAGAAGTGCAATGGTGAAACAGCAATTCACACAAGAGAAATGTGATAAGAGGGCACTGAATCACTTCCAGTAGGATTATTCAAGGCATGTAAAAGGCCCTGGATTTCAGCCACAAATCCCACTCATTTGCCTTGGAATAGGTGAAACTGTTCATATAAATGACCTCGATGTGCTGTAATCACTGGGGAGTTTTCAATGATAATGTGTTCAAATACCAACTACTAAGTATTATTTGCAATCATTAAACTAAATCAAAGTTGATAGAAATGACCACTACTTCAATTTGCAAGTCTTATTCTCCTTAAATTGTTCTAGCATGTTAAGGATGGTAATTGCCTCAAAGTCCTTTGTATGTGTGTATGCAGAAGGTATGGTAGGAAGAGATAGCATCGGTTTTGGGGAGTAAACCCTTAGAGGAACAAGGAATTGCTCCGGGAGATTAGTCCAGTAGAGCAAAGATAGTCTGTGCTCATCATGTGTCTTAAATAGGTGCTCTTTCTCGATTGAACTCCAATGGCAAAACCCAACAATCAGTAGGACTGTTACCCTTGTTCCCTCTCTGGTCAAGTGTCCAGAGTCCAGCAAATAAAAAGTAATTTTTATGTATTTTATAAAAACGTGTGTGTAAAGACCATGTACCTTCTTCCTGGCATGTCAGTCCACTGTAAGTCTAAACTCCTGGTACCACACATGTCACATAACTATCCTGTTCTTCACTGAGTGAAAATTCAGTCACTGGTCTCTTTCTCAGTACAGACCAATCTCTGGAAAAGTGAAAAAGAAAAAGGAAAAGGAAAAGGAAAAGGAAAAGGAAAAGGAAAAGGAAAAGAAAAAGAAAAAGAAAAAGAAAAAGAAAAAGAAAAAGAAAAAGAAAAAGAAAAAGAAAAAGAAAAAGAAGTCTAAAGAATCAGAATTCAAACAAAGTTAAGATGGAAGCTCAGGCCTAACTCGGCTGTTTGAAGAAGGTTTTGGCTTCAAAAGGTGGAGGTTTGGCATTACTGCAGATGATACATGAAAGACATGCACTTAGAGGCATGCAGATAGCCAGGAAGGTAATAGTTTTCATTGTGGTCGTTTCCACACAAACGTGCACCTGCTTAGTGATATTTTTTTAGCAAAAGTAAAGCAGGTCCTGGCACATAATAATGTCATTTTGATTTAGATTAGGTCACAATAGACTAGGTTCAAAATTCCTTTCCAAACCTCCCAGGACAGTAATATTTAGACCCTAGTACTATCAAGCAAAAAAACCCCAATCTTAAAAATACTGCAATAACGTTAAAAATCTACTCTAAACCAAAAAGCCACACGGGAAATAGAAATTTTAAAAATAGGATCAAATGTAAAATATTACCTTTCAAATAGATTCATGATTTATTCTAGGGATGGTAGTACATTGATCATCTAGCTCTGTATTTATGTTATTAACCAGACCTGAGTCATGGCAATGATATTACATTTTAAGACAAGAGAAAACGAAAAAGGGAAAATAGAAAAAGAGGCTTTCGCATGGGAAATTCAATTTACTTTTTGGCTCTCTTGCCGCCAGAGACCAATTTGGAGCAGGTCCTGTGATAAATCCACCACCCAATGCCATTGCAAATTGCTGGGTTAATGAAGAGAGTTCAAGTAGGGAAATGAGAGGCGAGAGTAGCAAGGTGCTGATCGTCTGTAAATTACTTGCTGCAGGGCGTACGATGTTAAAGCTCAGGGAGTGAAATACACCATTTTTTTCTTGGGTGATAAGCAGAGGATTTACTTCACTTTCATTACTATATTTCACCAAAACCTCCCTGTCAAACTAATTCTTTTTTGTGTACTGAGCAGTGTAACGTTGTGGCAGAGGAATTTCATGTGCAAAGAGAGGAGTGAAATACAAGCAGACCACAAAGAAAACAGATGAAGCTTTTTAAGCAAGAAAATACTTTTCTAAATAATGAAAGTGTAGTTTTTAAAATGTTTGATACTGCTTACAAAAAAAAAAAAACCTCTGGCAGTTTTTTTCGGTAAATTCTTGTATATTGTACCTTCACACTTCCTTTCCTAGTAGTTACTTAAAACTGGGGGAAGGAATCACTTTTCCCATAATACTTATGCTGTCTGAAGGGAATGATTTACTTCCCTTCCCCAAGTAAGTTTCAAAATTATAATTATAATTATCTTTCACTAACTTCATAAGGTAATTTAATAATTTTTTTGTTGATTCATTATTCCCGTAACTTTATCTTTGCATTACAGAGTTCTTTGAAGTGCACCAATATCTTTATAAGTGCACCAGTTCGAAACTAGTGAGATACAACCTTTACTTCTTGATCTGGTTTTTGGGGGGTTGTTTGTTTATTGCTGGTTTTGTTACTGTTTTTAATAGATGGTAGCTCTATCAAGCGAAGAAAATACTAAAGGCTGTTCCCTCGCCTCCTCTAGATAGCTAGCATTAAATTAACTGCTGTCTTACAGCCTCAACTTTCAGACATTTTCATGCACGAAGGGAGTTACTTTTGTGAGTGGCATTACCCTCATGTTCATAGGGTGAGGATTCTCCCTAATGTTGCTCTCTTTGCCTCTTCCAGGGAGCCAGGCTCTTTTGCATGCAGAAGGATGCAGGATTTCCACGTGAAGTTTCAGAGTGAGCACAATCAGGTTATGGCATTTGTTGTCTGTTTAGGAGCCACAGTGTGTGTCCTGATCCCTTGTGACTCTTCTTGCAAATAACAAAAAAAAAGGAAGAATTCAGACATTTCCGTGGTTTTTATTTTACCATGCCATCTTCTGAACCAAGGTAACAATGCCGGTTTGAACTGTGAAGCAGAAAGAAAAAAGCTGATATAAGATATAAACAGACATAAGCTTCTCTAGCACTTTCTAAAATTGCAGCTTTGATGCTCACTACCTTATAGAAATAATTTTATGTTGTCAGTTTTTCTAAGTAGGGTCATATGTGAATTTTGTGTCTTAGTTGTTCTGAAGAATGTTGTTGTTTTTCTAATTTATATGTTTAAAGGATGAAAAGGGGAAAACTGTAGCAATTCCTCAAACCAAGAAAAGCAGAGCACACCTTTAAGCAAACCTAAGGAAAATTTCTCTGTTCTAAGAGGAAGAGAACAAATCCTTCAGACATCTTGCATTTTCTTGAGTTAACACATAGTAATGTTCATCAAATGAGTATATAAGTTGATTTTTCATGTCCAATGTGAAGATGTTTCTAGCAGGGGATAAGGGCATGAAGGCTATGATAGACTGCCGCTGGTACACACTGATAGCTGTACTAGCTAAAACCAAATAGGCAAAGAAAAGCCCTACACGTTAAGGAAAACGTGCAGACCCCGTGCGAAGGACCTCGACACCACAGTGAGGCTTCTTTAGCAAATAGCAGGGAGTCCTTGATCCTGTGAAGCCCGACAAGAATGCAGGCAGCCATCGGCATCACAGTTAGCAAGTCTTTTCATGAACAGAAGGGCACTCTTCTGGGCTCCTGATGTCATTGCTGATGCCGGCTAAAATATCCGCTGAATTACTTGCAGTATCTTGGTCCTATGGAAAAGATGGGAAATGAAACCTCATGATTTCCTTACTTTTGAAAATTGGTGTAGAAAGTTAGAAAGGGCTGACGATTTTGTCAAAAAACAGGAAGCAAAAGTAGACGTGAGTTCAGAAACTTGTGCTAAGTCATCCCCACTTCACAGATGATGCAACAGGTTCAGCTTGTATGGCCAAGCAAACACCAGGTGCTACCTGATCAGGAAACCTTTTCACCTCGTGCTTCTGTTTTGAGACGTGAGGGCAGCTTCAGACTCAAGAAGCTGCTAAAGAAAAACTGCTTGTGTTTCACACACGAGGCCCAAAGTGTCAATCTCAGAACCCCCTGGTCAGTGCCTATTGCCTTGACATGTGACAGCAGCACTGGTTATCACCACCTATAAATTCTCTTCTTCCCCTCACTTGGGGAGAAAACAATTTCTAAAATTCTGATTTTTTTATTCTAAATTTCCAGAGGTAAAAAGAAAATGGCTGTAATATAGATGTCTCCCGTAGCCTGCCCTCAGTGCTATTACCGTAGGTGAGCCCTTTATTTGCCATTGGACTACGAAAGGATCTATGCTGAAGGCTATTGCCCTGCTTCAGAGAGAGCTATTTAATTTCGCTTTCATTTTTCCTAACATTTCCCCCAGCTCTCGTGGAGAGCGTAAAGAACTGATACTTTTACACCCAAAGTAAGATGTGTGTTACCAGCTTCAGCTGCAGACCTATGTGCAGTGCCTGCTCCCTAGATGCGTATGACATTTGTCTCTCTTCACTATCTGGAAGCATCTTCCAAAATATTTCTGAAAAGACACACTAGTAAAGAGAGCTGGTGTGACTTTCCTCCTAGCCCAGAATGGATCTAATTGAGAGCTGTAGCCATCTGCTCAGACACCAGGGTTTGCATACCTTTTCCAGACTTGGTAGCCAGAAAACTGGATTAAAGAAAGTAACTCCTTCTATGTTTTTAGAGAAAATTTGAAAGGTCAGGTCCTTGAATGAGTGCCTCTACAAGCTTTAATCTCTGATTAAGCACAGGAACAACAAAAGCCTGAAGGCAATTGTAGTTCTTACTGAAAGATTAATTAAAACTTATCAGAATGCTACTTAATTTAGTCTTTGACCTTTTGAATGCGCTAACGAGTCAGAATAACTGTGTAGAATCTTTGCAATAGACAACCAAAACAAACTGCAAAAACATCAAGCTTAAATTGGTGGCCTGTCTGTCTGCAGCTAAAGTGAGTACCTTATTTGCTCAGCAAATTTTCTGCAATAACTTCTGATTTTTGGCTGTAGCCTTTAAGCAAGCACTGCTGCCAAAACGGAGAAACTGGGTTACTGGGGACTTTTAGCATATGTCCAAAGTATTTCAGTGGTAGTCATTGGGAACATGATAAACATTTGAGGTGTGTAAAATATGGAGTGGAGTTTTTTTCTCAGAAAAAGCAACAAGCTTACTTTTGGCATATGCAATTCCACTTTCTAGGCTATTATTATTACTCTCGTCATCGTTATTTTTCTTATTGCTCTTATTTCCTAACACTGCAGATTCTGTGGCATGGTGAAGCATGGGGACTGGACCAAGGGCAGCTGCCTGCTCTGTCAGTGTGTCCAAGGGGTCTTTGGTGTTTTCTTCATGGTCTGAGAGATGGCTGTGGTGAGACACACAACATCGTGTATGATGGAAATCCTTAAACCAGCACCCAGCTGTCCTTTCACGTTATTCATGGCTGAGTATGTCTGAGTGAATTCACCTCCCTAAAACAATGACAGACTGTTTGTGGAGATCCCTTCACATCAAAGTGTTAAATGGATTTAAATTCCTTCTACCCCCACCCCCCATACCCAGCTTCCCCTGAAACTGACCACCAATACGATGGAAAGTTATAATTCCTACCAAAGTGGCACTCACTTCTCCTCACCGAAGAGTGTGGTTGTGGCTTGGGACAAATTAGAGCGGGGCAGATGGGGTTTGGGGTTGTTGGATGTAGGTGGCAGAGAGCTTCTCGGGGGTGTGAGGACAGGCCCTGCTAGCCAGCATCAGTCCTATTAAAGACCAGCTTATCACTAATTACTTTAGGTTTTACCAGTTGCAAAAACATTTCTACAATAGGAACAATGACATTTGACCCATCATAGTAGTGGAGAGACTCTGAAAAACAAGTGCAGTCTCCTCTGTCCTACAGTGACCCCTTTAGACGCAGATTTGAGGCACATGCAGGACATTGGTTATATAGATCCTATTTATTGTGGCAATTTCAAAAGAAGTAGAGATTTGGGGGATTTTTAGTGGGTAGTTTTCACATTAAATTCACTGTGAAGTTTGAAAGGCTTGGATAAATCATATCAGGAGTCTGTAGATTTGTCCAAAGTTTGAAACTTATCCTTTGGTGGAAAGTAAATGGAGAGCACTTCAATTTTCCCACCTCCATTAGTGAATAATTCTAATTTATCTGGCCTACCAGAAATTTAAGAATGAGATCTGATGAGTATATATGTGTGTCCCTACAGACACATATAAATATGAAAAAGAAAAACACATACATATGTAGAGACATGCATACAAAGTTAGTTTATATTTACTTAAGTACATATATATACACACAATATACTAAAATACAAAAACGCTGACTTTTTATAACCAAACAGAGTGATGTGGAACAAATTTGATTCATGAGCAACTATGGTGAGCTTCTTTCAGATGCTCTCCCATTTAAAAAAAAAGTCGTCTAAATGCATGAACTCATCTACGTTCGTGTGTGACAAAGAGGGCTCTTCTTTGTTAAACATTTACAGTGTTAAGCTATTAATGAGAGAATTAAGCAAACAAAAAAACCCAACAACATTCTGATTACTAAATTTCCTAATTTACTTAATGGTTTTACCAGGTTAATTTGATTTTGTTAATCTCGCTGGAATTAATTTTTCTATCCACGTTCCCTTGAGAATTTTCCTTGCAAAGCAAGAAAAAAAGCCTGAGAGCTTTAGTACTCTGACATTTTTGTTTCACATTAAAACAAATTTCAGAGTCTCTAGAGGGAACATTACCTCCAGCTACTTACTCCATATGCACTTGCAAAGAAAAATATGGCAGTACTTAAAATGCAACATTCTAGTGAATATCTGAGATTTACATATGAATACTCAGATATTTTCTCTCCTAAGCACCATAAAATCTCATCAGTCATTTCCAAAACGTTCTGAGTGCTGCTGTTTGCTGCTCTTTCAAAACTGTGAACACTGTCTTTAAGGACCCTCCATCACTGCCTGTTCAGCTGAAGTATTTTCTGGGAGGGCTGAAAGGAAGTAGTTCAGAGCAACAAAGAACTTGAAACAACAGGGGCAAGTCATTCTTGTTTCTGCTTAATTTAAGCGATTTAAACGGAAGGCATTTTTGTTTTTTGCGGTCTCACAAAAAGACTCCTCGTGGCTGGGCGCAGGCTGGACGCAAGCTGCAGGACCGAGCCTTCAGCATAAAGCCCGTCTCCCTGCGGTGCCAGCCCCGCTCCCACCGCCTCGGCAGCCTCCCGAAGGAGACACAGACAGAGACAGAACCGTGGTCCTCGGCCCGCAGAACAGTCTGTGTGTGGAGCACCAGATCCAAACCTGGCTGATTATGTGCCCGCGGTAGGAGGGCTGCAGGACACCTCCACGTCCCCTTCCCCGCAGCCGCGCTGATGGCAGGGCTACAAAACCGGGGGGCACGTGTCCTGGAAACCGAATGAAAGGTGCGAAAACCCCCACTTCTGTGCGCCTTCACATGGCCTTATTGCATCCAAAAACTGGCGTACTGTTCGGTATTGAAAAGTCAACTCTTCCAGTGGAAGAAAAAAAAATTTCATATGCTTGTTATCTACTTTTATAATTTAGCTTTAATTGCTGCCTATTTCAGCCTGTGAAAAGATAAACTTGAAGCTGTTTTCATAGTGTTTGTGTAAAGATTTTGTTGTTAAAGGTTATTGGCTCATTTTGTGGGGGGTTTTGTGTTTGAATTTTTTTTTTTTTTTTTTGCCCCAGAGGAAACTTGTCTTTTGAGTCATGGTTTTTAAAGTTTTTGTCTTCAATATTTATTTGGGTTTTAGGTCTATATTTCA
Organism: Parotia lawesii; assembly: GCA_003713295.1. NCBI lineage: Eukaryota > Metazoa > Chordata > Aves > Passeriformes > Paradisaeidae > Parotia > Parotia lawesii. The sequence continues at coordinate 528,847 of RAHM01000337.1, read as the reverse complement.
CCTTTTAGGTCTATATTTCACCTTTCTAGTTTGCACTTTCGGCATGTGCAAAGAAATTTTTATTTCAAAACTAATTCTAAGATTTAGCATATTCTGTTTCTTAGAAAATGAAAAGCATCATGTATTTGTCAGAATGTTTAAACTGCATTTTCAAAACGCGAATCATGTAAAAACCCACCTTGTTTAACTAGGCAATTCAGAATACAGAGACTGAGCTACGAGAACTTTCTTTCAAAAACAAAAATAACATTATTGATTTTCTTTCCTTGAACATTTTTATCTTGGGATCTCTTCTCAGTTACACTTATTTTATTTCTTCAGAGCTGGAAAATTCACAAAAGAAGTACTAACACCTTAAGATAAAGATGTCTTTATTAGTGTGCACACTCAGTTCTGATAAGTAATTAAATTATCAAATTGTTTACTTTGTGCTTTAAAGAATTTCATTAGAAACTAAAAATGGGGCAGGAAGAATCACAAAATTAAATCTTATTTCCACTTTTCGTATTTTTTTCCTCTAGGGAAGTCTGGGTTTATTGCAGAGCAGATTTATACCTATGCCCATCACAACAGAGCTAGCACATGATTGATGTCAAATGCTAAAATATATGCCCTATGACAGTTTATTATCATTTATTTATTAAGTCTGGTGTCTTCAAAACTAGCACCAATTGAATGAAAACCTGATCTTCCCATAAATCTTAGGAATGTGTCCTTGTGACACATAGTTAATATGTAGGATTTATGGTATTAATATTTATCTAGAGCACCCACAACATCCTTGGGTCCTGGTTGTTTCATTAATTCTCAACATATTGAGTGACAGATTTCTTTACTCCCAAAACCAGGTTTTGTTTGGGTTTGTTGTTTTGGTGGGTTTTTTCCTTTTTTTCCCAGAAAGGAGTCAAAAGAATGATAATATGTCCTAATAATCCCAGCAGAGATAGTCCAAGGTACCTTATATGGTACTGTACCTCACAACACACCTCCACACACAGTGGAGCTCCGTGTTGGACAGCCTCACAGTCAGTGAGGGAGGTGTACGAAAAACAGCACATGTTTGTACTCAGGAAGGGTTGCTGCACAAGCAATGGTTTCTCTTCCAAAAGTCTTCCCTACATGGGGAAGTTTAGTCACGTAACTGCTCTTGTACAGACCACCAGCAGCACAGCTATAGCCTACAGCTGGGAAAATGGATTCAGCTCAGTTCTATCAAGCACAGCAACAGTCATTTTATTCCTAATGTGGACTGCAGAAATCTTGTTTAAAAACATGTTAGGTGACCATGATGGAGCTGGTGTAAAGGAATGAGGTCACAAATGTCTTAACCAACATTTTCTTCAAATGTTGCCTGCTTCCTCATAGGGCTTAAGAGTTTTTGTCTTTCCTCCATTAAGGCAACTGATTCAGAAACTGATTTCTTCCTCTTCAACCCAGCCTAATGCAGGATAAGAAAATTCTGTGTTTGTGTGGGACAAGTTCTGTTTTAAGCTAGATTTTCAGACATAACGTATACAGTTGCAGACAATTAACTTTGCCAACAGTTTCTGGCTCTACACTCTACATCTCCACACGAACATGTAGCAATATTCCCAATCTTGCTGATCTAATAACTGATATACAATGTTCCAGACTCAAAAAAAACCAGTGCCCCGTGAGGCATCCCATAAAACCCCAGCTGTCCATCCATGTCTTACCTTGATAGCAAACACTGATATGTACTTAATATAACAGCAGAAAGTTGCTTTAATACTTTTTTCACCCTTTTTTTCCCAATCTTTCTAGTAAGGTTTAAGCTCTTAAAGGGTTATATTTTATGTATATTTTTTCTTATCCTTGTACAAATTAGCCAAAATGTGAAAAGAACTAGAGCACTTAATTCTCCACCCAGAGTTCATTAGCTGTAAATGTGGGAAGAGCAGTTCCATGGAGTCCAGATTCTGATATTTTTTCTCATCACAGAGAATCAGAATTTCCAGCGAGAAAAAATGCTATTTAACTTTAGTCACAATTAAATTAATTTCCACACTATACTTAATATACTATTCCATCATGGAAGTGATCATTAGTTTTTAGTAGACAACAGAAGGGGATGAGACAGAAGCACACAAGATTAGGGAAGCATTAGTCAAAAGCCAGTTTGACTTTTCTCATTAAATCTATTCATTACAACTGGTGTTCCTTAACATTTCTGTTACTAAGGCCAGTTTTCTTATTCTCTCAAAAGACATCTATTTTTTATTCATTACCTTACTTTAAGTATCAGTTATTGTGAAATAAGGGGCATTTTTCAATGTCTATTATTCTTAACTTTTTTCTCTCTGTACTTCTCTCCGGACTGTGAGAAAAGGCAAATTTCACTACAACATTCGTAATCAAAGGCTTATGTCCTCAATCTATCCTCGTTTTTGCTCAGAGAAGCACAGATCCCATTTTGTCTGTGCAGCTTATGGTTCTCCTGCACAAGGTTAGACAAATAGCAGGCTCAGATCTGGGTTTGGACCACAGGTACATCTCTGTGTGTCTTGCCAATGACCCAGACTTGTGCCGGATCCTGCATCCTCCAGCGGAGAATGTTACCATAATGTTTGTCCACGAAGGTATCCCAACACTCCTCGTTTGCTCAGTGAGCCTGGAGCAGACACACCAATAAATTAATCTTGGTAAAATTACAGGCTTTAGAAGACACCAAACAGCCCTGCTCAGAGTGTTGTCTGCTGAGACAGCATCAGGGACACAGTCTGATGCTGGTTAGGAAGGCAGGGCTGGCAGCTGCACACAAGATCATCGTGCTGCTGATCCACATAGAGAGTGCCCAACTCCTGGATAGACACGGGAACAGCTGCCTGGCCGATGTGAAATCCTGAATGGGGACCAAGTCTTTCTGTCTGACTTAGGGTCTTCTCTCAATGCTGTAAAAATACAGATTTGTAAGAGAACACACATTGGAGTTCTCATTTCGAAAAGCTATTGAGATAGCACCTCTCTTACCTGACACATCAGGAACAGCAGAAATTTCAGCAAAAAAGTTACTGTCACAGCAGGACGAAATCTGAGACACTTTCTTCTGTGAAAAGGGGTCATGAACTAACAGGACTTTGGCTTCTTGATGTCTTTTATGAACATTTACAACAACCTGTGAATGTTATTTGAGAAGCCACCCTTAGGAGTGAGGTCTCCTATCAAATTTTTATTGTGCAGTTGACAGCCGCCATGTGTTGCAGACATCACATTTCAAACCCTTGTCCTTTGAAGTGCCCATCTATGGAGAGGACAGCTAATTCCCTGTACCAGGATATACTAACTCTCTGTGTTTCTCTTTGTGTATCTGCATGTCCGATTTCAGGCTGTACTTGCACATTGTTGCAGCGAAGGTCAAGCAGGATAGTGATTTTATGATAGGTCTTAAGTCACAGCCTGGCCTCACAAAATTTCCCTGTTCAAAACTCCATGTCCTTCAGCAGGACTTTTCATGTCCTTCAGCAGGACTTTTGCAAAACATACAGTTGTAGGTTTAGACCTCAATAAATGGTACTGTCTTTATTATTTACACTATATCTGCGCTGTTGGACACTGCGATAGCCAGAATGAACAGATGCTCAGGAAATTATTCAGTGGCATATGGCTGACCTTGTCATCTCATAGAAGGTTTTGAAACACTGCTTATATTTCTTTTTTATATAATTACAGAAAACTATTTCATGTTTGCTCATGCTTGCTGAGAATAAGGGGAGCAATAAATCTGGATTACAGAGGAACATGAGTACAGCTTACAGCAACACTGTGGTTTAAATGAAATGTCTTATCATTTGACTTGAAATTACATTATTGTAACATTTTGGAGGCTTGAGTGAGCAATTAGAGAAGTAATATATCTGCAGCACTACAGAAACACAAGTACTTACAGAAAACTAAAACAAAAAAAATAGAACCATTTTCCTGAAAATCTCGTCCTGTAAGTATTGCATGTATTTTCAATCACCTCATAAAATCTGCTGTTTCTTATGGTTGAACTGAGTCCCAAGGATCGCCTTATACAATATATCAAGTTGGACTAGATGAGAGAACTATCTCAGCTTTAAGCAAGGACAAGAAATTACAGTGGGCAGAAATCACAAAAATATCTTCAGAGAAATGGCAATAACCTGTGTTACTGGTATGCAGTTTTTTGACACACATCTTTGTCTTCGTGGACATATGACAATGGATTACTTCTCAATCACAGAAATGCCACTATTTTTATACCAATTATCTTTGACCGTTAGTCTTTAAGTAATTCATCATTTTTCTTTTCTTCTGTCAAGTTTTGGTCATTCCATCAAGGATTAGATAAAGAGTTTTGGGAATTAGATCCCTAATTACATGAGAATAATTAACAAATTGAAACTAATCGCAGTAATATTTCATATATAAAGGGCTAAAAATTATTCACATAAACTATTTGGATCTCTTCTTAGAAAACTGGCAACATAGCTGGCCGTTTTTTCATAGTTATTATTTCTGTCTGAAAATTAGCACATTCTGAGATGGTGATGAGTGACTACGAAATGTGAAGGTTGCCAGCTGTAGTGAGATCAAAGATCTCTTTCCCTGCCTGTAAATTGCCACCATAAATGTACTGTCACAAACCACAATGCTATAAGACATGTGTTGGCATTTCTCTGGTCAAGAAATTATATAACCTCATATTGGTTTTCAACACCTGCACTATTTACAAGCATTTGAGTCCTTGCCGGCTCAGTCCCTGAGGACAGCAATGCAGTCTTATGATCTGTTAACCATGAGGATTCATTTCTGTTGTCATGTTTTGCTATAATTAAAACTGCCTGTTCAGTCATTTATAGTAAGCCTGAAAACCCAACTCAAAACAGAGGAGCTGGTAGCATAGACTTTCCAAGCCACGCATGGGCTACTCAGGGTATATAAATAAAACTCTCCCTTCACTTTTTCCACTTTCATAGTTTTGTTTTCTTCTGTCTCTGTGTCCCATTCTCTTCTATCCCGACTGTTCAGATACCTTCCAGCATGCATGGCTTTCTAACCTTGTTTCTAAACCCTAGAAACTCCTCTTCTAAAGAAAGAAAAGGAGGATGAGTATCTCCTGCCTGTGGTAGGAAGTGATACAGGATTTGGACTGGTCCAGGAGATCCATAAGAGATAGTTTCCCATTTTTAAAACATTCAGACCAAATTCATTCACATGTTCACATAGTGCGCTGAATCTGGTTTGAACAATGATTTTCAAGGATAATAAAATATATTGTTGGATCCACCTACTTCTAGAGTTTTAGGGCTGGGTCTTTAAGAAGCCGTTGTTTGCTCAGGAGAGGCCTGGTGGAGATTTATTTACATTGAAAAAAAAAAAAATGTAGACAAGATGAATTGCAGATTTGTGGACATCAGACAGATAAAAAAACTGTCACAAAACAAATGTAAAATGTGCAGATTTTGTCTGGAATTCGGTCAGGTGCCACCAGGAATATTTAACAGGTTAAGTGAATGTCTTTCACTGGGTTATTTGAATTAAGATCATTAAGACTGCCTAGAGAAAAAGGAGAACAAAGAAAAGGAGACTAAGAACGTAAGAACACACTAAGAAAAAACTACAGAAGAAGCTAGTAACTTCTCATGGTATGTCTGCAGAAGATATAGAGTGATAATAGCATATTGGCTCTTCCATGCCCTGACTTTTGTTGGTAGAGAAGAATAAGGTTGCTCTTAAAATACACATCCATCCTCTAAAATATGCATTGAAAGTAGTGAAGGCAGTCAGATATTATGTTGAAAGTGTTTGTGGTTTTGTTCTCTCTAAAACAGACTATCAACATCTAATTATGGAAATTCAGACAATAGTAGACCGAATGAGGTTATGAGATAAAAGAAGAAATAGAGATAAAAGTTGTTACTCACTGGTGACACAGCCACACTAGCCTTTTTGACAAGGCTGCTGAGATTCTGTGGCAAAAGCAGAACGTTAAAGATTTCTGATGTTTCTTGATTTGTCCTTCATTAGAAACATTATAACAACGTATTTTATCCCAATATTTGTTCATGCCCAAGAGTGGCTCAGAGAAAGCACATTTAGATGAAAAAGGAGATGTAACTCAGTGAAAGTTCCTGTCTCAATCTCCAGTATAAGAGTAGGACAAGACAGGTTCACTGCAGCTATTTAATAAATGGATTCCTGGAACAGCTATCAAAGAGCTGCTTTGAACAAATCACTTTACTCCTCAAAATCCCATTCTTCCCATCTATACAATGACAACATTAACGTTTACATTCCAAATAAAATTCTGCTAGGTCTGTAAGTAAAAACTCTGCATGCTAGCAGAGCATTTCTCATGCTTTCACTACTGATATCTACCTTTGCTTTCTCCAGATTTCTGAAAAAGAAGTCAGATCTCTTCTTGTACCACCTAAGCAGTGTTAGCTTATCTCTTTTTTTAGCTTTATCACTTGAGTGGTGAATGAAAAGGGAAAGTTTTGACTTGATGTACAGTACTGTGCTTTCCAGGTCATCTGGTTACATGTGCTCAACATTCTTTCAACACTGACAATTTCATAGGATGGTCTTGGTGAATCTGTTCACATTCAGCTTGCAAATTATTAAGCAATCTAGTAATCACAGTCCTAACAATGGAATAAAATGACAATAAGAGTTATGTCAGTGCCAGGTTTTCCCAGCTAAAACTCAAAATTAATGTTTTTCAATAAAACAAATATACATGCCATAAATATGAGCTCATAAACAAGCACAAGTCCAATACTTTTCCAACAGAAGCAAAAGGTGATTTTACTTTTTTTTTTTTCCCCTGCTTGAGAATTCCTTATTTATAGGCTTCAGAAACTGACATCCAAGACCTTACAGGAAATATTTCAAGACATAACTTAACTGAAAGAAACACAACAATTGAGAAATTGCATGGTGCTCCATATTTTACTACTGAAGAAGCTGAAAATTGAAAGGGGAAAAACATCTCTTTTACTGTGAACAAATTATGTATTTTCTACATAGTGCTTAAAACAAACTTTCATTTGTGTCTTCTTAGACATGAGAGGAGATGTCTCTCTGTCATACACTTTCACTGACTTAGTGCAGTTATCTTTGCTTTATGCTGGTTTCATGAAGATTAAAATTTGACCCTTTTCTTGTATTTGTTTATATAAGACATGAAAAATGACATGTTTTTCAAGTAATTAATAACTGAGAGACCAAACTAATAATAAAAAGCTTGTAAATTAAAATGTCAAGGAGACTAATGCAATATTTAATAAATGACTATGTTGGTTCTGAGGATTACATTTTAATGTCATTGTAATAGCTTGATTATAAAGAACAATTATTGCATTTAAAGTAGGCTGGGCAGAACACAACCAGACTCAGATCTAATTTTAAGTTAACCCGGGTGTAACATCTCCACAGAAATACATTTCTTATCCAACCAAAATGTAACTTAATTACTAGAATGTGGGATTTTATCTTCCTCTTTTCCACCAATATATCTACTAATGTAATTTCCTTTGATTTTTTTAATGCGTTTTTTTTTTTTTTCTCACTGTGCTTCCCAATATACCTGTAAACTTTCCCTTCTAGAACAGCTTACAAATTACTTGATCACCTCCATGGAAATTAGTTAGAAAAATTGACAGTCCTTGCCACCTGATGAGCTCTTTTGCTGCAAAACAGGAGTCCCTAAAGTCCACATCCCTGCCTGCCACTTTGTGTGCATATTCCAAAGATGTAGGAAAGAATTAAAAGCAAGATGAATAAAGAAAAGACCAAAAGTTAGAATTACCTGTTTTGTGGGAAACATATTTTCTAAAAAAATCTCTTCTAAACAATTATTTCTCCTCTTTGTGCCAATATTTTTTTTCCTTGCAACAAAAATTTAAGGAAACAGTTTCTTTAAAATAGCCATAGGGCACCCAAAACAAAATACTGGGTTTAAGACCCAGGAGCAATTTCATAAGCCTGGTAAAAAGCTGAATCAATATTCACTCACCTGCTGGCAGACTGAAGGCAGTTCATTGGACTGTCTGTTCAGGGTCCAGGATCCTGGAGTTCCCCAAGTCGAAGGTCAGCATGGATTTTTATTTTTATAGTTACCCAAATACTTTTTTTTTCTCAAAAAAATCCTTACTTTTCCAAATCATCTGTCCTATACTCACGAAAACATAATTTCTTACTAGCAATTTGTGCCTTGAAAGAGAATCACTGGATGATAACGCTTAAATATCTTTAGACAACGTCATTATTAGACAACATCTGTACTTTTGGAAAGCACGTCCAACTGTGTGATTTCATCTTTATTATCAGCCTTTAGGCTATCACTCAATTTAAGTTGAAGATACTTTGGCAACAGGACGCTCACCATCTTTTGTGGTCACCGTGCACAAACCCCAGTGTAGTAAACGCTCTTGCCCATAGCCTTTTCCCCACCTAGAAACATCCATCACCATGATGGATGTTTGTTGTTTCTAAATGCTTGTGAACAGTTTTATTTCTGTGCCCTTCAGATGTTGTTTTTCTCATTTAAAAAATACTTGTTACTTTTACCATTTCGTTCAGATTCCTGGAGTTAAGTATTTTCTAAAATAAATAATAACTGGGACAAAGGACAAATATTTGAATAGAGAAACATGGCATGTAGTTCATCAGTGTAATCAGAGAGAGCAAAGGAGAGCATTAGGGAAAGGTAGAGTTACGTCCTTGTTCATGTCTGAGATAACACAGGATAAAACTAGTGTGTTTTGGCTACAGTGAGCTGTTACATTCTTCTTGTCAGCCTGCACCTAAGTTTCTCAGGAGATATCTCCCCAAACCATTTCCACCAAAACATCCACGTGAGCAGGGACCTGCTTTTTGGGCTCTTTAAACCTCTGGGGTGCATTGGATGCAAAGCTCAGGAAATTCCTTCAGCGTTGCGTCTAGCAGAGCAGAGGAGGTAGCTGCTGACATGGGGGAGGTTGGCTGAGGCAGGATGGTGGTGGCCACTGCCTCAGCCTGTGCAGCTGCACCCAGAGTGTGGAAGTAGTGAATGTTCATAGCGCGGTGTCTGAAAGACATCTGACATTGATGGATAATGTCAAATAAATCAGAAAGGAGAAATTGACTTAGACTGCCTTGTGCACATTAAGCGATATTGTGGCTCTTCATTTTTGCACCAGACTAAAATAGCAAGTAGAAAAAGTTACCAGACATCATGGGTGATTTGTCTGTGTATTTAAACTAGAGTTTCTGGCACATTCTCCTGAAAACCATTCATGCTCTGTCCCTTTCTTGTGCACATGGAGAACATTCAAATAGACCTTACCATTAGCACCATTGTCTGCAGACATGGGAGGAAAGAATCTACTAAGAAGCCTTAAACCCCTGTGGGTTGTTTATCTGTCTAGTTGAGGATCACCCTGATTTTCAAGCTTAATGAAGCTTGACCCTTCTGGTTAAAGTCAGACAACTACAGACAAATCAGCACAGCATAGGTGAAAGCGTGGGAGACAAGATTCAGCAAGTGAACACTCCAGAGAAGAAACTTCCTGAATATGTAGTTGGTGGCTGCATTTGATGAGTGGGAAAGATAGAAAAAAAATGTTGAGACAGTAAGAAAGTTTTCCTAGAGCATAAAAAAACTGCAGTACCATCTACACTTCATCATCACCTTCCACATTGTCGTGTTTCCTGCACCTTGCATCCATAACCCAGCCCTTCCATGAGGGAGCCTACATCATGCACTACAGGCCCTGGAAGCTGGCAGTAGCTTTATGCCAGTGAAAATCAGGAACCAGACGCTGTAGCGCAATTTAGCCTTCATTTCCTGCTTCCCCCCATGCTTGAGAATAGTGAGCAATAGACAAAACACAAACAGTCCTGATAAGGACATGTAAGTTGAACAAAAATCTGAGACTGGGCCACCTCCTTCTCTGGTAGTTAAGTATACATGACCAAGCAGAATGGGGAGAAAGAAATACATGTTTTGTAGCCTGTTAGACTATATGGAGGTCACTGTAGCTAAGTGCCCACTGAAATCTTCAGTGGACTGTAGCAAATAAATTCTCTTCCTTTTAATAAAGGACAAGTTTTGGTTACCTAATGCAAACAAGGGTTTTATTGACAGCATCAACACAGCAAGAGGAGTCTGTGTAAAATTCACTATAAACCATTTTGTGTAATTAGAAATAATTTAGAAATAAGTTAAGGCAGAGAAACTTATGATTATTCAAGTACTCCCTGAATCATCCCACCAATTATTGTTTTCCAATCATGGCAACGATTTGCCAAGAGCCATTGCTGCCATATTACAGTAGGAAGGGTAACTGGCACCTTCATGCTCTGTGCCATCATATGTTGTTCATCTGCATCAAATCAGCCATGGAGCTAATCTCCAGATGCTACCTTCCCTAGCCTCAAGGTCTCCCCTCTCTGACAATGTCCCCACATTGCAACACAATCCATGTGCTCTTGTCTTGAACTCAAACAGTACAGGGAAATTGGCTTGGCTTTAGGAATCTGCTTCTAGATGCCAGTTTAGATAAAGGTATCTACACAACTTACAACATGCAATACCTGAATACACACACTGCTAGGGCAGTATTTTGTGTCTAGCTGTCCTTCACCTTGATGTGCTTGACAGTACTAAGGTATTCCATCAGTCCCTTAGTGACTGCAGCTATTAGTAGCACAGACTCTGCATCAACAACATGTAGTGCTGCTACACTCATATTTTTGAGCATTTTTTTCACAAAATTCTGAAGAGATTGATGAGACCCCATGTGTATGTAAGACAGTGTTTACTTCCATACTCTTGCCTGGTTTTAATTACGATATTTCATCGTTTTTTACATGCCTTTGTTGCTTTCACCCATGGAGTTGAATCCATGGTAATTGCTAGGTAGAAAAAATTGAGGCTGCGCTATGACAGAGGTGTGGTCTGGGAGCCAAGTGTGACCACGGCATAGGGTGAGAGAGAAGGCTGGATATGTGATTTTGAAGGACAGGCCTCAGGAGCCAGATTCCTGGGACTAAGCTAAAACGGGGAGCTTGGGCTGAGATATGGGTCCCAGGTGAGACAGGGAAGGTCTCTGGGGGCCTGTTGAGGTCCTCAGGCCCTGACAGTAATGCAGTAAGGAAACACTCTAAAATTCAGAGTGGTGGCTTATAAACACCACAGTTCAAGGCCACATGCTGCAATTGCTCACATAAAGCAAAAAAAAGCTCCATATAAAAGGCTATATCTGCACCAACTGGCAAAAAAATACAAGGTGGTGAAAGGGTAGCAAAGTGAATTACTGTAATACAACATCCAAAAACCAGTCATTCATAACAAAGGCTGTGTCAGCATAAGACAACATTATCTGAGACCTATAGATCTAAATCATTACAAATGAGAAGAAGCAACCGTCGGAGCCTTACAGCAAGAGGTACGCTGTAGACTTGTCAAATTCTTAGGTGAAACTGTCAAGCTAGGCTGTAAAACTTCAAACATAGAGTGGTGTCTATGTGCTTTATAACGTTGAAATAGTTTACTCAAAATATTGATTTGTCTGACAAGTCTATAGAGAAAATCTGTGCTACTTCTGAAGTCACATAACATTGTTTCAATTACTACCAGAAAGCTGGAGCAGACTATACTGTTGTTCTCTATGTATTATCAGACTGATACTACAGTGATCAGCCTTGTTTCCTGTTTCTCAGTCACTTTATTTGCAAAGATCAAAAAGTTTGGATTATTCATGTGTGCCTTGTTGTAGCCTTACCCTCTGTTTCTTATGCTTTCTTTCCACGAGGCACCACTGACATTGCACAGTGGAATTGTGTGTGAGTTTTCAGAGATGTTGAATTAGGGCATTTTCAGCACAAGAATACAAGCAGAATTTTGAGATCTGTTTTATGTCTGGGCTGTAGTAAAATTCAGATTTTTCAAAACAAATTCCAAGTAACTTCTTTGCCATGAAAAAGTATGCCTTAGGATACCTAGTAGTCAAAATGTGAGCAGTATATTCAATAGTCTGGGAAAGCGCAAAATGTACCTCTGAGACACACAGGAGATCAAACAAGCATGCTGTTGGCACTGCCTCTCAAGCCCAGAGTTCTGCATTATTTATATGAAGAGGAGCAGCTCCAAGATGAGAAACTGTAAGAGTCTGACACCATCAGCAGCAGCTTGGGCATTTGTCTAGGATCCAGGATAGCTATCAGTCAGAGCAGTCTGTCCTGGAACAGTGATTTACCAACTTCATGTTACATTTCACGGCTAACCTCCACCAACAGTAGCAATGCTGAACTTTTACTGATTGGTTAGTGGAAAAATTAATTCAGCTGTTCATCTGAAGTAATTATGGATTCTATAAGGATACTTAATGATATGTTACAATCTCCCTCTCTCTTCCTTTCTCACCATCTACTAACCACATTCAGGAGACAATAAATAGCCTGTTATTCTTTATGTTAGGAGATGAGGTGGACTTCGTTGCCTCTTCTTTACTATCTTCTTCTCTTCCCTACAGAGGAACCAGCCTTTATGTCTTATGATCTCACCAAGGTTTATCTACTTGAACTTAGAAGTGGTTAAAATGAGCTAACATCTTTTAGTGAAAGCTCCCTAAGGGCGAGAAGTTAAAAAAAGGAATTCATCCAGAGCTGTCTTAGAAACAATGTTACTACTGTTTTGAGCAGCAGCATTTGGCACAAAATGAAACAGTGAGTTAAAGAAATTTTCTGGAGAGCACAAAGGTTGTCATGAGCATAGGGGACTGAATTTCAAAAACAGAAGAAAGAAATTACTGAAGGATTGGAACAGAGAAAATGGCACAAAAGGCAGGTTATGAACTTGGAATCTAATTAAAATTTCTGTTGTAAGTTGAAGCTTATAAGTTGGAAAAAATAAGAGGAGAACTAGGTGAGCGCATGAATCATTTGGAAAGTTGTAATGAGCATTGTAGTTCTCTGGAAAAGACAAAAGTGATTCTAGATTCCAATTGTTATATCCAAACAAAATAAGTAAGCATACAAGGGACTAATACTCAGCTGGAATGTGACACAGTTCTCATTGCTTGTGTTCCATGAGACCACAGAGAAGAGTCATGAGACCTCCTATCAAGAGAATGAGTATGAGAAGTGTCCAAAGCCCTTGAATGTTATTATAGAAAAACAAGGAAGGAGAGAGGAGGCGAGATGTGTGCCCTATGTATGTTGAAGACAAGAGAAGGGTAACTTGTCTCTTGAATACATTCAGATTGTAGATTAAAAGAAAACTTACAGTACTTGGCACAGAAAATTCTGGAGCAACCTTACACTGGAAATACCTGGAGTAAGAAACATTTTTAGCTTTAAGGTGGAACTTGCCAAACTACCAAAAAGTCATGCAGTCAGGCTGCCAATTAAAGCTAGGAACAGAAGGTCTGTCACTGTTCTCCCTTTGTCAGAATCAGTAGCACCTTACTTGCCCGTGTTTTTCTGTTCACTCAGGAGTACCAGTGGAGGGAGGAAGAATCTGTCCACGAAATGGAAGTGCTAAGTTCTGTAAGAAATTATATATGCTATGTTTCAGCTTGCAGCTGGCCAGTTTCCTGCACTATTGAGTGTATTAACAGCTTAGCTGGAATCCTGTCATGTAGTCTACCAGGTGCTTTTACAGACCAACACTTCAAAAGGGGTGAAAAAGAAATCTATTTTTCTGTCAGTCACTCAGTAGCACAAACGTGAGACAAGCTGTGTTATTCAACATGTTCTTTTCAGATCTATCCTTTTTCTTGGAGGGGACAGTGCTGAATTCTTGCAAGTCATATGGAAGTTATGCTACAGTGATCCACACTTGTCAAAGAGTAACTGTTTCTCCAGAGCCAAGTCATGACATCAGCGGCACCTGCCAAAATTTATAGCACAGATCAAACATGGCATTCAGAGTTTGCGCCCTGTAACCGTCTGGTCATTCCTTGCGGTGTGGTGCAGACTTCACAAAATGAGACTGTGGGTTTGGGTTTTTTTCCCCCCTGCCACTAAGCTAATTCATAACAGCAGATGTCGTCACTCCCAAATTAAAATGAGTGACGGATGAATAGATTTCATCAGTTATTCCTGGCAGTTGGAGTTCTCTTGAAAAGGGGAACCCAGGGGTAAAACTGACATGATGCAGTAAGCACTCAAGAAAACCATACTTTGACAGAAGAGGAAGCTACTATACAATCAAAGTAAGCATTTATATTCTTGTATTTTGGCCAAAATAAGATTTTCTCCTCCTGTCTTGATTATTAAACCTGCCTGAACATACATGGGTGTACATTTATTTAATGTTTTGTTAAATCATGCAAATTTGAACTTCTTGTTCAATGTTCAATCATGCAATGTTTTCTTCTTGTTCCCTCCATGACCTGGAATTCTGTATATTTCAGTATACCCTTGTAGAAATTATTCTGATCCTATGTGATTTATGCCACATGAGAGATATCCTGCCACTGTCTCATTTTACTCTAATTGTAAGTTCAGTTATTAAGCTATTACTTGTTACTATCTTATTTGGTATTACTAGAACTTCTGTATTACACACACTTCAACTGAAAGGAAAACCACCATAAAAGGAGCATGTAAGGGGAGACCCAACAAAATTATGCGTTCTATGTGTGTAATTTAAAACTTTTTAGAATTTTGAGGTTGTTTTTTTTTTTTTTAAAGAGCACCATAAACAGACTTTGAACTGCCCGTTCTGTAATAACTGTAATAGATATATAATGCTGGAAAATATTCCATGCTTAGACAAACAAACCCTGGTGAAGGGCAAAAGGAATAGGATATTAGTGTCCTGACAAAGATAAAACAGCTCATGGTCATGATATGACCCAAGGGACTGAGTCTAGTTAAAGTCAAAGATAATCTTTCCATTGTTTACGATGGTCACCAAAAAAGTCTGAAGTGACTATGGAAATTCTTCCAGGAACATGCTTGTGTTCCATATTAAAATTGGCTGAACCGTCAAATTCATTGAAAGAGTTCAAATTAGACTTATCTCCAACTTTTAGAAAGAAAATATTTTTAAGATATATATATGTGTATATATATATAAAAAATATCATTCTTGGTAAAGACTTTGTTTTTCAGGAAAAATTTTGAAAATAAACTCTGGAAATGTTCAAATATTGTTTTACATTACTGGTTAAAATATTTCCCAATAAGGAAAAAAGCATAAGGTGGTTTTCTTTTTTCTTTAAATCCAATTATTCTTTAAATTATGCATCATTTGGACTAAAAATCACATTGATATTTTTCTCCATATATGTTCAGCTAACAGTTTTACTGAATGCATTGAAATACTTCTCACTAAAAAGTAAAAGCACAAATATTTTGCATACAAGTCTGTCTCAATAAAACACTGAATTTTTAAGACTGTGTCTAGCTTAAGACATGTATTAAACAGAAAGATTGAAAAAGGGTAAAAAATGCCTCCTGAGACTTTAGAAACTATTTTCTTCTCCTGCTTGTTTATTTCATATAAAGGTAATTCAAAATAGCAATTTTGATCAAAACATCAAGAGCCATTTCTGACTCTTTAAATTTCTCCAGAAAGAGTCCAAAGTAGAAATTACAAAGTGTGCAGAAGACAAATTACTTGCATCAGATATTTTTTAAAACTCCTTTTTGTACCTCAGCAGAGGTAGTCTGAGATTAAAATAATTCAAAATATGGAGACCAGGCAGGGGCTAAGACCAGAGCATTTGGAAACCTACTAATTTAACACCTTTCCAAAGCACATTCAGATGCAGATCAGATTAAATGAGAGAAGGTTATACCACTGGCTGTTTCTATACTGGTTTTGTGCCAGTGAATAAAAGTTGTGCATATAACTCACAGCTAGAAGCCAAATTTCCTCTCACTTGCATGGGATAGATCTGTAGTGGAAAAACTGCTCGTCATTCACACTTCAAACCTCCTTTAAACTGGCTCTGGGACATGAGTTCACAAGGAGAAGCAGAGGCGCAGGCATTGACCTCTTCACTCTTGGGACTAGTGAGAGGACTCAAGGGAATGGCCTGAAGCTGAGCCAGGGGAGGTTTAGGTTGGATATCAGGAAAAGGTTCTTCACCCAGAGGGTGTTTGGGCACTGGAACAGGCTCCCCAGGGAAGTGGTCACAGCACCAGCCTGACAGAGTTCGAGAAGCATTTGGACAATGCTCTCAGGCACATGGTGTGACTCTTGGGGATGGTGCTGTGCAGGGCCAGGAGCTGGACTTGGTGATCCTTGTGGGTCCCTTCCAGCTCAGCATATTCTGTGACTCTATGATTTTATGAGTTTGAAACAATGTATTATATGTAGGTGTTATCTGTGTTTCAAGAGTGATTTGCTGTCTTACAGACTGCTGCATGGCCCTCTGATTCATGGTTTGATTATAAATGCAGGAGATTTTTCTTTTACAGCGCCATTAATTTTGTTTTTACAATTACTTCTTCTTGTGGACATTCTCCATAAATTAATAATATGTTAGCATATAAATTAATTTCCATAAATGATGAATGCTGTAAAAACTCTTTTGTACACACTTACACATTTTTGACAGTTGAGTTTCGGAGCTACCAAATGCATAAGCCACTTTAACCAAATCTAATTTCATCCTTATTTAAATGTTGTTTTATCAGCTTGGCTCTCTAAAAAAGCAGTAAACTATACCTCATATGGGCAGGTAGGACTGCAAAACTGATATAGTAATAGCTCCTCCTTAACTATCTTAATTGAAGATTTAATAAGGGACTCCGTCTTGCACCAATGTTATGCACATTTTGGTAACCCTTCACAGAAAATATATCGCAGAAACTTTTATAACAAAAATTTTCAGTTCGCGAATGATACTTACAATATTTCAGGTCTTCTGAATGAATAATTTTAAATTAATAGAAGTGCTTGCTCTTGCTTATTTTACATTCATATCAGTGGACAAACATATTAAAACAAGCTGCCATTAGGAGTCAGAAAGACACCTCCCCAACTTTCCTTTAACATCTCTGGAATGATGAATGTATTTTCCTTGCACACTTTCCACCCAGAAAAAAATGGTCAAGTGACTGTAAGAAAGTGTGCGTTTTATTTACATGGAAAATCTAATTATTCTACTTGTTACTGAGCCCTGAGTTATCTGAGTGAAGGAATCAAGAATAAGTTTGATGGCATTAAGTCCAAATGTCAGTGTAAGTCCAATTTATGTTATTGGGACATCTAAACAGAAAGGAAAAAATCACACAAACTTGTTATCTAGAGCAGTAATAAAGATTTTCGTTTTGATACAGAGAGTTACTCAGAAATCCAAACCAAGCTCCTAAGCAGAATCTTTCACTTAGAAACAAAAAAGGAGGTATTATACAGCACACGTGAACCCTAGTCTCTACACCTAGATGTCATAATGCCTGGCTCAAAGATAGGATGCTTTCACACATCATACCATGAAAGTTGCTGGCCAGCAATGCAGACAGGACAGTCTTCAAAAGTTTTACATCAAGAATCTGTTTTAGCAAGGACCACAGCAATACCATGTGAAATACTGTCACTATCATTCCTAGGAACTTATACCAAATGTTCTTGTCTTACAAAAAAACCCACAGACCTACCAGACTAAAAGTTGCAGGTGCCCCTCCATCTTTTGGGCACCTCTCTGATCACAGGTTGTTCTTTCGAGTGGACTAGCCAAAACTTAAGGCAGCCAAAACCATCATACACCCCCCCAAAATCTAATCAGTTTAAACCTCAGATAAAGACCGGAGACCCTCTTTGTACCATTTGGAGAATTTCAACTAGAAGTTTAATGATCATAAAAATTTAATCTCTAATTAAAGGTTAATGTGTTATGGCAGATTCTTATATGAGGCAGAGTATAATAGGGTTTGGAGGGCACGCTGACTCAGTTTGTCAGCAACTTGCACTTGGCTTCTGAGGCAATGGGATAATTATCTGCAGAGTGTCAAGTGGGCAGCTGCTAGTGATAGAAGAGCCTCTAAATGGTGCAAAGATCCGTGTGACCTGCTGATCCAGGAATGATGAAATAATCAGATTCCATCACTCGCTGTAACAAGCTATTACCAGAGCATTTATTTTAACACTGCTCAAGGCCTATAGAATTAGGACACAGATAGGGCATGTTCCAGTGCATCCGTGACACGCATATTTTTTTGAAGCCTTGAATAATACTATTATTCTGGGGCCTCAGAGTGAGACAAAAGATTATTAGGATTACCCATATTCCCATTTAGACCATATTCATTGCCAAACCCAACATGTTTAGCACAAGGTGTCAGTAGAACTGCTGTACCCATGCCAATGCAACAATTTGTCTTATATCACGCTGTGCTACATCTACAGCATCCCCAGTCCACAGCAAGGGAAATACTAGAAAAATTCTGTTTGCCTCAGAGAAGAATACCTGGCTCTTCCAATGACACTGCAGCTCTTGCTTACCTTGCTGTGAAGAGGACCGATATTCTAACTACTGATTCCCCATCACACAGGAGGTTATATTATATGGCCTAACCAGTTCATGCTTATCACTCCAGTTGGGCTGTGCCGGTCTTTAAGCAACTGGATTTCTCAGTGGAGAAATAATGCATCTGAGAGAGATTTTTCTTCTTGTTAAGTAGTTTTTCCAGTCCAGCCAGACTTCGCACCAAGTTTGGCAAAATTATTTGATATTATTGATCTTCTTAAAAAATAGATCCATGAAAATTAAGACAAATCTAAAATATTCAATATATGAAGATGCCCAGAAGTTACTTATGTGTCCTCTTAAGGCGCCAGGAGTTTCAAGTACTGTATTTGATAGCAGGACCTTACAGAAATCTGCCTTAATTGTGTTACATCTGATTGTCCTTTGCTTTCACTCTGCTCTTACACTTTACGGAATTGTACGAAGTAAAGGTTTCCTCAGACTGGCCTACATTAGCATAATCTTTGTTCTGTTTACCAAGGATAGCTCCTAAAGTATGAAATCACCTGGGAAGGATGTTCACAAGTACGTATCAAGGTATATGAGGCCTTAATTCATCAGCTTTACAGAGTGGAGCATTGGCAGAAGTACCTAATCCAGATAAACATAAGGAAGCAAACCTCAAATTAAGTGCTGATCTAGTCACAGAAAACTCTGGAGTTTAGGTTTTGAGGTTTTTCTTTCTTGTATCCTCCCACTGCTTGTTGGGGCTTAGTGGAGGAGATTGATTCAGGAAATAAACAACAGAACTTAACTTTTCAAAGTATCGTTATGGTCTGATAACCAACGCAATATGGGAATATCAGCAAGGACATCACACATGATGACAATTTTAATGTTTGAATAACATGCATTTAGCAAGGACAAATTCGCCTATTTTCTGTCTTTTTTCACATTCATTGGAACTGATCCCTGTATTTTAATGAGCTCTACTTTTAACCATATTTAAGACTGATTTTTGATAAAATAAAGAACAAGACCATAACAAGCTCCCCAGCACTTTGCACTCTGTGTGCTTCAACTTCAGATACATAATTCCCTTGCATATTTTGTGCATGACATCATTTGGAGTAGCAAAAGGAATCATTTAGGAGCAATTAATTTCCTTGAGATAAAACCATCTATGATCTGTTTTAAGAATATGGGAGATAGAAAACGGGAAAGTCCTTCACATCTAATCTGAACTTCAGTGACAATGGCACTATATTTGAAAGCATTTTTCACAAGTTCTTCTAAAATTACTTCAAATCTCACACACACTGAGGCATCCACAACATTTCAGTGAACTGTGCCACTTGAAGTCATTACTCAGTAACAAAAACATAGTTATGATATTCAACTGTCACCCAAGGCCTGTTTCAATGCCTTATATTTTGGTTCAAGGCAGACTAAGAACCAGTTACCTATTCTTTTCAGGTGACATACTTTATTTTAATAGCACTTCATGAGAATGAAATTTCAAGGGGCTAAGTAATACAGTACCTGCCTCAGGTTAGGCTTTTGACTGTTCTGACCTCCGAATTTCTTTTCAGAAAATGAGCAAGCATACAAGCTTTAGACGCCACAGGATGGGCGGTCATGATGCGGAAGAGCTGAAGAACTTCTGGGAAAAGGTCATCCAAGAGCAAACTAAACAACAAGAAGCTGAAGAGTCTAGGTTAAGCAAAAGTGCCCTGAACAAGTAAGTGGTATTTTTTTCTTTTCCACAAGACAGCAAGGCATGTCATCACATGTTTTAAAATAAGGTAACCTGTTATTGTACTGCTTTATTCATAGCACAGATTGTGTTCTGGATCTTTGGCACTTTTCCTCTCACAGCTGCTTGTCTCATATTACCATGGCTCTTCTGCATGGAAACTCAGACACCCCTTACCCTTAAACCTCATGAGCATTCTTCAAAGGCCTTGGAGCACAGCCATGAAAAAATAAAGCACTTTGGAATTATGGCTTGTGACAGCCAGAAAATAGCAGGAATTTTACCTGGAACTGGTACAGCTACACAAATAAATAAAATAGCATTACATTAAAGGGACAACCATCCACTTAATCTGCAGAATAAAAAACCCGTGGCACCTTTGTCATGTTTAACAGCCCTTCACATCATACAAGCCCAAAGGTAAAAATGACAAAGTGAGATTTTCCCATTCAAAGGAAAAGGTTGTGGGGTTTTCTGTAGTTTTGGGGGTTTGTTCTTGATTTCGTTTGTGGGCGTTTTTTTAATAAAGCAGTATAAAACAACAGGGATTGCCTAGAGAAACCTGTATTCCTGTATTGTGGTACAGATACTCTGCACAAGTGTGGTGGATTGCTTCAAATATT
Source organism: Parotia lawesii (assembly GCA_003713295.1). Taxonomy (NCBI): domain Eukaryota; kingdom Metazoa; phylum Chordata; class Aves; order Passeriformes; family Paradisaeidae; genus Parotia; species Parotia lawesii. Next base: position 508,073 of record RAHM01000337.1, on the reverse strand, counting down.
TGTTCAGCTTGTTGCAACTCAGAAGTTTGAACCAGGGTCTTCTGCACACTAAGTGAATCCCCTGACAACCAATGGCCTGAAACAGAGGACAAGAAATACCACGTCTTGTGTGGTTTCCTTTGGTGCTTTCCTCCTGAAATTAATAAAAGTTTTCCTGCACAGACTTTTCTCAGAACTGGGACGTTCACATAAACTAATTTGACTTCAGCAAATTGGAAGGTGCTGCTAAAGGGCTGTTTCTTGGAAAAAAAATTCTAGGTACTTTGACCCCAGTGCCCAAGAAGGAAGTACTGTCATCATTTAGAGACTTGGAAATCAAGATCTGGGCAGGCCTTGCGTCTCAAAAAAGTCAGATGTAAACAATCCTTCTGCCAGTATGCTACTCCAGCTAGTCAGTAGTATTCCCAAATCCCAATCACAAAATTACTGGGGAAAAAACGCAAAATCCAGGAAAGAATTCAGCTTCACTGGTAACATTCGCCACTCTAGATCACAAGACTACCATGAGAAGACAGTGAAAACAAAATGCTATTTGTGGTTTAGATAACATTTTTGACTTCACAAAGCTGAAAATGTTAAAAGTTTTTATTAGGTTTTTTCCGAAGAGAAAGAAAGAAATGCAGTGAAAGAACCTTGAATATGTGTTAACTTCCATATTCAATATGTCTTAACTGACCCATCACAACTGAAACAGGCCCAAAAAAGTTCCTTCAAAGTGACTTGTCCAGTCAAATCCCACAAAACATAGTTCACAAAGTGTTCTCTAATATGAAAAAAAAAGATTCTTTCAAGAGCCAATAGGCACTTCCATAACAAAACATACATATTCACTACCTCACATAAGAGGCACTCAGGAGAATGACATGGTTTTACATAAAGGCAAGTGCTCCCTCTGAGACATGTAGGACACCGATGAGAAACACCAGTGTTCTCAACAGCAATTTTTTCTTAATTCACTGCACCTATTTTTTGAGGCTTAACTATATGCACAAAAGAGTATTGAAGACTAGGTAGTTTAAAACACAACGTAAAACCAAACTCAACATCTAAGATAACACGAGCACCCATGTGAAACAGCTACTGCTGACTTACTCTCAGATAAAATCATTGGCTGCTGTTCTTTTCACCATACCAAAGGTAATTTAAAAACCCATCCATTCTATGATGCATTTGGCATTACCATATAATATCTAATCTTATAACATTGCTGGGTCAGGTGTTTCATAACATTCCCTTCAGAAAACAACCCAGCCAACAATATCTTGCAGTGGTCCCTAGAGATATTCTCTTCTGTTTTTACTATACTAGTGTCTTGCAGCTATGTGTCTCCTCTTGCATGTGACATCAATTCCTTTCATTAAACACGTACAAGGTCTGCGGAGTTGGTTTTGGTTTGTTTTTTTTTACCCAAAAGGACATATTTTAAGTTCAGCCTGCTCTTCTCCACAGCATTTTACAGTAGAACTTGAGGGGTTGGGGGAAAAACTGTATTTTTTAATTTACACATTGAATGACCTTACTGCATAGGCAGTACTTCTGCGTGGCTTTGAGAATACCCCAGAGGGAAAAACAGAGTTCTTCACAGTGACAGTATTTCAGCAGTTGTTTGACTCATTCGGAATCCAGCAATGTCAACCACTGATAGCATCAGCACTATCCCTTTCTCCCCTGCATTCCCAATCTAGCAAGCTAGAGGGATGTGTAATTGGTAAATAAATACAGGACAAGTGCTCTGGTGATGAAAGAGAGGAAAGCTTCAACCCTGCTGAAAAGCCTTGGATACATTTGAAGGATTTGGCTCAATAATTGCTAAGCACTTGCACTCTCTTTGCAGACTTCGCCAGGAATGGACTCTGCGGCTGGAAGGTCGAGTAAGGCAGGTCCAGGCGCACATGAAAACACGGGAAGAACAAATGACGCCAGTGTCTATCGAGGCTCTTCCCTCACCAGATAAAACTGTTGCTTAAAGTTACTGTGTAAACACTGCAAGCACCGAGCCTGATTCTGACCTTCTGCATGCACCTACAAACCAGCAGTTACACTGCTGAACAACCAAAAGGTCAGATTCTGCCCATTTTCCAAACTATTTGCTAGAGCTACTATTAAAGTCCTATTGAAATTCAGTGCAAGAATGATGCCACAGGGGAAAAAAGCTCAAAGGAATAGATGAGAAGCAGACAACTCTAATTTTCCATGATATATTATTACTGTGATGTATCAGGACTCTCTTATGTAACTCTGCGTTTCCAAGTGACAACAACATACTGCTAGGAAAGAGGGCAGCTTGTTTAATAGGAATAATACATTCACACAGCTGCATGCAAAATTGCACATTTCCATTTACACAGCTCACAGAGTCTGGCTTAATGCAGACATAAGATGTTCTGTCTGTCTTGACGAGCCACAGCAGAGGGAGTTAAGGATTAGCCTGATCAGCTGGCCAGGAGGAGAAACATATTCTTTAAGGGAATGAGGGGGGAAAAAGTAGAACTCTTCTGTTCGACGTATAAGAACATTTACAGATCTTAATAATTAAATGAACAGAGGAAATTACTTAACTTTTTTGGGGTATGTAAGAAAAAGACTACTGAGCCAGTAGTCTTTATTACGAGCCAGTCTGACAAATGTTAGAGTAGTAAGAGCAAGTCAGTGTGAGAGTTTGAAATAGAAGGCAGCGAATGAGTTCATCATAACAGCACAGAAATGCTTTACAAAGTATCACTTGTCATACCTGGCATGCACTAATCCAAATAATTGCTGCATCTTCTTCTGGGTTAGGAAAAACAAAGGTAGGAATAACTAAACACGGGGTAATAACAGTGTCCCCTGCTTACTGAAATGTCTATGTATTTAATACCAGTCTTTTGGATTAAAACATTTATTCGTTTTCTCTTCAATTAATCTTTGGTATGTAAGAGAAGACTCCTAAGTCTAAACAGCTATTGTTCTCTAACAGAATTGTGCCAGATAGAAATTTACTTTGAATCTTTATTTATACCAAAGAAGTAGATAGGAATACATTTGATAAATCTCAAAACAGAACAAAAATTAAACCATTTTGACCTCACAGAAATGCTTTTTTTGTCCTTTTAAGACAATATTTAATTAAAACACAAAGTTTAACCAAATGTTCTCACTTTTACAAGGTGAAATTTTCCCACAGAAAAAAACAAGCTGTCACAAAAATGTTGTTATTCCATGAAAGATTAAAACAATTAAAAACTTATAAAATGTTATTCCGTTATTGAAAACTGAAGGGATTGTAGTATCAGTTTCTCTTCATAAAAACTGACCCAAAAAGCATGCAATTGTTTCTTTCAGTGGCTGTTTTCCACTAGAAAAGCAATGTTGAAAAAATAATAAACTTGTAGCTACTTTTCCCCTGAAAGACTGGTCTTTCTCTTCTGCATCCATTTATTTCCTACTACTCTCTAAAAAGTTCTTTTCCGTAAGTGGCTGTCCTGGTTTGGGCCAGGACAGAGTTAATTTTTCACAGTAGCTGTGAGGGACTGAAGCCTGGAGCTCCGTGGCCGTGTCTGGGTGCTATTCTATACCTCCTCACGCCGCTTCTGCGGGGTGGACGTCCAGGACACTTTCGGGAAGAAGGTGGGAGTGGCTGGGGGTCGGGGAACAGTCAGGGTGGAGAAGCCATCGGCCATCGTTCATTGCCTTGGGGTCGAGCACATCGGGCAGTAATTTTTGCATGTAAATCACCCTCTCTTTGAGCACTTTTGTTATTAGTATTGTTTTCTTACCTCACTAGTGTTTCCAGTAAATTTTCTTATCTCAACACATAATCTCTGCCTTTCATCTGTCACCAGAGGTTTGTGGTTTTGTTTTTAGTGAGAGTACTACACTGAGGAATACCATTCCTAAAACATGACCCAAACGAAACGTTTTCTTTGGTGAGGTAGATCAAACACAACCTGAACTAGCTGCCACTTACCAAAAAACTGGACTAGTTTACCTTACTGTAGCCATAGGTAAAGGAAATAGACAGGAGCTATTGAAATGGAAAAGTGCCAGATTCTCCACTTCTGAAAACCAGATCTATTAGGTTTGTTAACTTAACCACTGATCTACGGAGTTATAATGCCACCCACATCAGTGCAGCTTACTCCTACTCCACATCAGGGTGACAAGAGAAGATCCAAGAAAAGCTGGCTCAATAAGCATTTATTGTTCTTTTACACTTAATGTCAATGTTTTTAATTATTAGGAACATTTTTATGACACTCTTTCCAGCTGTTTACGAAGCTACGTAAGATAGGAAAAAGACTGCACAAGTAGATGCAATTCACACAAAGCAATTTTCAGCACTCCCCCAAAAACTACCTTTAGATCTCTGAGAAGCCGTTTTTCTGTAAGGACCTCTGAGGGCATCCATGGATATGTGAAATCACTTCCTCTACAAGCAGTTGTTATCATATTAGCCACCCCCCAAAGGAGTGTTGTGGGCATTGTTTACCTTCACAAGTGCATGGAACCTATTTCAGTTGTGAACGGATTTCTGATGCAGCAAGAGTGTGCATATCACAAGTGTGAAAAACCACAATGCTCCCACACTCAGCAAAAAACATTTCTTTGTGAGTTGCTCGAGTGCATATGCATTAGCCTTGCTTACCTATTCTAGCACACATTTTACATGACAGCAGTAACCTGACACCTCCACGGCATTGAACATCAGGTGTTTCTGTTCCCAAATGCAGGTGTTCATCCAATTTTCACCGCTACTTATACATACAACCAGAATGAGACAGGTATCAGGTACTAGAAATAATAAAGTCTAGCAGTCAGATATAGCCAGATATGCAGCTTGCAAATTGCAAAGCCGAAGGCAGACAGGAAGGTGGCAGATAATGTTTCATTATTTTTCTCTGGTGACATTCAAGCCTGAACTTAGGCATTTCATTCATAACCCAAAATGTTAAACCTGGCTCTCAACAAAAAAACAAAAAAAGTCAGTTCAAGTTGAATTGTTATATTTTAAAAAACTGTCTTGTTCATATACATGACCGCCGTGGATAAAACAGGATATTCAGTGAGCATAAGCTGTTGGGAGAGTAGGTCACTTCAACAGAATACAGCATTTTTTAACTCCTGTGTCCCTAGATCCTCCATCTTTCCAATGGGGGGAAAAAAACCAACCCAAATGAAAATTTAGATTTCAGTAACTATATCAAGAAATTTGGGCTAGTTATTTGAGAAGAGAAACTAATTGCTCAGATTTTTTTTCCTTGAGGTTTATTAATTTGCCTAATAGAAAATGAACTTAGTGAATATTGAATATAATGAAATGAATTGAATAATAATCTGCATAATCAGTACCACCCTGACCCTGCACTAGCAAGACGTTTCCGTGTCTTACATCAGCGTATAAACCAGCCCAGTAGGCACTTGCCTAAGTCAGTAAACAACTAAAATTGTACAGGACAGGTCAGTAAAATTGACAGGACTGGTAGTTTGGTCATGGGACTTTATGATATATGATGCAATAGGTGTGGATCATGCACTTAAGCTGGCATACTGATGTCAGCTGTAGAGCACCCACTTAGCATGCCCAGATTTATGTGCATGACAGACATGGTGAGCGCAATCTTTACCCATTCACGCTGTTGCTCTTTACGCGCTGTCTGATCCAGGAACCAGTGACTAATGCCTGAGAAACAGCAGTTTGCTTCCCTAAACTAACTCTGAGCTGCGGCCAATTGTTGAAGCCTGGCTTACTTAAATCAAGGCAGTCTAAAGGATGACCATAAACCACATTGATCTGCAGTCTGACTTCATTTGGACACCATGGTAAAGCATCCACACCAGTTATAGGCATCCTATCCAGTTATAGGCAGGATGCAGCAACTCAACACTTGTCAGCTGCTCCTCTTGAATTTGCACTTAAATTCAGAGAAGGAGAGACATTTTTTAAGCTAAACCCTTGACTGTCTGCATGTACCACACATTGGTTTGCAGCCAATCTAATGCATGCAAACCAGATTTCTTTCTGAGGAACCAAAACCAGACCAAAAGCTCTGTTCTAAGTTTTTGAGACGATCCTAGCCTCTAAGGATCAGAGACAAGCACTAGCTCTTCAGACAGTTTTGAGACACCTGCATAACGGGGATATTTGGGCCAACTAAACAAATTTGATTGAGTCTGATATAACCCCTGAACCGCATGTAGTCTAATGTGGGGGTGTGAGCAGCAGCCACTTGGATCTACCGAGCTGCTTGGTAATGTTCTCAGTCACCTGCTAATGTAGATGAGTATAACCCAACCAAAACAATATAGGTGGGATCAAAGCACAGTAACACGTTTCATGTAGATCTAAAGGTGGACCTCAGCTGGGCTCAGGAATGATAATTTAATTAGCCATGCAGATATGCTAGCATGCACAGCTAAGCACAGCTTGGTCAACTCACCCACTGGAGCTGCATGTGTTCAAACAGAGCCTCTCTACACAAAACTCAGAATTGATCTGGCTTCTGAAACCATAAACAGCTATGTATGGTTCATTTCTACAGCTAAATGACAGGAATATGAGGATAATTACCAATTTTCTAGACCAAATGTTCCTACTAATTACAAACTGTCTGTGTCCTGAGGGATGCTGTTCTCTACCTTGCCTAATAAACAGCACCATAGTGTGAATATGGAATAATAAATCACATAAATATACTTCTGGATTGAAAAAGGCATCTGTAGATAAATAAGAATGAACCAAAGAGTAGCTCTAGAAAGTCTTATACTTCCTGAGAAAGCTTCCATTCATGAATTAAGCATTACTATATTATTTATTCCTTACCAAGAAAAACAGGATCTATCCATAATGCTATGCATTTAAGACAAAACTGAATACAAAAGTCAGTAGTCAGGACAGACAATTTAAAAATCTACTTATTATTCCCAGCTCTTCCAGCTGTCTGTATTTACGTGTGTGTTATTTAGCAGCCAGTGTTTTAAGCACATTTCAAGCTATGATGGACAGAAAGCAGGGAAAATTCAAACTCCAAAAATGACATGCCAACAAACAGACTGAAAAAGTTTTATTACACCAGGGAAGCCAAACTTAACAGTAGGTCACCATGTGCTGCCTCCATAATTAGCTGTACTTGTCTCAAACACGATTCCTTAAATGAGCTAATCACCTACTATCATCTAACGGAGGGTGGGAGACTACTGGCCTTACCTAGTAGCCAGTGCCAGTGTTCAGACTCTGACTGCAGCGGTTCACAATTAGAGCCACTGGTTTTTCCACAGCATACAGCAGCAGCAGCAAGGAGAGCTATGGTACTAATAAAGCAATCATCTGACAAGAATCAAAAGGGCAGAAAAAAATGCAGTAGCAAATCTGAAATATAGTATTTGGTTTAGCTATTTGGCCAATTCTTTAAAAAATTGTCCCTTTGTGTTAGATTTCCACTATGATTGTACTGCATGCCCAACGTAAATATTGGTGCCATTTGATCAGAACTATAACTTCACAATGTATGTTGATGATTCAACCATAGGGAACAGTTTAAAAAATTGAATTAATACTGAAAAGTTCACGATTCTATTAGGTTTAGTACCTAAATCAAAGGAATCGTATCTGCAAAATACTGATACAGAAAGCTTAGTCCATATTGTCTCTTCGCAAACAGGCAGAAGAAAATTATGTTTTCAAATAGATTTTGCTATAGTTAATGCTATTTTTCTCCCTCAAATGTGCTATTCCACTTAACAACTGCATCATTATTGTTAAGGGTTTGTGATTGCAGTACAGGCTAGAATCTAATTAGGCAAGGAAAACACAATATTACTGAGGTGGTCAACAGTGTTATTTCTGGAAAAAATAATTTGAAAAATAATGTATGTTTGCCCTGATGTCCTAATTTTTTTTTTTCCCAGTATGATGGTGATTCCACTGCAACTTCTTAAGGAAAATTTTTCTATAAGATTTTTATTGGTGCTTTTATGTATCCTAGTAAGTGAACAAATCCACCCAATTGTTCATTTTTACATGTAAAAAGTTTCAAATAACAACGTTTTTTCATTAACTACGGGATATCATTGCAGCATTGTTAGAGTTCAGTTAGTGATAAAGTGCTAACTAATGAATCAATACTTTTCAGCTTTTGGATAGCACATGAATTTACTGATTTTGTTGATACTGCCTCAGTCATTAAATATGTATTTGTAATAATAAGACTAACAGTCACTGAAAATAAGCCCTACAAGCAATAAGGGCCATCTAATCTAAAATATCAGAAACAGCAGTTTTTACCCACCATCTCAAATGAGCACTTAATAACCTGGAACTAAATCCCTTCAGGCTCCATTTATGATATGTACACACTTCTGCTACAGTGATGAAAAACACACCATTTTCCCAGAACTAATGACCCCTCTGTTATATGTACTAGAGGACTGTGGAATGAGTCTATCAACAAACTAACAGAGTGCACACGTTTGGAAAGTTTTATGCCTAAATCACAGGCAAATTTCAGTGCTTCCAAACTATAAAAGCCCCTTTGGAGCCATTTCAAAATTCTGTAGTATGTGTTTGGTGAAGACAATTTCTGTACGTGCTTTGTTTGTTTTCATTTTGGTTACCTTTGGCCACTAGAGATAATGAGAAGCAATACCTAGAAGTAATTAATATGTAACACTTGACTATGTTCAGACAAAATACCATTGTTCCATGGGATGTTTAATTGCTTTAATTGGTGGACGCAGTTAAAAATACTCCTTTATCTCAAAACCTAAAGGGTTGGGGTTTTTTATTCCAGGGCACCTTTGAAGAACAACTCAAAGTAGGTTCAGATATATCTTACAGCTTTACTGCAGAGATTTTGACAGCACTCTGTTAGTGTATCACTACAAAGATTAAGGATGCAGAAAATAAGTACACCTTGAACTACTTTAGCTGCTATATTTATAGTTTAACTTGAGCACTGTTTTTACATACGCTGGAATCACCAGGGGACACAGCCGGTCCTGACAATAACACTAGCATTTCTCCCAGCAAGCTGGTTTTAAAAAATATGGTATTGACTAGCCCAAACACTGCTAAATTTCAGCTGTCATTTTCAACAAAAGCCAGTAAACTTGAGCAGCTACACTGCCTAGTTCCATCTGTGCTATCTTTTCTTTGAGGTATTTCATTATTTGGAATCGCTGGCACTTCACTTTCAAAGGCTACCATCCAAGTGCAAATTCTTCTGGCTGAGTCCTCAACTAGCCTTAAGAAAATCTGATATTTCTGCTGGCAAGTAGGCAACAAGACTTCATAGGTAGGCTGCAAGACTTTTGAACAGAGGAGTTTGGGGTTTTTTATGTTGTCAAGAAACAAAATCAAAATTTGAATTGGGAAAAATATGGCCTTCTAGCATGAACTCTAGTCAATTCTGTTGAATTCTAGACAGGCTTCAGGAGCTTTGTTCTGGTCTGGCATGTAATTTCTATCTGTCACTGATCTGCAAGATGTATCTCCTAGGCTGCAGAGGAATTCCTGACTTGCACATATATATGTTTCCTAATATGAAAATTCTACTTGGAACACTGTTTCAGAAAATTAAATTTTAATCACTGGAAACAAATAGAAATAAAAGCAAACAATAATGTTTTTTGATGCTCCAAATTACTCCAGATTAACATGTTGATTAAAATGTAAGCCAAGTTAAACACATATATGTAAATTTTGCCTGCAGGAAGCATGGTTTGTCCAGCAGCAGCATTAAATCGGTTATAACTGAAACAGCGAAAGCCTTCCACATAGGGGACTGGAACTACAGCTAAAGATAAAGGTTTTGGTTCCAAAGAGATGTAAGTGCAGACATACTACCTTAAATGCTTCAGCAATCTCAATTTTGTGAAAATGTCAGTTTGTAATACCACATCTCCAGTCTGGAGGTAACACAGTGAGAGTACTCTTGTCTTTTGGTTCCTTAGTATTTGGTGTTCTGAACAATTTCACCTGGCTGCTTAACTGCTATAGGAGGAATACATCAGCAAGCAAAACCGTGCTAGGGAATGTAAAACTCTGATTCAGCACATCCCCAGCAACCTCAGGCACACAGGTATTAGGAAGCACTAAACACAAAATAAAACTGCTTACAGAGAAAAATATTTTAAAAGTTTATTTTTATTTGTTTTTCATTTTTTATGGGGGGTATTTATGCAAGGCATGGGGGTCTGTCAGAAGAGTAAGGACAAAGAAGGGACATTCATGTCCCTGGCATGGCAAGCTGAGCTTCTGCTCCCTCAGTCTGGAAATAAGTTCTGCATTTTCCTACAGGACATGTTTTACACCTCTGTTCTGTATCACTGAGGGTGACTGGGGAGTAGAGCGGGGTGGGCTCCATCATCTTCTCCAAATGCTAAAGATCTGTGCAAGAAGGCCACGCGAGACGGAAGACAAGTGCCCCACAGCTGGCACTCTGCTAGCAGGGCTAAGAGATAAAGCGACCTCCTGGGCCCACTTTTCATAGCCTTCCCCAGCTACTTGAAGCTGCCCTTCTGCTACTGAGAGCAGCAGCAGCAGACCAGTAGATCCGTGACTGGCAACATGGGAAAGGGCTCTGAAGACAGGAATTTAGAGGCACTTTGATTTTCTCTTCTCTGTCGCCCTGAAATGGCATTTGACTGAATTTGCTTGAGAACTGCTGGCTGCTCTCATGCCAATTCCAAATTCAACCATCTGCAGCAGCAGGACAGTCACAGGACAAACCCTGGCCAGTGCATGAGGCAATGTTTCTCTTCAGTGCTCCCAAGTGGCTCCATGACAAGAGAAGGCATGTCTAAGCAACAAAGAAATGGAAGATGGAAACTGAAGTGAAGGCAAAGATCTTTCAGTGCTAATTTTAAGTAAAATAGTCAAATTGTTAGCTGCAAACGTGACATTAATGCAATTCTCTGGTACCAGAGAACTCTAGCCAGACTTTTCCTGGGTGAGACTTCTGCTGGTTTAGGGAGACCTGGCTACCCAGGGCAAGCAAATCACATCACATGAGTCAAACTGGGACTAGAACTGCAGCAGAGAAGAGGTGTGTGCTGACCTTCACATTCGGATTAGCTAATGCCACCCCTCGTCAGGGGCAATCTGCTGCACCCACACGAAGCGATTTCCCTGCACTCATAAATTCACACACAAAATGTATAACTCCCTACTTCCAGCTTTATGCTGCCAAGTGTCAACATGCAACCACGTCATGTTGCCTCCATGCTTCTTTCATTCAATGAGTTATGTGACCTGAGGATGAGCAGCCACCTTGAAGCTAACCCTTTCTGCCTTTTTTTTGTAATTCTGGCAAGGCTTTGAAGGTTGACTGAGAAGACCTTGATTTCCAGGAATTCAAAACTCTGAATCTTGCTCTGGCTACCTCTAGCAGCAAAGGAAATCCAGAAAATTCATAATGAATCTCCACTGATTAAGTTCTCCATCAAATCAGCAGGACTTGCAAGGAGCCCTGACTTTTAAAAATTCTCTGCTCATTGGCAGATTCTCAGAGTCCAGTATTAATGACCTCCAAGTCACACTATAAGACATAAATATCTCTGTCAGCTAGAAGAGCAAAGGTGCCACACAAGTGAGTAAAATAATAATTCATTTTCTGTGGAGTTACTGAGAGTGGGTGAAAAGAGAAAGAGGAACAGTCATTCTCAGTAGCTTTATGTTTCCTCTAGATAAAATTCAAAAGATAGTTTGAGATCTCAATTTACAAGGAATTGAGATTTCAATAAAATTTGCATCAAGGGAATAAGTAAAAGCAGAAAGCATTTCAGACAGAGCTAAAAGAGAAACTGTGAAGGAGGGTACTGACAACATTTAACACTTATTTGTCTCCAAAGAGAAGAAGCATCATTAAAAGATGTGGCTGTGCAATTCTCACAGGGTAAAAGAGTTAAACACAATATAGTTCAGTTCCCAGAACTCAAGAGCTTGTTGCCTTGTTAGTTAGGGATAGGCTAATAAGTACAGGTAACCAAATTCATGCTTTAATTGGCATCTTTCCCCACCTGCCAGGAAATATACTGACACTATTTTATCTACTCCCTGAAGAAAGATTTTGTTATGTCATAATACATAACTCCCAGAGCATACATGGTATTGCTTTTTTGAGGAAACCCAAAAGAGATCCTAAAATTTCATGTCAAATTGTATTTGTGAAAACTGTGTATCTTTAAAAAAACGCCCAACCCTTCTTTCTACAGAACAACTATTTTTATACCTTAGATCTTCAATACAATCAAATGCAAGATATGCTTTCTGTTAAAAATTAGGTTTGTTTAGACATTATAAAAAATATAAATACATGTGAACAAAGTAAAATGCTGAGCATTAATTAACCAAAACATTGTCTGTATATTCAGTATATTAAAAATAATGTACCAAATACCAATACTAAATACAGCATATGACAAGCAAAAATATTTTAGCAATTATGCATGTAGATTTTGCTCACTTAAGATTTCACACATTTAGTCATAGCCAAATTACAAGCTAAACATAGGTGGGTTTTGATGAGTTCAAAGCAAAAGGAAAGCAAAAAGTCAGAATTCAAGCGTAAATATGATTTTTTTTTCAAGAAGTTAAAAATAAATGCATTGTGGTTTAGAAACTGCTCTATTGGTGCAACACAAGGTAGAAGTTTCAATTTTGATGTTTTCTAGGATTCCCACAGAGATGTTTTGGCAGATTTAGTACTGCAGCATCTAATTGTTGGTACCAGTTTCCCGGCTCCCAGGCTCCCAGCCCGTCTAAGCATACAAGTACAATTTGGGGAACTAGCCCAAGCCAAGAGTGAAGGTTTTACACTGAAATGTGAGTCCTTGACCTGGGAGAACTGAAGTATAGAGGTAATTTCCATTCTGTCATCCTGGCTAGGAAATGCAGTAACCTGCAGCTGGTAAGGACAAATGGGCAGGTGGGAGTGGTAATGTCCAAAACTCCTGTAGCTAAATATGACATAGCTGATCTGCTGGAGCCCTAAATCCTCAGCTGAAGCTGTCACAGAGAGCCAGCCTGTGCAAACCACTTTGGTCAGAACCAAGGAAAAGTCAGGGTTAGTCTATGCAGTCCAGTCAGCCAGTTTTCAGGTTTATTAAGACAAGTAGATTATCAAAGGAGCCAAAGATTAGTCCTTTCAGGATGGCAAAAGGATTAGAAAAAGAGGCAAAAGAGGAGCTAAAACTTTGAACCCTTCACCCAGAAGACACAACTAGAAATTCACTTCTCTGCCTGACAACTATGATCATTTGCTTTGATATCATATTGACACCAGGCAATGAACAAATACGTAACATGATAAATAGCTGGATTTTTTGATCCTTCCTGATACTAAAAGATGCTTGTTTGTTCATGGAAGCTATCTGCTTTATACTGCCTTTTAACATGCTTGTTTTCACTCCAGATGGAACAAGGACAAGTAAACTGGAAGAGAGGGAAGAGTGTCACAGCTCTTGAAATCCAATCTGTCTTACCTTATATTGCTAATTTTGGGGTGGAGAAAATTACGTGGTTCAATTTACAATTAGAATTCCTCCATAATGATGCCTTTCCTCCACAGCTCTTACACAGGACATATACCTTTTACAGAAACCTAAAAATAAAGCATATTTCACAGTCTAGCTCTAGTGTTATTGTCACTTGTTTTGACAGATTGATCAAAACAAATACAGAGAGCACAAAAAGGCAGTGAGGTTTTCTGAGCGAACATGATTTGAAGGGCATGGTAAAGGAGCAGGTGACAAAAAGGCAAGTCTTTCTACACTGCAGTTAATGTTCAGAAAAGTTCTTTAATATGTGCTTATAAATGGTTCTTCACAGTAAGACAATGCATATTTATGTATTTGGTTTGCGTACTGATGTTTCCACATCCCATCAAAATAAAAAATATTCAGTGAACATAGGATAAAGCTCTCTGTGTCCCAGGTAAATTTTCAGTGAAGGCAAGCCCTGTGCCATTTACTGCAAGCATGAGACTAACTCTACACAGTGACAAAACTTTTTCATTAATACTACATCTTGTTTTGTCTTGCCGGAGTTCAGCAAGTTTAGCTTAAAAATCCCCACTTCTGCCCTTCAGGAATTTTGGTTTCAATCTCTACTAACCATGCCAAACTCTCTTAGGAAATGGAGTTATATGTTTGTTACTACACTATAAGTTAACTAAAAATGTATTTTGCCTTCAAATTTACAACTTTTGGGGAGAATGAAGGATGAGCTGTTGCCCAGAATGACAGGCAAAATGTCTAAAATAGCACCCATTAACTAAGAAATCACCAAGACACTATTTTTACTTTACCAAAGGTTTGCTGTGCAAGATTGACTATCCTGAATAAAAATAAAGATCCATATGAGACACATACAATACCAGCAACACAACAAGCTTGCAGTCATAGCACTACTGCTGCTTGGCAGATCAAGTTTTCTGGAATGAGATGCCCCAGTCTTTTGCACTGTGAGTTACTCTACTCGGCACATGGAACGACCGCCCTGAGTCACCAAATTTGCCTTATGTAAAGGGAGGAACACACACTTATTTTCTTGGCTAAACTAGACTTAGAGAGCATTCAGAAACACAGAGCTCTGCTATTCCATGTATCACAAGAGATGAAAATGTATGCATGGAAGGTAAATGCTACAAAGTAAAATCTCAGCTTCTATTTAATGAAGCTTTGCCATTGTGTTCAGTGTTGCCAAGATTTCTCCCCAGCTTTATTCTTCAGCCAAAGAATGGCAGTGAATTATAGTCAGCTCAGCTTTAGGGGCAACCACATCATCGTGCTCAGAATATTTTACCATTATTGTGCATTTAGGTAAATCCAGAATCATAATTACTTCTTGTACTCCCCTGTAAGCCGATCTCTTTCAGCTCTATTTTTTGTCTTTTTCTCTCACTGGCAGTAGCTCGTCTGAGGGCCAGAATTGTTGCTTTGTGGAATCAAACTCCAGAGTATCACAGGCAGTAGAGCTGTCTCCAAGCCAGGCACTCCAGACATCCTGGACAAAGACTATAGTAGCTTTGGGAGATAATTGGAGAATATAAAACAAAATTGCCATAGCACATTTCACAGAATTTTATAAACAAACAATTTGTGAAATTTCTTTCTCTTCCTCCTCTGGTATTTCCCTAGTTTTCACCCTTGAACATATAATTTACAAACACAGAACATTTTTGTATGATGTCTAAAAACAAGAATTACAAATCAATTTTTCATTATTTGCAGATTCCTTGGCTTTTGCAAGAGTTCAGACTCAAACATTTACAGAAATTGTTGGAGTGCCACCTATTGGAAATAGATGTACAAATGAAAAAAACCTTGCTTAACTGCATAAAATAATTATTTATTACCCAAATGCTGGTTTAACTATATCAAGTTAAGAGGCTTTAAAATGCTTATAATTCATGTTCCATTAATAATTATGGTTAAATTTAGATCAGCTTGTAACGTAAAAAAAAAAAAAGATCCTCTCTAAGGAGCAAAACACTAAGAAGTGGCAAAGATTTATAGCCCTGGGCTATAAAACAGCAAATATCAGAGCAGATCTGCTAGAATAATCACCTGCTAAAACCTGACTCCCTCTACTAAGCTGTATATGCATGGTTGGTGTAAATAGTTTTATATCAGATCCCGGTTTTCACTCTGGAGAGATATATGTAATCTTTAGGCTCACACAGTTCAGCTGTGGTTTATACTCTGAATGTAAATTATTAATTTTCCCTATGGAAAACTGTCACCTCAGGATAAAACAGCCCTGACCTCCCACAGAAGACATACAGATCAGTCTGGGACAGTACAAGCAGTTTTAATAACATGATCTTCAGCTGTCATTTCTGTTCAGAAGACACTCAGGCAATGGCATAAGTGACTTCTCTCCTCTATCTCCCATGAACACATAAATTTACGGAGTTTTCCTCACTCCTTTCCCAGCTGTATCTTCAGCTTTTCTATTAAGAGAAAGGGTGCTAATTTACACTTAAAATTGAAAGAAGCTACTCAAATACAGAAAGCAACTGAAAAATTGGACCCAGTTTTGAACCTTGAACTTGATCCTTGAGCTGTCTTCCCTCAGTCTTTATTTATCACCCATCAAGCAGCAGACTGGGAGGGCCATTGCCTGAAGAGCATCACTACTGAAATCCTAACACATCTGTTTCATATCCTCATCTTTACTACTGCAGCTTCCTCCTCTGTGGCTTTATGAGCTGTCACACTAAAAGAAGCGAAGTGTTGCCCAGCTCTTTTCTGTCCAAACATCCCAGCCTTGATCTCAGAGTCACACTATTCCTCTTACAAGTCCTTCTGTTAATTAGCACTGACCCCTGACCAGCACATGACAGCTTCTGTAGCAGCCCTTTTCATGGGTTATGATTAAGAGAGCTACACAAATACAGAGTGGTAGCTTTTGTAGAGTGCTCTAGGAAAAAAGCAAAACAGAACAAACTGCAGTTAATTATACATGTTAGCATAGAGTAGAAAAATAAATAAAAGAGTGACATGGCACAAAAACAAAGTAAAGCAAAATACACTGAGTATGGGCTATTTCATATACTCAGTCCTCAGAATCATTCCAGCAGCCAGAATTTCAGTTTGCTTAGCTGCCCATGGTGGTCTAAAATTTTCAACTCAAATTTTGGACTAATTGGTATTGCATAATGTGTTTCCAAAAATAGCATATGGAAATTAATTACTAAAATACATGCTCTTTACTCTTACATGCAATAAAGGCTAAAAGCACCCTTTCCATTCATGCTGCTTATAAACCAATTTGTATACTGACAGGATCTCTTTCAAAATCAATTCTTAGTCTGTCTCACCTTCATTTCTAGCAGATGTCTGATACATATTTTCATTCTTTACAACCACTTCTTCTTTTCCTGGTAGCTTACATCATTCTATGAGTGAACACTTTTTTATTCCTTGGTTTTATCTCTTCCTCCAGATCCCACAGAGTATGCTCCAGGCTTCCCTGTGGTTTATAAAAGACTTTTCCTCCTATAGCTTTCTCTTGAAACTTCAATCATTCTCTGCTTCCTCTTGAGGCATGCCCTCACGTGTAGCTTTCCTCCTTTAACAATCTTATTTTATTCTTCTGGGGACATATTTACAACAAAAGTTTAGAGGCATCAGAAGTAACATTTCTTTGGTGCAACAGCTGTAGACCTACGCTGTTTAATAACGACATGTCTCCTATGCCCACTGTAGTATCCGCACTTACATTGATTGCTAAGAAGAAGGAAATGTGAGGAGAATAAAAACACAGCAAAACTCTCAGTGAAATCACCAGGCCTGCTTCAGGTTTTGTGCTGTATTTCCAACTTAAATGACTATGCCATAAGCATTTTAGGTGAGAACTAGTAAGGGTAAGCACAGAAGCAATTCTCTGGTGCTACCAAAAGTCTTGAAAGTCTTATCTGTGACTAGATTTTTTTGAGTTTAGATCCTAAGCTCCTCCTAGTCTTCTATTTCCTTCCAGTGGAATTGTTTCTTTGCAAATCTAGCCATAGGAGTAGATGAACCTGGGTTTGTTCCCCACTTGGTGTCTTTCCAACTGGCAGTAAGGACCTAGCCATGAGATCACATTATTCTAAATATGTGGATACTGAAAGCCCAATTTTAGTAGATTTCTAAAATATTTGGTGAGTGAAGGGAAAAGAGTCTGCTGATTTTCTTTCTGCTGGACTGTGTGAAATGTTAGTTACGTGAAGCTAATGTCTGTGTTGTTTAGATACCAGGACTCACACAAATGGGGAAAAAAACCTGAACATTTTAAATTTTATCCATAGTCTGGAAGAAATTACAATTTCAACACGATCTTCAATTGTAGATAGCATACTCCAACCACCTCTGACAATTTTCTCAGGAGATTTTCTGAATGTGTTTTGGAGTAGTACAGAAACAGGAGTTCAGCTGTGCCTATCAGCTAAAAGCAGCAAAGGTAGATTTTGGAGTTCTGTTGGCTAGGTTATACAAGCATTCTGTACAGGTGACATGGCAACTGTAGATAGAAACTAAATTAATAGACATATTTTTCATAAGCAATTAATGTAGCTGAATGAAAACAACAAATAAATATGCAAACATCTTTACTCTCACCAGCCTCAAAAAAAAACCAAACAAAAAACCTCCAAAAAACCCCAAAACCAAACAATATACACACACCAAAAAAACACACCAAGAAACCTGAGCTAAAAAAACTACTGTAAGGCTAAAGGCTTCTTCAGTCGTTTGAGGATACCAATGTTCATTCAATTTAACATGAATAGGCATACTAAATGAATGAGGGGATTTATAATTTCCGCACTATGGATCTCTCCCTTGTGATACAAATATCTGTAAAAAGCTCCCTTGAGGTGAGGCAAAAGACGCCTTTAACCTTTGCATACATAATTTCAGACCAGCTTAGCATCATTTTTCTGCGAATGAAACCATATGTCACCTAATGGCTCAGGGGACACGCTGGCATGTGGAGCTTTTCATGCTTTAACTGCCAGCTTGAATCCAGCCCAGGTCCGTAACAACCAGCGCTGCCCTGTCTGGAGGCTGTTGGGAAATCTGTGTGAAATGAGTTGGCCGTCTCAGATCAGATCCTACAGCAAAGTTGTCCACCAGAACGTGACCACTGCAGATGGCTCAAACTTGCCCTTCTGTCAGCAGTGGCAGCAAGTCAGCCAAAGATTAAATGAGCATTGTACATACATGAGCTTTCACTTTGCCGAAATCAGTCTCCCAAGCCAGGGAACAGAGGGTGGACATGCAGGGCACTGCCTTGGAGGAGGACCTTCAGAATTCCTCAGCCAGCCACCTCTAGCTCCTTTGAATTAGTGTTGCAACACCCTCTCCAAGCTCTTCCTTCATGCAGATTCAACCCATTAAATAGATCAGCTTTTACCACCTGCATTAATGTTCCGCACATGATGGTAGGTCTTTGAGTAAAGTTAACTCTGCTGTCTAAAGTGAGTATTCAGATCTGGGAGAAATCTTTTGAAAAAGGAGAATGCACAATTAAACAGTATCATGATGATGAGAGGCTTAAACATGCAATCATTTCATGAAAGAAAATAATCTTTATGAGGAAAGTACTATATGTTAACAAACAGCTTTCTTTGAAATGCATCCGATACAGTAAAATAATTAAATAATAACACATGCATTGCAGTACAGAATACTGAAACAGATATTTGAAAGACTCCTGGGAAAATATTACCAGGGAGAGTGTTCATAATTTTCAACAGAAGGGATTTTTATCATTATGAAATGTGAGTTTTCTCTTTGCAGTACTGAAAATATTATATGTCTGTATTATTGGTTCTCAGTTAGGCTTCAAGAAGTATCATTTTGGTTTTATTTCCTACTGGAAAATCTATGAAGACAGACATTTCAATGCATAGCATGACACTGATGTACAGCTGGGAAATGAAGCCAGGCAAATTAATTGATAATGCAGTTCTTTATGCACTCTGTGGGAGCTGTATCACAAAAGGGGCTGTAGGTGTTTACAAAGAAAACAGAAACTGGGAGGTGACTTTAAGAACAGGATTATTACTGATCAGATTCTATTCCACATATTGCCAGGTAACCAATTTACACGAAAGCATTAGTGTTAACAAGTAGTTAGTTCATTGATATAACACCTCATGTATACCTATTTACATGGGGTTTTTTCTGTTACCAGATCTGTTGGTTTTTTTACCATTGCAGCTTTATGAAATAAACATGCATATGACAGAAAGCAGCATACTCAATTTACACATATGCCTGCTTTTTTTTTTTTTTTTTTTTTTGCTTTTGCAAATTATATTGTTATTTTAGAAAAGGCACCTATTTTGTCAAGCGCTGGAAAGGACACTCACATTCAAGATAACACTCCTCTTCATCACTATAGTAACTAGGCTGGTAATCCGTATCTCAGCTCTTCATCTTGTGTCAGTCTTGACTCAGTTCTCTTAGGGGCTCCACAATCCCAATCTCCCAGAGTATCTTTCTGCACCAGTCCTGCGCTTTTAAATCTCATAAGCTGTAGCAAAGACCCCCGGGTGGGGGGCACCATTGCTGGTGTAACTGTGTGTGAAAAGGTTTCAAATGAGCCTGTAAACCCCCTGTAATACACCACTACTGCAGTCCAAGCAGTGAGCTGAGCAAGCACTACTGCAGAAGATAAAGAAATGACTGGTGAGAGCCGCGTGCAGTGCAGGGGGCCTGCACACCCTATTCCATGGCGGTGAGAAGTGGGAAAACACTGTGCTGTGGAGGGATGATATTCTAAAACCACAGTACACAGCCCTTTCTGAAAAAAATTTGTCTAATTCCCACCTCTTATTTCTTCAGGTACTCAATGATGCATCCCTGAATCTTGCCTTGTCTCTTAAACACTATCCAGCTATCTGAGAATTCATACCCAGCTACAGAATAGGTTGATCTGATAAACACCAGTCTTTGTTACAAACTCGAGTCATGTTTTCTTCTAAAGTATTTGATTTCAGATTACTTATACAACTATAATATGTTCATGTAATATGTATTACATTTACTTTTTCCTTTTCAAATGTTAACTTTCGTCTTGTATTTCTATTAAATAAGGAGCTCAGATTTTTAAAGGTTTTTGAAAATGGAGTACAGACTATAGTTTCTTCCACTTCTATTTGCATTATCCTGATAACAAGGTGTTCTCCTCTCGGTTACAGAAAGAGTAGAGGGCAGTTTAAAGCATATGTGCATGGATTAATCTAAGATTTAGTAAAAGATTTTTAATAATAATATGTTCATTTATTATTATCCCACAATATGGAATTTAAACAAAACAGTACTTTTTAACACCAAGCTGGGTTGAGCACAGTAAGAGTACATATTTTTCCACAGGTAGAGTAGTGGTGATGAAACATGAAAAATTTTTCTCAGTAGGCTAAACAGCCTGTATGAACATCAGAAACAGAAAATGTATGATGTAATCAATTTTGGCATGAAGAACTGGGATTTTTCAGCCAAATAAAGTAAAATGGAATCAACCTAGAGGCTGACACATGGGTTGGAGAGCTGGTTGTATCTCTTCAGTATGGCCTGTTGTACCTCTTTTGTGTTTGACTCGCTCTTCTTTTGTACTTTAAAATTAAAAGAAAAAATGCCAGCAGTTAAGCAAATTGTAGATAAAATGAATATATCTATTTTTAATTAAATAATTCACTGAACAGAAAAAGAATAGCATGTCATCTGTTCCGCAAAGATGGGATGGTTAAGTATTCAGGTTGACTCCTCATTAATGGCCAGGCTCAAGCACAATTTGTGCTTGGGGGTATCTTTTCTCTGACAAGAATCTTACTACATCGTGACATAACATACCTATCCTTTTTTCTAAACCTTTAGCAGGAGCACTGGTTTTTATTTCCCTTGGACTAGAAAAATTCAACCATTTCAACTCACATTTTAAATCCTTCTCACATGAGATCCACACACAGGCAGTAAAGAGTGGTGGAAGAGAACCTGGGAAGATATCCTGAGCAAAACCAGACAGATGGACGAGTCTGGTGACATACCTAACTGCTCGGCTGGGGACTTAATGCCTTGCTAGGAAGGTCCCTGCAGGACAGCAAGCTTGAGTGAGCAGAGTGCCTTGACAGTAACAAGGCCAAGAGAGTCCTGGACTGTGTCAGTCAAAGGTAACTCAACAGCTTGGGGGTTGCCATTATTCCTCTTGGCGCTTGTCAGGCCACACCTGGAATACTTCATCCTGTTTTTCAGCTCAAGAAGAACACTGAAGAACTGGAGAGGGCCCAACAAAGGTCAACCAAGTTGATTAGAGGACTGATGAATGTGATATACAAAAAAATTGTTGAAGAAATGTGATTTGCTCAGCCTAGAGAAGGGAGAGCTCAGCAGAGACCTTACGACAGTATTCCAGTAGCTAATGGGCAGATGCAGAGAAGATGAAGTCACTCTCTGCACAGGAATGCACAGGTGCCAGAAGACACAAGATACAGAAGTTGCTTCGGGGGAAATTCGATCTGGATATAGCAAAAATGATACTTCACATGAAGGCACAGTCCTGGGCAACCTGTTAGAGCAAGGGGGTTGGCCAGATGACCTCCAGAAGTCCCATCTTGCCTCAACTGTTCTTTGATTCTGTGTCAACTAAACCATGGAAGTGGTGGAATCTTCCTTACTGGAGGCACTGAAGACTCAGCTTGACACAGTCCTACATAAACTAATCCAGGGCCTCATTTTCAATAGAAACTTGGACAAGGTGATTTCCAAGGGTTCCTCTCAAAGTAAACTTTTCAGTAATTTCTAGAACATGGAATGCAACATATTTATTTACTTATATTTTTAATTTCCTTGCAACCAGATTAGAAGAAAAGAAAAACTATTATCAAAAAAAAAGTTATCTGAAGCAGAAACATCAGGGACAAAAATCATAATAAACCAGTGGGTCTGGAGCTGTTCAGATCTATTATTCCTGCTCAGTTCAGCATAGACCTGTGTCTATTTAGCTGCTACCCTGTCTCACTATAGTCCAGAGGCTCCTTTTTCTGCTACAGACCAGACAACCAAACCAGATAGCAGATTGCTGCCATCACAGAGATTGTGGCCAAAGTCTGGTGACAATAGAAATAAGAATATCAGTTGTGTTCAAACTATAAAACTGCATTGAAAAATTTAGCAATATCGGTATATTTCAAAATCACTTTAAGTGCCCCCAAAAGTGCAAATAACAGTATCTACCTATTCAGACTTTCAGAGCTGTAAGGACTACATCCTTTTTTAAATAGGCACTCATTTAATTTTAGAAAGGCAAGTTTTATACTGATTGCTAGAGAGGACAATATCTAAGGTGGGAGTGCCACGGAGTAAAGAGTGAGCATACTCATTGCTTTCTGGCAGTTTAAAAAGGATACTAGGACAGAATACATGCCTATTAATTTGTTTAGAATGCAATATCTGTTTGGAATGCAACCCTTGAGCAAAAACAATCACAAAGAGAATCAGCTACATTTTTGAAAATGATTACAGACTCTACCTTTTTAAAAAGCTTTTATCAGTGCACAGCATTTCTTTCCTTCACCTCAAGGCTTTTTCCATTAAGAAACACCCTTTTCTAGTATAACGTTGCCTATTTCCAGTACTTCCATTACCTCACCTATTAGTGAGGTACTTGCTTCTCCTCTTTGACTGACCCTGAACTCAGTGCTGCATCGTTTCCCACACAGCTGTATGCTTTCCTTCCTGTGATGTCTAGTACCACACATGTTATTTTTCTTAGATTTCAAGTTTCCAGTCTGAGGAATAATCAAAAGAAATAACAGTTCTGACATGATTTAGCATAAAGAGCTCAAAACTAGTTACAGTGCAACCCAGACAGTTTATTTTCTCTCTCCTCTCTGCTATTACATCCAGATATCTACTCTCATTTATTTTGTTGCTTCCATAATTTTGTTATTCATCACACTTTCTGGTAAGTTTTCCAGACTAAAGATAAACCCATATTAAACATTATTTGCTGAGAATACTAACAGTTTGAAATACACCACTGATGTATACAGCTTGTTCCATCATTCTAAGTATGCCATAGATCAAGCTATCTACCTGTGATGGTGAGCATATTAAATCACTTGAAGTTCCATTTGCATGATCATCTTTCCAAACACTCTTGCTGTGATGCTGACTCAAGCACTTTGAAAGGCTCACTCGAAATTACTGTTTTAAAAAAAAAGTGAACATTGTCTCACTGAGTATGCAGGAAATTAAATGTGTTAGCACTTATCCATTTCAAATTAGATTCAGCACATAACTGTCTAACGTGAGAGCACCTAGCTATAGTTTACATTTGTCTCTCCAGTAAGCTTTTTAATCAAAAGTAATTTAGTGTTAAGCATATTGAAAAGCCTTTCATTAGCCATCGATGGGACTTGATTTATTCATATGCTGTGCGACATATGTTGCTGACGCTGTCATCTACCACATCTCCAATTTTAAATAAGTCTTTAATTTTTGGGTTGATATTTATGCAAAGGAGAGGTGTTCAGTCCTTGGATTATCTTCATGGCCCTCCTCTGGACCCACACCAACAGGTCCATGTCCTTCCTGTGCTGGGACTCCAGAGCTGGATGCAGAGTTCCAGGTGGGGTCTCACCAGAGCAGAGCAGAGGGGCAGAATCCCCTCCCTCCCCTGCTGCCCACACTGCTTTGGATGCAGCTCAGGAAACAACTGGATTTCTGGGCTGCAGGCTCACAATGATGGTTCATGTAGAGTTTCTCATCAATAAACAGCCCCAGGTCCTTCTCCCACAGTTCTCACAACACTTGTCCTTGTTGAATTTCATGAGATTTGTGCAGACCCACCTTTCAAGCCTGTGAAGGTTCCTCTGGATTGCATCCCTTTCCTCCAGTATCACAAGACTGCACCACACAGCTTGGTGACTTCAGCAAAATTGCTGGAGCTGCACTCAATCCCACTGTCTATGTCACTGATAAGGATGGTAAATAGGTGTTATACACAGGCATTTCTGATATTTCCCAGGTACTACTCCTTATCAGTCGTGCACTTTTTGAAAAGTCCCACATAGCTTCCTTGTATTTCAGTTACCCACCCTCAGACTGAAAAAAACCCCAAACAAACAATCAAAAAGCCACAAAGAAACAAACAAAACCCAACCCAGGCTCATTTTGCCTAGTTAGGTTTAAGTCCTTCAGAACAAGTTTCTCAGATAGTATGGCTGAAACCATACTACTGGATTTCTATTGAGGTAGGTAGGAATATTGTTTTGACTTCACTGAAGTCAAAATTTCAACTTCAGTTTATACAGCAAGAATCAAGAAGGGTCACTTTAGGCTTGCATGACCTAAAGAATGTCAGGAAATGAGACTCATATTGTCAGTGTCATAGCAATTTGCAAACCACTTGTGCTACCAGGCAGATAGAAGCATGGATAAATAGGCATTTTCCATTGGTGGCTCAGATAACTCCACAAGACCACGTGTTACACATTTGTGTTACCAAAAGATATATTTTTTAAATGCTGCTGAGAAAGTGCTGAGTGTTTTCAGCAAATTGAAAATTAAGGTGTTTCAATATACCACAAAATTCCTAGGTATTTTCTAAAGACAGACTACAATGAAGCAGGGCAGCAATATTGCGTGAAGAGTTTCTGACTTGACTAAACTAATTAAAACACATTCAAAAACATGCCAGAATGAACTCTTTAAAGATGCATGCTTAGAGCTCACAGGTTAAGTTACACAGAAGCAATTATTTTGCAATACATTTCCTCAGCAATGTGCATTTCTACAGAGCTGCCTTTATTACAGGAAAACTGGTGACCATGTACAGTAAGAACTGTTCAGATGCTCTAGAGGTGAAAATTAGCTGGCTCTTGTCAATTCAGGAGACCAGGAGGGTAAAAGGAGAGACAAGCAGCCCACCAGCACAGAACGTGCATTTCCATACATCCTGAGGAATCCAATACAAGTAAACATCCATCTCCCAAAATAGTTGCATCATTGCTAAAATACATGTCATTTCATGTGTGGCAGAAGATACAGTTCAGCCTCATTTCCTCAGTACTGACCTTGTGTGTCCTCAAAAGTTTAAGTCGAGGAAGAGAAATTGAATATTTTTACTCTGTTTTTACCACCACCACCACCACGAAGGAAGAAAACTTGCTTTTACAAACTCTTGCTGTGTGCCCATATCTCAGTCTGTTTCTGCCAGTCTCTTTCCCGTTGGCAATATTTGAACTTTATGTTCAATTTCAGCCAAATAAGACAAAGGGGTCTCAAAGGAAGTTCCTTGGAAATAGGCAGGCAAGGAAAGGAGAGAGGCTGCATTAGTGACCCAGAGATGGAGAGGCTAAGGCATGCATTCTGACATTATTAATCACCTGAGACACCCCCAGAAAGAGAAACATGGTGTTCCCCAGCAGTCACTGAATATTCCAACTGCCAGCCAAGATTAGATTGGAGCTCATACCGATTAGACCCCATAAGGCACAGTCATCCACTGGGAACCAGGTCTTAACAGCATTGTAGTTTCTGGAGGAACTGTTTTTCTCTCCGTCTCTCTCACAGCCCTGCTCCCTCTTCTTTCATTGTCCCACAAACGCGGTTCATTTTTTTGTGTGTCTGTGATAAACTGCTAAAAATCTGCTAAAACAGCCTCCTTCGGTATCACCTTGGTTCCACTTTGCTTCTGTGGTGAAATGCAGCCTCTGAGCCCTTCTGCTCCCCGTGTATGACTGTACCCAGACCCTGGGACCAACAGCCTCTGCTTATCCATTACTTCATGCAAAGAAGGAAGGCACCAGAGCCCAGCAGTAATAAAGGAGCGAGGATTACCCTCTATGCAGGCTGAAAGGGAGTTTTCCCCGTCTTTCATCACCAGGAAAGTATTCTCTATCTCTTTTGACAAGAGAACTTCCTATCCGCTCACTTCTCTGCCCCACAAAGACATCCCTAATCTGTAGGTGGTTTACAATTTACATGCATGAGTCAGGATGCTCTCAAAAGCAATCTTCAACTAAGTTGAGCAGAGAAAGTGATACAAAGACAGTAACAATTAATTTGCAATGACTCCTTCTCTTAAAAAGGGTATTATTTGAATTACGAATGGACATAATTACTTGAATTTGCTATACAGAGTCATCTATCTCAATGAAATAATACTGTCTGATCAAAGATAAATTTTATGATATGGAATGTGTCAGGGGATAATCACATATATCTTACAAAGCAATTCTATTTTTGCACATTAATCTGGCAACATTAAAACAATGCACAATGATTTTAATTTAAGCAAAATAATCAAAATTGTTTAATTAAATCGAGGTTTTGTCATATGGAACTTTAAAATATTTTATTCCACCAGCAAAAATCTGCTGATGGACGGGGAAGATCTCCGTCTCTAAAGCAGATGGAAACAGATTCTGGATACATATTGCCATCTTGTGGAGCTCTCCCTGACAAAGCATGCTTCAAAGACCTGAAGGTTTGCTGTGCTTGAGAACCACTCCGTTCTGAGCTGGTATGGATGTTTAACATAAAAAGAGTTTTCTAAGATGCATAAGCAGCAGAGATTCTTACGCGCAGGATGCGCTGCCAGACAGAATGTTAGAGTTCAGGCCCACTGAATCTCTGTTGGGATATCTTAGTTGGGCAGTAAGACAAAAAACCTTTCACTCTTAAAGCACTGCTTCAAATCAGAAGCCAAACAAATAAATATACTTGTCTCTTCCATTTTATGAGAAGTGTATAACTGCTGAAGTCCTCTGTTTCACATTTGCGATCACACTCAACAAGCAAGGTGACTGAACATTTATTGTGCTCAGAGGAGCATTGTATCCTTTAGGGCAGGTTTGAAGAAGAACAGTGGGACCATGGGGGGAAATCTGAAGTTCTCCTACTTAAGAACTAGCAATTTTTAGACACAGATATACAATTTTGTCAGCTGAGCGAGTTTCCAAACATGAAATTTCTTTCAAAAAATGAGATATTTAGCAACAAGCTCAGATGAGTCAGGGAGTTCTTTGTGAAGTGATCAATCAATACCAAATAAAGCAAGCCACAGAAATATGAGTCATATCACCACTATACTGAGGAAACAAAAAATGGAGCTCTTCTGGCTCTTGCTCCTTTTGTGGCCTTTTGCTTGCTTGGTCTCTGTTTATTCTCATCATTAAGAGTAATTTCCAGCTATTGCACTTCAATTTTAGTTTCTTTGGGTTTTTTTCTACAGAGTCGACTCACTGATGAAGGAATTTTTTGTCCTCCTGATAGAGTATTAAACAACCTCCAAACTGCAAACTCGTAATCTTTTTTCTCCAAGTCAAGTGGTGCCAGCCCTAAAGCCTTTTAACTGTGATGTAACAAAGCCTAGTACACTCTCTAGCAATATTACTGTTATATTTATCAATTGGGACAGCTGGTAAACTACAGCTGTGCCAAAGACAGGCATGGTGCAAGAGGTTGCGTGTTCTTCTGCACTTATTTTTTGATGAAGGCTATCCTTACAGAGGTTTCATAATACTCAAATCAAGACTTCACTGAAAAGCTGATGAAACCTTTTAATGAAAAGCTTTGATGAACCCCAAAAACAATGATGTTGATGGACAGCCACTCTGTGGTCAACACAACTAAGATGAGAGGTAGGATGAAAATCATCATCACCACACAGAAATGAGACAAATGGACTTCTCAGCAGATAGCATGGTTTGGGTGAGCAAGAAGATGAGGCTGCAGTGTGAGAAGAAAGGAGCAAAGATAAATCCACTGCACCTCAAAAGATAGCTTTGGGGTCACTCAGTGATACCTGCAAGGTCAAGCAAAGACGAAGACACTCACTTTAAATCAGTGCAACACAGAGTACGCACCGCTCAACCTTGAGACTAAACAGATTAATTGGTTGTGGTTTTTTTGTAGACTATCACCAGTGAAAAGCATAAAAACAGCCATTCTTTGCTGCAAGATGATGGCATCAGAGGTGTCAGGAAGGGAAGTTACAGGTGTGCACAGCAGTATACTGGTAAAAACAACAACATGAGTATCACAGTTCAGTAAGCAGAAGGAACACAGATTTGGACTGACATGAAGTTGTACTTGAGCAATGGCTGGGAAGAAGCGTTTGCGGGCTGCATTTAATACCACCTACAATCAATAAGTTCTTACTGAGTGTTTATCCAGTTGCTTTCCTATAAGTAGAAAGAACAGGAACCGTAAACAGACATGCCAGAAGCCCATGCTAGTAGTTACATGTACTTGATATATCAAGCGTATCTAAATTTCAGCAAACTTCTAGGCAAAACTACACCCACTGATTGTAGATCAACTACATCTCACATTATATACTTTTATGAATTTAGTGCTTTACAATCAAATTTTTATTACAGAGTTTTTCCTCAATTTTTGCCCCAAGGAGGAAATCATATAACTTTTTTTTTTCTTATATACCTTCTTTAAAATATTCATTGCTACCAAGCAGGATGGGCCCAATGAAATTAGGAAAAAATGCTCAGAATTCCAGTCACAGACTGAGTTGGCAGATAGGATCAATCAACAACCTACATTACGAACTGAGCAATTTTGTTACCAGAATCATTGAAAGAATAAATATAGTGTCACATAATGTCAGTGATGCAGAATAAAGTGTTATAAATATCAATTCCTATAAACAGTGGTGGCAAAGGTTAGAAAAATATCTTAGGTTATTTTTCCAGTAGCTGTATAAAGGTGATTCAATATATTCTTCTAATTCCAAAAGTTGTAACTAAAAAGAATACATCTTTGGCACATTCACAAAGCACCTCTTGCAACCACCATACATTATACTCAGACAGCGAACTAGTTAACAACGACAGCTGGCACAAAAGTTTTCTCCCTAATTACAGTTAGTTCAGAAATGGTCTATGATTCTAAATACAATGGACCATGAAGTAGAGAATCTTACCTCGAACGTGCTTTACTAGCATAATTTCTGCTGACAGTAGACATACAGGAACAAACAAACATCATTTATCGCAGTAATATTCTTGTGCATATGTTTCCTTTGATTATAGCTCAGTAAAAAGTTAACCCTGAAACTTCCACAGCTAGAAGAACAATCATGTTGATGCTGTGTAACACAGACAAAGCAAATCAGAAAGAGCAACCAGAACCACATAACTCAGGATAAATAAAAACCAAAATCAATTTATCAGACTACCTGTCACAAGTCTGTATGCAGCAGTATGTTCTGTCGCCTGAGAAATAGGTTTGATTTCTAGCACTCAGCAAGGATATACAGCAGAATATACACAGTAAGAGGTGATCCTGTAGTTTCTAAGACAAAGTGCATTGATATGCAACCATACAAAACCTTTACCTAGAACCCAGCATTACAGGCAAGAAAATCTAAGAGTTTCTAAGGCTTTGACCTGGAGGACAAGAAAAGCCCTTGAAGGGAGCAGGTACTTGTAGGAGATAGAGACCGGGAAGCTCTGCCAAAAGCAGAAGAGGCTGGCATTCCTTTCTTTTTCTTTCTTTATTTCTTCCTAAAGAGAGTATCAGATAAGTCTTTAAAAACAGCAAATTGAATTGAGACTGTAGGCCTGTGATATCATTACACACAGACCATCAACCAATCACAGCAGCCAAAAACAACAGTGGACCTCTGATCTGCCTTCCACAACAGTGGTGTAAAGAGATTATCTCTGTTTTTAAAAGAATGTAATTTATCCAGATTTTTAATATTATAACTAATGGCAGATTTGGCCCAGCTTGCCCAGTGGCCACCAGGGCTCACAAGACACATGTAAGGATGCACAGATGTGCAGTGAAGTTTGAAAAACATGTCCTGTCTTTTTACAAAGTGTGTACAATGAATATTAAACAACCCCCTGAAGTTCACACTGCCACTCGCCCAGAATCAGCATCACAATCCTCATTATACACTGCACTTTGTGGAATGTTAATGACTATTTAAACTAATTCAGAGTGGATGTGTAAAGAGTAAGGGCAGCGACAGGGATACAGCATATTATAAGTGCAAATTGTACTGTAGCTTTATATATTCCTTTTCCTTCTTCTTTATTTCATGAAGACTTTTTCTTTCCAAATTTGACTATTTTTGATAGCCTTGGAGGACAGAAAATTAGGTTTCCACATCAAAATGGTTAAGATAGCCATAGGCTGATTTTGATTTAGGAAAAAGGAAAAGCTGCAAATGTACTAGAATGCCATGTCAAGGCTGGGGAGATCGATTGAATCATAAAGGAAATGGATAGGAAGCTTCATTAAAAGTGTGGTGTATGGAAATTCCCTGTAAGCCACAATGCTTTGTAACCTCATATTTGAGTTCCAAATATATTTGCATCAGATTTCAAAGAATTACAGCACTGAAGTGTCAGGAAGCTTTAGCTAGGCAATAGGAAGCAAAGTGATGTAAACAGCCAATTATTTACATAACTAGAAAGACTGCATACATGACATACAATCTGCATTAGCATGTACCACTTTTTCCTTCCATATTCTGAAAAATACCCCTGCTAATACATCAATCAGAAGTAGAGTCTGAGGACTCCGTTTTCTGGACCTCACTACCACTTCCATTTATTAACTCAAAAGTGTGTTACTGTCCTTTTTAATTGGGGGGGGGGGGGGGGGGGGGGGGGGTTTGACAGGGTTTCTTGTGGCTTGAAAGAGCCAGCATTCAGACAGTATTCATTTTAGGCAGTGGCAAACTAGAGTTAATAGGATCTACTCCATTCTGGTTTTGTGACTTTATTCTCTTAGTGGGTGCCTTCCCCAAATCACCACTCCAGTAAATCCCAGTCTAAAATTAACTTATTATTGGACAAATATATCTTCTGATGAATGCTTCCTTGAAAAGGCAGTCACAACCTAAATTTCTTTTTTGTTGCAGTAGGCACTTGCACAAAACTGAACTGTGAATTCTCTACTGAGTATGCTGGCACAAAAATATGCGCACCAGGCAACTGCTGAGTATCCAGAAGAACCCACTTGGTGTCAGTAAGTTCTGCTCTAGCTGAAGGAGGAGCAAGGGCTTCTAAGAAGCTGTAATACTTTCCAACACAAACATGAACACAAGCTGTTAACTTTGGGGACACATCCAGATTTCAGATGCTCTAAAATACATTCACACCCTGGTGTTAGATATGGCTCTATGTTTTAATTTGAGATACATTGAATACAACCCACTATATTTCTACAGAGGAAGTTCTTGGCTAGAAATGTGTCCACATTTCTATCTTGCATTTTCCTCTTGGCTTATCAGACCCATTCCTTACTTTCTTTTTCACCCTTCCATGCTCAAAGCAGCACACTGGCAGCATAGTGCAACAAGAACTGTGCTTTTCCCAGGACAGAGATACTGAAACTGTTGCTGCTTTGGCTTTTCACAATGTTCATTAAGTGAGAGGTGGGGAGGACTGATGGAGAGGACCTTGCTGAACGCATGTGTAAAGGTTAGAAACAAAGTATTGGGGACAGGAGGGAAGAGAGCCAACTAATTTAAATCCTTTTAAAAAATTAGGTTGTTACCTAGCTCTCCCTGATGTTTACTCAATTTATAATATCTTTTTCCCTAATTAAAATAATAGGGAGTTTTGTTAATTTTTGAGCAGATGCATAACCTACTTGTTTACTACCCTGCATAAATCATTTTAAAGCCAGAGAGCTTATTTTAAAGACTCATTCTTCCAAGCTGCAATTCTGGGAAAAAATTCTGAACACAGAAAAAAACCAGGAAAGGCTTGTGTTGCCTGCACACAACTCCTGCCAAATGTATTCCAGCAGGGTTTTATTTTACCAGCAGGACTTCATTATACCAGCATTTTAGCAAAACAATATATGCAGCTAAAGGGCAAGAAAAAGACTGTGGGAGCGCGGGGGGGGGGGGGGGGTGTCAAGAAAACCTAAAGATTGAAAAACAAGAAAAAAAGAAAAGTGAGAATAAAGAAGTAGAAGGGCCAGCCACATAACAAAAATAAGGCGACACAGCGTTAGACACATCCAGCCTGACTAAAATCGCAACACCAGAGCACTGCTGGGCTATGCTTTCCTGACACCATGTGGTTCATCTGTAGAGGTGCGTTCTGTCGGTCACCCGAACGTGCTCCTCCACCCTCATAGGAAGCTGTTTATAAAGGTGCTTTTAAAGCCTATGGTCCTCAGCCCACTCTCAGTTGAGTTACACGTCCTAGGATGGTCTTTCGTAAGAGGGCCACATTATGTCACCTAAACTGTATTTTCATTTCACTCCAGCTCTTTCTCTTTCAAACTAATTTTCTTTCATTCATACCCAGAGTAGTGTTCAATTCAGAAGTCAGATAAAGTATTTTAAAAAATCCCATCTAAGAGGAACCATATGTTCTGTGAAATAAAACACCTACAATTTTAAAAATGAATTCACAGCAACAAAAAAGAGCCCCAACACGAGTTAAAACCAAGTCTGACATGTAACAGACTTGACCCCTCTGACACCGCTATTAGAGAAGCAAGCCAGAAAACAAAACATACCAGCCAAGAAGAATTGCAAAACAAATGCCAGCATGATCATCATTTTGTTGAGATGATTTGTGCCTCAAATTTAATGATTATTGAGACCCAGATGTCTTCAGACTCCCTCAGCTGTAAAAAGATCTGCTCCTATTAACTGTGATCACTATTCAGGAAAAAAAATTCCACTTTCCTTTTAAATTTTTATGTCTAATTAACAATTACAATGAGTACAATTGTGTTTATTTCTGCTTCATGTAAGGCAGCCATCACCATAATTCCTATGCATTTTCAAACCTTCAGGTCATTCAATGAATGCTTCACAATGGACCCTAAAATCCTTGTGTCTCCAGTGTACATTTAAACCGAGCATGTTCAAATTCTCATTTTCTTGCTGATTTCTTTAGTTTTTAACCTTTCTATTAATATAATTCTGTCGGCAGTAACATACATACAAAAAAGATTTTCTTAGCAGGCAAGCATTGCGAATTGCAGTTTAAATTCATTTTTATTTCATCCATTAGCTTACTCCATAGTCAGGTGACTTCATTGAAGAACCTTCCTCATCTGCCCAGAGCTTTTTAACTACAGCATTTACATCTTGATCATTCACATCAAGATGTAAATGTAACAAAAATAAAACTAAAAAAATATTAAGGGCTCTTGAATGGATACTATAAGTCAAATAAGAGACAACGGAGAATCATGGAAAACATAGCAACTTCTGGTAGTGTATTTGTTTATTAAAAGGAAATTAACTGCAGCATTTACATCAGATAAAGCTGGTGCCTATCACCAGCTTCAGATATAAATCATTACAGCAGCTTTGCTCCAGCGATGACCAGCATTTCCTCAGTGTTAATATTAAACAATTGCTTTGCAAAACTCATCTTTGGTAATTGAAAGCACTTTCTTTCTTCAATTAAAGTCAGTGTCATGAACAAATCATTATCACATATAGTTTCTGAACAGACTCACAGTTCCATTTATTTTAATTTTTCTCCTCTGTTTTCAACTGTTATGTCCAGTGGGCACACTAACATCCTCGAGTAGGAGCCATTTTCAAAGAGACATTTCTACTAACAAACAAGAAAAGCAATTGATTTCTATATCAGTTTTAAGTATTCCACAGATATCAAGTAAGAAGACACAACTACACAATAAGCAAAACAAAACAGATTTTACTATTTAGGTAGACCCTGAACTACCCTGAGATGTCTTTGGAATCCACTCAGTAAAAGTTTGTCTTGCAGGGGCACAGCAAGCTATGCCAAGAGACAGCACCCAGCCGGTTTTGGGCACAAATGTGCAGGTTTCTGTATCCAGGGGCTGCAAGGGTGCCCTGCAGAGAGGCATTCCACAGCTGTGTTTTGTAATCAGAGCTGTTTCTAGCTGGCTCTGCAACCAGTGTGCACCCCATGCACCACACCAAAATTTCAACCAACCACATGGTGCCTCTGTTCAGACATGTTTAAAAAATGTGACAGCTGCCAGGAAAGGATGAACAGAGAAGACATATGGATGGGGACATCACTGAGAGCATGGATAGAGATGTGCCCTTCAGAGGTTCTCCAGAGGCAGAGGAGATGCTCTGAAGGGACTGCAGCTCACAGCGAGCATGCCCTGACGGGACTGTGGTCCACTAGTGATGCACATTAGAGTAGGGACACCCCTGAAGAGCTACAGTCCACAGACGATCACTGCCAGTAGCAGGACATTTCCAAAGGGACTATGACTCACAGAGAACATATGCCAGGGCAGAAACTTCCCAAAGAGATGGTTACCCATGCATAAACCACACTGGGGCAGAGGAAAACAAGAAGAAAAGATTGGCAGAAGGAAAACGTTAGGTGTACAATCCCAGCTCCCCAAATTGTGGCTGTTTTGCTTATGACTGGTCCCTGAATGAAATCCCGCCAGCTCAAGATAATGTTACAGGAGACCATGTGAGAGGTACATGAAAAGCGGATGCCCCACCGGCTCTTTCTGCACACTGAGAGAAAATGGGTTTGTTTCAGTCCTAGAATTAAGAGTTTCACAAATACTTGTTTCCTCCAAGTGCTACTATATACTCCAATCTTCTGAAAGACTATTAAATCTGTAAGTTTATTATGTGTAAGTCATATGAAATATATGCTGTATGATTCCTTCTTTTTAAGGTAACAAGTAACTGTCAAAGAGCACCTGTCTCTAGGCAGATAGCAGGCATTAACACTAATGACTTCATAGGTAGTATTCTTGCCTCTAAGATGGTATTAAATAATACACCAGCATGGTGTCAGGCTGAATTATTGGCTGCACTGTCTTTTAGATGCAGTATTAAACTTATATCTGAAGTATTTATGGTCCTCAGAGATCTCCACTGCACTGTGAACAAGGTTTTCCCTGGAGTTCTGACTAAATCACATTTTTGCAATTGCATTCTGTCAAACTAAATTTTCCACTGCATTTTTGTTTAAATACGCTCCTTTGCCTCTTGTCTTCAACTGCTGTGCTGTATTTGTGCACACTTTTAGAGCCCTACATGTCAAGAAGTGCTCGACAAGGTCATGCCACAGCTTCAATGAGAAAAGAGCTTTTATTTCACTCAGAGTTGAGAAGAGTGGTACAACTACATCTCCCCCTAGAAGTACAAGTCATGAACAGTTAATTTGAAGTGGGATAGGCTAGACATTGCAGCATTTATAGAAAGCATTAAAAAGTAGTAGCCAGTGGTAACTTCGATATTGCCAGTTTTAAGTAAAGGTTGCTTTTGATGCAGAATCTTTTCAAAGGTGCCACTCTGGTGATTCTTTTTATGAGGAATTTAGATTTTTATATTCATGGTCATTATTTTCGAGCTTCTGTTTGTTACAGAAGCAGAACCAGCAACTTTCCAGTGAAAGCTTGTGATTCCAGGTTGACATGTTGCTGAAGTAGTCAAGAGAGCTAGTAACAGACTTCTGCACTCACGGCATACTATTTTCTCATCCCCTCCATCTTTTACAAGCCTTCCAGTGCAAGTATTGTGGCATGCTATGCTTAAAAGCAAACCACTGTTCAGACCCCATAAACACCTCAAAAATGCACAGAAACAGACGGTTCATCCAGGAAAATGGAATTTTCATACTCACAGCAGATAGCTCTTCCACTTTATGTGTGACACCTCTTTCTAACAACTAGAGGAAGGCATAAAATCTTTCTTGGATTACATAAATTATTTAAATTTGTGTGGGAAACTCCAGACAGACTGTACCACCGTCTTCATGAAAAGACTGGTCTATCCACCATTCAGCAAGCCAGCTGTTGACTCCCTGCTCTTCATGCTCTTTTTTTCTGGAACTGGAATCCGGTAAATAACTTGCTCTAGAAGATTGTCACCAGCTTCCTTCCAAGAAAGCAGAATTCTTATGTGAATTTCAAATTAGATAAAAAGCCTCTTATCTGACTGACATCAGAGAAAATAACAAAGATACTTCAAGATATTTTTATCACCTGAGATTCCCAAACAAAGCTAGAAGCGTGCCCCACTGAAGACTTCTCACAGCTTGTCCACAATATGAGTGATAGATGTTCTGAACACATTCATGTTTTCACATGTCTTTTCCTAGAGAATCATTCCTTATTCTGATTTAGTCTCATTATTTGAAAGTT
Source organism: Parotia lawesii (assembly GCA_003713295.1). Classification (NCBI taxonomy): domain Eukaryota; kingdom Metazoa; phylum Chordata; class Aves; order Passeriformes; family Paradisaeidae; genus Parotia; species Parotia lawesii. The sequence continues at coordinate 471,482 of RAHM01000337.1, read as the reverse complement.
ATTTCAGAAAAGCAGAGTTCAAATAAGCATATCCACAAGTGGAGTCATTCAGCAATAGCTACAGAAATTAAATTTACGTCTACTTTAGTCAGAATTAACTTTCAAGTGTGAACAATCTCCTCATTACACTGTCAGAAACAGAGGCTGAATTACAATGACCTGTTTAGAATACAGCTACAGAGATATACAAGGAAAAATAACTAAAAAGTATCATTTTCGGAAGTACTTTATCAAAGCTTGTATGCAAAAGTCACTGCCACAAGACACAGAGGACAGGCCACAGAAGCAGCATTCCAAAGCAGATACACAGATACAGTGAAAAATGTATCATGGAGAAAAAGAATAATTATACATATATTTCCAAGTGGCCCATACTTCCTGAAGTCATTTTTAGAGTAAAATAAGTATGTCCATAGACTGAAACAATCCAAATTTATTTTATAAATTTTTAAAAATAAATAAATACATACAAACAATCCCTGCCTAAACTCACCTGCCTTAGCAATCAGTAGTCCACTAGGCAGTAGGAAGGAATAAGAATTCTTCAGTTCTGATTCATTCTTTTCTGTTGTATGGGCTTTTCATTTAAGAAAAGCAACACGCCAATAACTACTCCGAAAGGTACACACAAATTATGCTAGAAAGAAGAGATTCCTGCTGGTACAGCAATTCCAGACACGGTTGTGTTGATCCCATTTGGACTGTAAGCCAGATATTGTCTCTCTTTTGATACTTTCAAACAACAACTGTTGCTTCTTTAAAGGATTTCCCTTTGTAGAATTAATGATAGCAGCAGCATAGAAACACATATGTTTTGCAGATTGATTGTTACAATACCTAGCTAATTTATTTGTATCATCAAACCAATATTGAAATCACTAGGGTTCTATATCAAGACCTTGGAGACCATGGCAGGACCACAGCTTGAGTGTTAAAGTGCCTAATGAGAATTTTTAAACAGTGGCTGTTGATCATTCTCTGGAGAGAGCACAAGTCAATTCAGTTTGAAAAAAAAATCTGACTCATGTACTATGCATAAACGGCAGTAGCAGCATTTAACAAAATGATTGATGTGTAAGCATCGGCATCCAGAAAATGAAGTAAAAATTGTTGCAAACATTTCATAGAGGAACAATGAGGAAAATGAAAAAAAAAAAAAGAAATAGAGCTTAGAGGGAATTTTCATTCCTTTCCCATTATTTTCTTTTAACAGATTTTGGTTTTGTGCACTTTATTCTTCAGCTTTTAAATGTGAAAACTTAGGTTGCAGACAGAAGGACATTGCACATTCTAACTTACATGAAAGACGATGGTGTAATGAAACAACAGTACATATATGTGAACTAATTTGAATGCCCTTTCACCAATATGCAAAGACATTTCAGTTAAAGAATTTGTGTTCTAGCTCATATGTTAATATTTTAATGTGGTTGTCTCTAACTAAAGTATATTTAATGTATCTATATTCCCCTTTTTATTCTGATCTTCACTTTAACTGCTAGCTGCGTGCATAAATGAATGAGTGCATTAGAAATATATTAAAAAGACAATTGAAAGTAGCAACTGAAAAATAGGGAAAGAATAAATAGCTTCATTAAGAAAGAAAAATATGGAGCCGATTGACATCTTTGTTGAAGTAAGTAACATAATTACGATGCAAACAACAGAAGGAAAAACATCCTTCTTGTTTAAACACCGGAGATACGGAAGAGGCCATATTTTTGAGCCTTAAGCCAACGATCATCTCTCAAAGCTGCAGTAATCACGCAAGGGCATGGACTTCACACACAAGATGGAAAAGTGCAAAGCCTTTATTGCACAGTGAATATTCCTTAAATACCAGTACCTAACAGGATATCACATCATATAAACAGGAAAGATGTTCACCTCAGTGTCCCCCAATCACCTGGGGTAGTGCACAGACATTGCTTATTATGGTAACAGGCAAACAATACCCTATAAGGTCACAAACTACAATTATCACATCTCATAGGTCCAACACTGTCCACAAACCCACAATCCTCTCTCAGCCCACCCCTGGTGACCTGGATGCACTCCAAGGGTCACCTATGGGTCCAAGGAAGAGGCTCTCTCTCTGGCCCTCAGGGCCTATCTCTCTTCCAGCACATAGTGCACCCCAACACAAAGCACCAAGTGCAGGACTCACACCAACATCCACATGAACTGCAGATCCAAAAGGCTTTCAAGGCTAGGCCTTCCACCTCAGCTCTGGCATGAATTTTACCGGCTGTAGTAGACGCTTTCATTGTTAACAAACCAAACACATTATTTCCACTGGAGAGGATTTTAAAGGCCCTCCTATGAGAGCCAGCTGGAAAGCTGTAATGTCTAAAGCTTCTGATGAAGGGTTCACATGGCCATTAAACACTTTATCTTCGGACTCCTTTTCTTATTTAAATAATTTCTTAAGGAAGTACCCACTAAATGAAAACTGTGGCTTACTTCATCGGAGCATGGCACACACATCGTCTCAGGCAATATTAAGAGAGAATTAGGCAACAATTATTAGCCATTTTTAAAGGCATGCGGGTGGACATGGGCCATGGATTTGTAGTCCCTAGGATACAAGCAGCCATACGATCTTGTGAAAAAATCAAATCTACCTCTTTATGAGAACTGGCCTGGGTTTCTAATTGATCCCTCTAGCAAAGAGGCTCAAGAGATATCTCTGATGCTAAAGTGATGCTACTCTTAATTATATACCAAGAAATAAATGAGATCTGTTTCAAGTATGTGCTATAATTAGCACAAGCTGTTAGCCTCCAGCGAAAGTATTATACCATCCACTGGTCTTCCCAAGGAGGGAATTCCTAACTGTAGCTAAATATCAATGTTGTCATACATAAAGGAGCCATTTGAACTGAATCTACTGCTAAGTACACAGTCAGCTCTCTATGAACACAGGAAATAGAAATAGTAGCTGGGAACTACAACCTTCTCACAACACGCTTTTCCATATAAGCAAAAAATGGGGGGTGGGGGAGGAGGGGAGAAGCTAAAAAACGAAAAGTATATAAAGTTTTCAAGGAAGTTTTTGTTTACCTTGCAAGATACCAGTCTTAAGTAAGGCTTAATTTGGCCTGAACACCCCATGAAATCACCTCTACTTTTCTTCACATTCTTTATTTTTTAATCCTCTCATTTGGTTTACACTAATGATAATTAGCTTACTTTCTAAGAGCCTTATTGCTAACAAGATACAAGATAATTCTGTTTGGCCAGTCTGGATTGTAGCATATCTTTTATTTGCTTTTTGATCATGTCTCATCTATTTAAGTAGTAATTTGCTTCCTCTTAGTTATTTTATAAAAGATTCAAACCAGTGGCACTTAGAGTAAATAAACAGCGTCTTCACACATAATTTACTATTCTTGACATATAGATGGTCATCTCTGTTTCTCATTTGCAGCACAGAGAGTAGGTAGCTGCAAAACAGAAATAGATCAAATTCAGAGAGTTCTTACAAAATGCATTAAAAGTTCTCTTTGTGCCTTGAGGCTATATTAAATAAAATGTGCATACTTCACTTAATACTGTTATTTTGTTGCGTAGTAAAGTTTGTACTACTGCTCTCTGTGTAGGGTTTGCATTATGAAACTAAATATATCAGATATAACAGAAGAAATATTTTCTCTCCATATGTCATTATAATCCTTGAACTATTTGAGTAGATTTTAACTTACATTTCTATTATCTGTGTTGTGAAACAACAGTGAGTCAATATGAAACACACACTGATACTCTGATACTGCAGCCAGACTTATGAAGCCCTTTAGCCTGGTAAATAAACTTGAATTTTTAAAGGGAGACAAAAAGCAAAACTTAGGCAAGCTTTGATACTGTAATAATTCCCCCTTCAGGGAAAAAAACAAACAACCAACCTCCCCTCAACAAACAAAAACAGAGAAACAAACCAAACCAAACAAAAAACTACACACACAGAACCAACAAACAAAAAACAACCACAAAACACAAAACAGGAAGCAAAACTAATGAGAAACAACATCGGGATGATAACACACAGCAGGTAGCAAAACTGGAGATGAACCTACCATTTGCAAAATTTCTTACAAGGCTTCAAATTACTGTCCTTGCTGGTCAGAAGAATCACCTCATGATGCTTTTCAAGCATATCCCCAGGATATCGTGACACTAAGGGAACAATGAAAGGCAGATGTAAAGCAAAAAGCCTCTTATCATAGAAATATAAAATAGTTTGAGTTGGAAGAGACCTTTGAGATCATCTAGTTCTGCCCCCCTGCCATGGGTAGGGAACCTGCCCCTACACCAGCTTGCTCCAAAAGCCCCATTCAGCCTGGCCTTGAACACTGTCAGGGACAGGGAGACCACAACTTCTCTGGGATACTTCTCTCACCACCCTCATAGAGAAAAATCTGTCTTATCTACAGGACAGTCCACATTTTTACTCCTTTGTAATTACAACGACAGTTTAAAAACAACTAATTCTTAGCTGGTGTTTAGCATGACGTTTTTCCCTGGAATTGTAAACACTAATTTATTTTTTGCTGATAAGTAATAACCATGTTATCTCTAGGTAAACAATATTAGATTAACAAGAAGAACAAATATCCTTGTGCTAAATAAACAGTACATCATGTAGTAAATTGATAATAACATGTTGCTTTACAAAGAAACACCATATACTTTAGGTGGTGCATTTATGGTATTGATACAGGCCACACCTCTCTTGCCAAATATTTTGTTCAGCTGCTGTATATAAAGGAATTAAGGCTGCATGATTACAGCTGGTATTTTATCTCACTAGTCAGTACAGAACAAATAAATTAACTGCCATCTTTGCGTAATTATTGTTTTCCCTCTTGAAATTGTAGGAATTTGAATTTCTTATCCACAGTACAAAGTAACCCAACCCTTGGTTAATTAAATATTAGCTAAGTTTCTTTCTACAACTGTAAATTGCACTGCAGTGAAGAGTGATTTGCATCCTGAATCAAAATTATTGATGTAAGTGCATTGATTGATTCTCCTTAAGACAATGAAAAATACATCACTCTGACAAATGTGTTTTTTTTAAGTTATCCACATCTCTATATTTGTAACCTATAAAGAAAAGAGGGGAAAGGAAAGGAAATTTCCCTATTCACAGCACACACTGAAGAATTATGTTGTTTTAGTAGACTGCACACTTTGACAGTTGGTACTGTCCGGAGTATCAGCAGATAGGGATTCTTTCTTCCCATCTAAGTGAAACTTATGTCTGCACTTTTGTTATGCATATATTAGTGAAAGGCTTTAAGCTTCAGCTTTCAAAACGTGACTGCTAATTTTGAGTGTTTCCTCTTTCAGAGAACAAGTCAGAATACAACTGCCTTTGCTTCTGTTCTTTCTCTGTAAAACTGGGGGTGACAGAAATTTGTGTTTGTATTGTAGCAACACTTAAGATTCTCCACTAAAAGTTAGAAACATGCCGTTTGAGAGGCTTTAGAGAATGTTTTGGCAAATATCCTCAGAAGAAAGTTGCTGTTCCTCACTTGTATACTGCTGAAACCAGCTATTAAGGATGTGCTTCTGCAGCTAGTTTAAGGAGGCCAAATTACATAAATAAAGCAAAGTCTGCAGGCAGTCCTCATTGGCCTAGTAGGAACGATTACCACTTCTCCCAGACAGGCAGAGTGCCTCTCTTGGGCTCCTCAGATTTCATTTCAAATCAAGAAAGAACAAGTTCTCTGGATGCACAAGATCAGCTATGTGCAGACTGACCCGGGGCAGTGTCCTCTGAGTTTGTGACACCACAATGCCCAATTCTTTTCATCAGCAGTCTCATCTCCATGTGTGCTCCCACTCAGAGGCTGCAGCAGCAGATCCCCTACAGTGATATGACTGCCTCTTCTGACTTCCAGCTGCAGTGGCAAAGGCCCTGGTCCGAGCTCTACTGACGATGGAGTGCTGAGCTGTGCCCCTGAGCCCTGCCCAATCCTACCCGGTTTTACTGCTGGCATAACACAGCGAGGTTACAGCCCATCCACTTCAGCTTCAAGATGGAGACCAAAGCCTGTCAAAAGTCGTCAGTTCTCTGCTTTGCTATGTCCTGCAGCAGTCAAGGGTAGGCAGCACATACCCATGAGTACTGCTGAGGGAGATGCAGAGCGCTGATGCACAGCCCACAGTTCGGTTTATGAACTGCCAGTGGAAGAAATGTGTTGGACAACACGCTGGTAACTGAACAAGGAAGCCTGATGAGAACAACAATGGGGAATACTGCCCAGATTCTTTCAGAATCATAGAATCATTCATGTTGGAAATGACCTTTAAAATCATTGGGTCCAACTGCATCTAGCAGAATTCTAAATTTCAAAATTTTCCGAAGTTCTTTACTAATCTTTACTAATTTGAATTCATCACCTTTTAAATCAAAGTCCTTGTGAGGACATACCAAACTGCAAAACTTAACATGTTCTATGTGCTCACCCCCAGTAATATAAAAGCAGTGGGCTTAACCCAAAGCACCGGGTATGTAGGTTTGAATAACACTAACATATAGACCCTGGGGCAGTCTGCCAAGAGAAACTTTGGAATTAATATAATTAGAGAGTTTCACAAAGCAGAAAAACTTCTGGAGATCCCCCCTTCCTATTCTCTCTGATATTTCTTTTTCCTCTGCCTACTAAGAAAAGTACCCTCATCCTCGTAAGCTTTCAGCTGACACAACAACCTAAAAGACTACAATACTCTTCAACAACCTAGTGGTTTTCTTATTTTAAGGACTGTTCACTCCTTTCTGCGTGCACTCGAGCATCTCCTGCTATTCAGCTCTCAAGGTACTGTGAAGCTGTGCTTTTGCAGGAATAGGGACACCGGGTTTGGTGTGTTCTTTGTCTGATACAGCAGCTCGACAGCTCTTCAAGAACAGTTTTCTATCTCGCTTACGGCCCGCAGTGCTGCGGCCTCCCGCAAAGCGAACGCCGACCTCGAGGCCGTAAGGCCGTGTCACTGCTCCTGCTTGCACACCATTCCTGGGAAGCTCCGGGTGACTTTCCTATGTTTTCCGGGCACAAACCGCACGCCGGCTCTGGCTGACGGACGCGCAGCGGTTTCGGCCGCAGGTTTCTCGCTCTGTCCATCCGAACCCCCAGCTCCACCTGGACCGCGGCGCGGCTGCCCGAGGTCGCTCCCGCGGACGGGAGCGATCCGCCTCGCTCCATCCCGGCCCCGTCGCTTCCTCGCCGTCGCACAACGCCCCGCGCCTTTCCGCTCCAGCTCCGCCTTTCCCTTCGGCGCTCCCATGGCCGGGCCGCCGGCGCCCCCGGTCACGCAGCAGGTCGGGCGGGCGCGGGGCTGCGGGCGGCGGCCGGAGCGGCCGGAGCAGGAGCAGCTGCGGGAGGCCGCCCGCTGCCTGCTGCTGGACGCGGACGGGAGCAGCGTCCCCTTCCAGGCCCTGTACGGGGAGCAGAAAGCGATCGTGGTGTTCGTGCGGGTGAGGAGCGGCCGTCGCGGGGCCCAGCCCGGCTCCCGGCGGGGCTGTGCGGGGGCGGGGGTGCGGGGGCTCAGCACGGGCTCGGCTGGAGCGGAGGGGGAAGAAAGCACAAAGGAGATCAGTGCTGCTCCTGAGACCCCCTGTTCTTTGGTAAAGTGAGACACTATTTACCAGAAAGGAAATACTTCTTCAGCCGGGTGTTTAGGGAAACAAGTATCGTGTTCCTTGATTTCCCAGCTGTCGAGCCAGCTATCACATTCTTAAAATGTCTAGAGATAAAAATATTTGCAAGGCTGCAGGCCCAGTGTCCTTGTTCAGGCTTGGATTAAACCAGTATCCTAATCCAAATTTCGTGGCTGGAATCTTTCCCATTCCTTGTTCCTGATCACCTCCAAAGTGGTGTGTGCCCAAAGTCTGCTGCTTCATTGCTGTGCAATTATATCTGTTTCTGACACATTCAACTGGGTATGTTGCAGAATTTTTTGTGTTACACCTGTAAGGAGTATGTAGAAGATCTGGCAAAAGTCCCAAAGGCATTTTTACAAGTAAGTACTCTGCCCTTAATATGTTTGTGGCTGCAATCAAGCAGATTTGTTATGTCCAGCTACAGGCTTATGTAAGGCTTCTAGGAATAAAAAAAAAAATGGCTTAGAAGAAGCACTTTCATTGTTTGCTACAATAGCAATAATGAATCTGCCTAGGAGACACAGGAAAGGATTTATGGCACTACACGCTCTGTTGCAGCAGCATTATTTCTCCCTGCCCTACTAGCTTGGTGCTCTTTTTACTGCTGTGTTCATAACAGTTAGACAACATCTGACAGGCATTTCTTTTGGTATTAATAGTGCCCTGGACAGCTGTCTTCTGACTGCTAACTACTGCCCTTTCCATTATGCTAGTAGAGCCAACTGATGGTTGTGCACGGAACAAGATCAGAAAATTGATCTGGATTAAAAATAGTATCTTTTTCTATGGTGATCTGTAAGCTGCATTAGTAGTGTGTCCTGCTCTCCAGGCAGCTGCACAAACAGGAATGACAGCAACAGAAAGGAGAAGTAGAGTGGGCAGGGGTTGCTATCGATGTGTATTTGTTGGGTGGTAGGAGACGCCAGAGAAGACAATGATCTCCTGCTAAATGTGGAAGGTCAATCTGTCTCTTCTAGACTGCTGATTGAAATTCTGCCATACTTTATTCCCAACAGCAGCATAGCCAATGACAGAGACTCAGGTTATTGCTGACAGCAACTCTGTCTAAGTCTACCTAAGATGGACTAGGAATTTGAGGACAAAAATAGGCAATTTCTTTGTCAGCTTCACTTCTCAGGACAGATATTTCTAAACTGTTTGATCAGTGTTACTCAAAAGGACATTTTCTTAATTTGGCTCCTCAAATAAATGTATAGAGAGTCAAAAATGTTCACACTTTTCTTAGTGCAAGTATTCTGGTTTTAGGAGGGCTTCTTTTCATAACAAGCAAAATGATTTTATAAGGGAAATGATTCTATATGGGAAGGGCAAGTATTACACCCTAATAAAACAACCTTACCTTTATTAACTGTTTTTACTGATACCTAAATGGACTTCAGATTTGGCCCCTGTTTTAGACTCAGGCCTAAGGTTGCACCTGCAACAGACAGCAGTGTGTGTGAATGCAAGTTATATCTATTAATGGGTGTCCATATATGTAAATCACAGATGTTTAGGCACCATTATTTGCATGCTGCTTCTTTAGATGTAGGTGCAACTGAATGGAAATTTTGAATTTCCAAAATCATAGCATGTTGTAATCAATTGAAAAGACAATCCTACCAACGGTGCAGGACTCTCAAAGTTTACGCACCTGTAATTTAAAAGTTACCTTTAAAAATAATTTTTCACTTAATAAATTAATGTAGCTGCTAATTGCGGGTGATATACAAAAGTGCAGTCTCCAAACGTAAGTAATGTTAACGTCAAATAATTTTAAGTCAGTGCACTGCAATCACTAACTTGGAATACCAGATTCTGTTAATGCTTTGAAGTCATGTGGAAACACCCAGTTCCTCTTTACAGCTTCAGTACTCATGTTCTGTTCTAGGAATCGAATGTGAGGCTTATAGTTATTGGACAGTCATCATATCATCACATCAAGGTAAATAAAGTAGTCATTAAATACAATGTATCTTCTATTGTGTCTTAATGGTCTGTATTGAGGGATTTGTTCTGCTTGAAAAGGTGGTCTTTTGCAATGGCAATAAAAAAGGATAGTATTCATGAGGCAATTCTAATAGTAATACATGTGTAAAGCAAGTAATTAAAACTTTCAGTTTAAAAACCACCAGGGGTTGCTAAGGAAACATCTTTTCTTGATTTCACTGGATGCTTTGTTTTAATAGAAGCTTTGAGGCTAACATTTTTCCACTTTAACGTAACAAACACACAGTTTTCAAATAAGAGGGGAGAAGGTGGAGCTGGCAGGGTGTCAGTAATTTTTCTGTTGTAAGTAAACCCTGACTAGTTACTTGCCTTAACCTTACAGATATTACTTTTATTTTTCTCTCTCTCTCTCTCTCTCTCTGTGTGTGTGTGTGTGTGTGTGTGTGTGTGTGTGTGTGTGTGTATGCCTCTGTTTTGCAGCCCTTTTGCAGTTTAACTGGGTATACACATGAAATGTATGTAGATCCACAAAGGGAAATTTATAAAATACTTGGCATGAAAAGAGGTGAAGGTAATAAAGTATCAGGTAAGAATAATTTTCTCATCTTATTTAGACTTTCACAAACAAAACAAAAATGCCCTGATAAAATGGTGTGATCGCATTTGAAAGAGAAAGTGAGTTGCCCACCAGACTGTCTCTCATAGGCTATATTTTGTGAAAACACTGGTAATCAGGAATCTCTAAACTATTCACAGCAGCTGTTCAATGTTGTTGTTCTTATATACTTTCCTATTTCTAGATAACAAATGTTTTGTGGTTTTGTTTAGTTCGGAGCCCTCATGTGAAATCAAACACACTTCTGGGAAGCATTAGGAGTATATGGAGAGCAATGACTGGCCCAGCTTTTGATTTTCAAGGAGACCCTGCTCAGCAGGGCGGAGCTTTGATTATAGGCCCAGGTGAGCTGCTTTGTTTTGTGTGAAAGTTACAACTGTCTCCTTCAGCTGTTTGCTGCCATCTCGCCTGCTGTCCCAGTGGGTCCCAAGGAGACAGTCTAGTGTTGAACTGTGTGATTTCTGTCGCATGAAGGAGTCTGCAAAGTGTCACTGTGTAGTCCCATCTCCCACAGAGGTGGCATAAAGCTGATCACAGTCCTGCCAAAATTGATTGGAGTGCTGATGGAACAACTGCCTCAAAGTGTGGAGGGTTTTCTTGACATCGTGGTATTTACCTACATTCTGCTTTCACATTTGATTTGAGGCATTTAATGTGGTTTTAGTAGAGAAGCAGAGCATGAAGGGGGAATTGCAACATGACAGTCATCCCATTATTAGGAAACATCATGCTACAGCAGATTTAAACTAGTTAGGTGCTTCAATGTTCCTTCCTTCTTTAACATAATTAAAATTTAAACATAATTAAACAATTGTCATTGTTTAAAATACAGTATATTGTGCAGTCTACAGAACTAGTACATATTTCTACGATAACTGGTAGGTAGTCAGAATGCTGCTTCGATTCACTTACATCTTTGAATAAATAAATATGTTATTCAATAATTTACATGTTATTCTCATTCCAGGCAATGAAGTTCATTTTTTGCACCTCGATAAAAACAGGCTGGATCATGTTCCCATTAATACAGTTTTGCAGCTGGCAGGAGTTAAAACAGTGAATTTCTCAAACAAACCCCAGATTATTGATATATGACACTGATGTAATATATAACTTTTTTTAAATCTGTGCTCTACAAGAACAGTTCTCCAGTGAATTCCAACAAGTATCGGTTCTGTTGTGTCTTTGTGTCTTTGTGGGACATCTGAAACCATATGTAGAAAATCAGAGCATAGAATAAACTACCTGACTCTAGAGACGCACACAAAAGTGCTATTTCCATTGAGTACAAGATAATAAAAACTAAAACACAACTGAAACTTATTGCAAAAAAATCCTGAAGCTTATTATTGCCTCATCAAACAATATTGCTAATATATTTTAAAAACCATTGTTCAAGGTGCACTAAACTAAAAATTCAGACTTTGCTCAGGAAGAATTTAGGACTCTTGCCTTCAGCAGATCAACACGGGCTTTCAATCCAAGACTTCTCAGAACTCTTTTAAAGCTTCCACCACTGTATGACAATTTTGTATTGAAATACACATTGAAAAGTCACAATTTTGAACACCTGGACTTAAGCTTATGACTACTTTTGCATCTGGCACTGGCAGAAGTTATGAAATATATTTCACAATTTCAAATAAATATTTTAAATACATCATCCTGTATTGTCTGCAATTCTTTTGTGTGATACAAAAATATGGGTTAAGACCAAAGAGAAGTATGTCTTAAAATTCATATCTGATCACATTATCAGTTTCGGAGTAAGCCAAATTATTTGTTTTCCTATGAAGATTTGCAGCAGAATGTTCTCCCTTTGTAGGTGTGTACTGTCTCTCAGAGCAAGAGGTCTCTGAATAAATTGTCCTTAGTTATTTCTGTCTTAGACAACTGAAGTAAGCATAACAGCATTCTGGGTTGCAGTTCTGGCATATTTCATATTATCCATTTATCTACAAATGTTTATGTTCAATATCTATTGCTTTCATTAAAGTAGATGTGCCCTCTTTCATCCAGGAGACACTTGCTTTTAGCAATTCAAAAAAAAAAAAAGAAATTTCCAAGATTTATGGGGGAGCATATCCTTTTCTGGGATCTCTGATCTTTGACCTTCACTGTAAAATGCTACCTACCATACATACATGTCTCAGCTGCAAATTTTCTCCCTTTTTAAGCTTTAATGCAATTGTAAAATGGCTTTTTGTGAAGATGTTTGTTCCTGCATCCATTAAGGTCACTGACAGGCCCAGAGCAAGGTCTGGAAAGCTTTACACCATTAAGAGCATGTGAAATTAAATGCACTGTTCCTTGATGAAAAATAAAAAGCTTGCTTAAGAAACATAACAATACTGAACAAAGTAATTCTATTAAAGATATTATGCTTTAGCAACTTATTCATTACACCCCTATTTTGATATTATGCATTTAGAAGGAGGATATTACTAATGGAAAACTACTGTTTTAAGTTCCCTGCTTTGACTAAACAGCACTCAGCACAGGGCTAAAGGTAGTCATGTGCAGATTCTGAATCCCTGTGATTTCAGGGCTGGCCAGAGGCTTCCTCAAACTTGGCATAACAGACTGGGACAGGCAGGCAGCTGAGGCTCACAGGGGAATGAAGTCTGCTTTTCATAAACCACTGCCCCTACAGTCACAAATAAGAAGCTGCCTCCTCTCTCCAGCACTCCTCCAGCTCACCAATATTTTTCAGCGTGCCAGAAACTCTGGAATGCATCTGCCTCTCTGCCTTATGTTACTTAAACAACAGTCAAAATCAGGCTGGAAAAGTGGTCATATGTTTGTAAAATAAAGACAATAAACACAGAAAAATTATTTTCAAAGAGAATGAATGATGAACACTCATTTTATTTGTAGTGCTTCTACTCTGCTTCATTCACCTGATAATCACAGCCAAGGACACTGATTCTTATTCCACTTTCGTTTTGCAGTTTTTGTTGTTCTTGGTGCTTTTGATTTTAAAGGAAATGTTCTAGCTGCCTTCCTGCTCGTTTTGCTTTTAGTAGAATTAAAACAATATACAATGGTAATAGTTCTGTTGGTCCTAATAAATGCATTTAACTAACTGTAGCTAAAAGAACTATGGACTATTAAAAGGTATTGGAACTAATTAAGCTGTAGTTTTCCAGCTCTTTACGTTTAAGTCATCCACCCTCACCATTTCAATACTGACAAGAACCATACCACAACCTCTGTGTTATCCCAGGAAAATCACTTCTTCAGAAAGACTCACAAACTTCAGACAAACAAAGAGGGAGGAGAGAGAGGAGGATTCAGCACAAGAGATGAAGTGTCCTAATCAAGGCATCGGCCCTGCCTTTTGCATCTGGCCACAGCTTCAGAGAGTTTGCTGGAGCCCTGCGAGACAATGACTACCACACTCATAATGAATTGGAACAACGATGGCCACATTCATCTTTGGGAGAATTTGTTTCCGAAGTGTCAGCAGAATTTTAGGTCTCTGGTGTTATTTAGAAAAGATATTTTTTAAAAAAAAGTTATGCTGTGAAAAGCGGCAACTAGTTTCCAATAGGTTTTCCTCCGTAAGTATGCACATTGAGCAGACGATTGAGTAGTTCCTTCAGGGCTTTCATCATGGCCAACGAGACGGAGGTGGGAAGGGAGTGGTTTTCAGCTGTTTTACCTACTGGCTTGGTTTAGCGCTGCAGCTATTTAAAATAACTGTGTGTTTCAAAGTATCACTGTGTCTAAGAGGCAGATTCAAACCCAGTTATTTTAACTTTCCACGTAAGTTCATTTAATGGTCAGACCAGAAGCCTGCATGTACCGGACTGTTTTCAGCTGGCCTTACGAAGTATCAAGTCCTTGGACCCCTCTTTTTGGCACATGCCTTGAGGGGCAGCGGGAGGACTGCGACGCCGCAAGGGCCGGCAGGGCACACGGGGACTGCCAAGGGCGAGGGCGGGAGCGGGAGCCCTCACGTCCGGGGCCGCGATCCCCCACCCGGGCAGCGGCCGGCGCCACGTCAGCAGCGCGGGCCGAGCGCGCGCCCAGCCAGGCGGCGCCCGGGGACGGGGGCGGGGAGGTTGGGGGGGGGGGGGGGGGGGGGGCGGGGGGGGGGGGGGGGGGGGGGGGGGGGGGCGGGGGGCGGCGCGTGCCCCGCCGCGCGCCCCGGCCCACCTGTTACCGCGGCCGCCGTGACGTCACCCCCCCGCCGCTCCGCGCCGGTGACGCCACACCGCGCGCCCCAATCAGGGGCGGCCGTTGGGGGTGCGGCGGGCGCTCCGCCGGGCGGGGGGCGAAGGTGCGGCGGGAGGGGGCGGTGTCCGCGGGGACGCGTCAGCCGCCGCCGCCGCCGCCCTCGCCGCCGCGGGGTCCCTCCTCTCCCTCCGGCCGCCCGGTCCCCGCGGGATGAGGGGATCGTAGCGCCGTGGCCGCCTCCTCCATGAAGCGGAAGACCTGGGCCGAGGCGCGGCGCCGCGCAGCCCCGTCGCCGCCCGCGCTGAAGAGGACGCGGGGCGCGACGCCGCGGGCGGCGGGGGGCGAGGCGGAGCGGCGGCGGCAGCTGCCCCCTCCCTGGCCGGAGACCTGCCTGAGGATCGCGGGTGAGGGGGCTGTGCCGGGGGGTGGGGGTGTCCCGGTGTCCCGTCGCGTCCCGTCCCGCTGGCGGTGGGCGCCGCGCCGGCTCCGGGTGGGAGATGTGGCCGCGGGGCAGGAAAACTTCCCGCCGGCGCGATTCCCGGCGGGACCCCGGGGCGCTCGGCAGCCGCTGCCGTCCGGGCAGTGGGTCGGTCGGTCCCCGAGCTCTGGCGTGTCACTCAGCGAAGTGTTGTTGAGAACTGCCCCGCTCGCCCGGCGGGATAACTCATCCTGCCGATGTCCCGATAGCCCGAGCCGCACCGATTGCCTCGTGCTGGCGTTTTCTGCCTGCGAGAGAGAGCAAACGGAGAACAGCGTTAAACACGTTTCTGTCCGTTCGACACGTTGTGGGGGGAAGAAAAGGAACACATTTCTCCACGTATTGGGGGATGGATACACGCACGCACACACACACACATATATATGTTTCTCCTGATGCAGTAATATCAGCTAATGGGTAAAGTGATGCGCAAACGTCGCACCTCTTCTTGACACGCAAGTGCCAACCGCTTGTGCAGGCAGGTTTGCTCAGTGTCGTCCCTCCTTTTCGTGACTCCAGGCTCCAAGCCGCGCTTTGTTTTGGCACAGGAGTCTGCCTCTTTTAAGAAGCCTATTGGATCACAGCCAGAAAATTCCGAGTTTAAGTTTGAGTTCCCCAGCTAAAGGACGACCTTGAGTTTAGGTTGCCTAAAGCAAACAACAACAAAAATTACTTTTTAAGTCATGTGTCATGATCTCAGAATGGTAGTGTATTTACAGCTTCTCTTAGAAAGCAAGAAATAAACCTCCTGGCACATCTCAGTGAAGGACACAGAAAATATCTGTGGACAGAGCAAGCAAAAATGTAAGGAACAAACATGCAGAAAAGGTACCAATGTACCTTTTATTTCTGTGCCAAGAAACAGGGTTCCTTAAATTAACTAGTGTGTCTCCTAGATAACTGTATGTTTAGAAACCATAAGATTTTGTTTTGAAAATTTGGCATAGAAACGTAGAAAGAATGTAAACTGCCAGAGCTCGCCAGATTCTTCTTTTTAAAAAGCTTTAATACTGTCAGGGAGTAAAATCCTAAATATTCCTGCCAAAAATACAGCATTTTAGGCCTAATTTACCCAGAGAAACATAACGGTGTACTTATCTGCAGAACTCTAAGGCTCCAATAACCCCATATGTGGATTTTTTTCTATAACAGCAACCATTTATATAGGACATGAGGATATTATGATTTTAAGGTCAAGTGTGGAAACCACTCATGTGACAGATAATGACTTTTTGCTATCAAAGTGATTTCACTACCTGGATTACCACACAGCCCTGTCCAGCTCACATGTCCAGCAAAAAGATCTGTCTAACCATTCTCATGAAGCAGTTGCTTGGATCTGGTAATGTGTCTGGCATCAACAGGCCCATTAAATAACCGTATTTTCTCCTTCAAAGAAATGTTCACCCATTTAAATTCATTAGAGCACCTAGGCTTTGACCTATGTTTTTTCAGTGGGATTTCACTATGTGCAGCAGTACCTAGTATAGTAAATTTGATTAAAGTGCACTAGATTATTATATTTAATAGTACTTCATTTTGTCTTGATCTTGCTGTGCACAGTGGCTGCTGTTTATTGTCTAATTTTTAGTCCTGATTTGAATTACAGTCTGATTTTTAGTTTGCTGCTATATCATACTTGCTTTTTTAAAGAGAAACCTTAAAAGAATAAACTAACAGGCTTACCTTTTTATTCAGCTGCTGTAAAGTTATGTCAAGGTTTGAAATGTCAGTTCTGCCTTCTCATGATGTAGTTCTGAGAAGTTAATTAATAGGTGTGGACTGGAGACAAATTAAAGCATAAGGTCTTATTCTTCAAGAATGGACATACTGGTAAATATTTGTACCACTGTAAAGGCTGAGAGATCTGTGTTAGCTTATCTGCTTACAGAAACAGTGCCAAACTTACTAAGAACATTGCAGGCTACCCTTATTTTCATCTTTGCAAAAGACAGAAGCAGAACATAAACCCAAATTGCTGTAAAGATTTATGGATCTTTTCTTGTGTGATGTTACATTCATAAACAGCAAAGTTTCAAATCCATTCTAGGCGTTTTATACCCAAAAGACTTACAATAATTATTGCATTTCTTTATTTTGTAATTGATTGTATGCATCAGCCATATGTCAGAATAACTATTAATCAGAACTGTCTAAATTTTTTTGTTGACTATTAAGGCTAGTTCAAGAAAGATGTCCTTTTTAAAAAATTGTTTATTTTGATCTTATTAAGCTGCATGGTAAGCTTTATAATTTTCTCTTTGTCGACTAGTGCATGAGGCTTGCTGGTATGAATTCAGTTTGCTGGAACTGAATGCATTTCTTCTGTTTATTAGAAGCATATTCCCATATCCTTCTGATCTCTGAGAGAAGTAACTTATATGATCTAAATAAAATGTAGCAATGCTCTGTGAGATTCTTGAAAGCTGTTCATTTCCTTTCCTTGGCTGCTTTTCTTTCTCATTGCTCTGATTTTATAAATAACATTTTAAAGAAGAGGTGGAATTATAATGCATAAACCTCAGGCAAAAGGTGTGGATTTCTCTCTCACCTATTTTCAGTAGAGAATTCTAAAATGAAATAACTACAACAACTATACATGAAATTAAATTTCAAGTGATATAATGTCATGGGTCATTTCTTGACATTTGATTGTTCTTCCTGCTGAATGTATATCCAGTTTGTTTATAGTATGGAACTAGCATCTTAAAGGATGCTCTAAGCTGCAGTGTATATACCTATTTTTTTTCCTTCATTGAGAATCATTTTGCTTATACTGTCAGTTGGAGCTGGTAATTAAATATTCATTTTAATGTATTCATTGATATGTGGGTTGTTTTTTTGGTTTTGTAGTGTGGTTTGTTTTTTTTTTTTCCAAACCGTTAAATTGTCCTTTTCCAGGAGTGCTGGCTTGTCAGTATAAACTTTGTGTACCCAAGAGAAAACTATTTTTCTAGAATGCTAAGGACACTTCTAATAAGTACCATTAAGCTTCTAATATTTTGTCTCTCACCACTTTCAATTAGTTTTTATTATGCAGCTATCTCAGTACAAAACCTGTGCTTAGTCTTTTATCAGTATGACTTCACTTACTTGTGAGTCTTTCCCAAAGTTAAGATTTTAAATACACGTTTAATGCTTTTAGTGTCTAATCCGGCACTGAAAGTGCATGAACATATGTATTCTTGTGTATCAGCCAAGAGCAGCAGAGTGGAAGCACTCTGTGTAAATGAAGTAACAGTGTTGATCAGTCATAACATGGCACTGAAAATAATGCTTTCGTAGTTTTTTGTTTTAAAAAAAAATTCCTTTATCTTTTTAGTGTGTTTTCATTTCCTTTATCAGAGTCCAGGCTGTTGTTCTAATTGCCAACTCTATCATTAGCTAAATTTGAAATATCATAGTGGTACCTGAATGAATTTTTTCAAGGATAGAAAGGCTAAAAAGAAAATCTTAAACAATTTTGCTTTTTGTCTTGTCATTGCAACAGGATTTCCCTTTTATGTTTTTTCTTATGTCTTTCAAATATTTTGAAGTTTTTTAAGTCAAGCACAACAAAATTCCGTATAGCAACTGTGAATTTAGAAATACACTCCTCTTACAATAGTAAAAGCTCTTTGGTTACATTCCTGATGATTCAAAACAGACTAACATTGAGTTTTGTTGTACTGTCAGTCTGAGTTTCTCATCTAAGGCATCTGTTTAACAATAGAACGGTAGAATTTCTGTTTATATTAAATAATGTTTGCTGATCATATGCAGACTTGTCCTGCTGCTAGTGCCTGTTTATTATTTAGTTGTCACTTAAAGTCATAGAATGACTTAGGTTGGAAGAAGCCTCTAAGATCATCAAGTCCAACTGTAATTCTTGAATTAATGAAATTTCTGTCTTGAAGGCCTGTGCAGCACAACCTGAGAGGCATCAGCCTTTTTGAGAGTAAAGGAAGGAGATTATTTTTTCATCTCTAAATTCACATTAATGTGATTTTGAAGTGGTAGCTCTCAATTTTCTGCACATCTATTTCCACAGAACACTGTGGCTCTAATAAACAAGCAGAGTGCTTTTGCTTCTGTATACACTCTGCAATTAGCTTGGACAGTCATGCTTGTGTTAGCTTTAGTCTCACTAGTTGAGGTACCAGCAGTAGCTCAGTTAGGGGTATGTAGGCTCATTTTGTTGTACATTGAATGCTTACTCAAATTAATTGCCTGCAGTGACATCCATGCTTATGTATTTTAACTGTTTTGTTATATAAGGCTGACAAAATTAAGTGTATTTGAAGTATATCTTACATGCTGCAGCCATATCTCCTAACTGCAGAGCAGATGCAGCCTGGAAGGCAGTGAGCCCTACTCTGTCATTCTTCTGAGAGATGATTAGAAAGGTCTGCTCTACTCTGATAGTTTTAGGATGAATTTTTATCAGAAATTTGCAGGAATTAGGAAGTGCTCAAGTGCTCTATATGTAAATGAAATACAAAAAAGCTAAAATTAGCAAAGGAAACATGAAGATAATGAAAGGGAAACCTTACTCTGGCAGTCCAAACCTTTGCGGAATCCTAGTGAAATCAAATCATCAGTGCTTGAGTGTATTTTATGTATAAACTCTCAATCCTGCAATCAGATCCTTAATGAAGGAATTCTACTTTCTCTTAATTTCTGTTTAAAAAATCAACACACTAATCCTTGACTAAAAAGAACTTGGAATGTGTTTGGAAAAAAAAAACCAGGTAAAAACAGACATGGTGAATAATACAGCATTTGTCAGATGCTGGACTGGTAAATCAGTAGAAAGGTAAATACACTCACAGGAAATTTCTTCATTCTAAAATCTCCCCATAGGAAACATGTTAAAAAGATGGAGCCTGCTGTTTACATAATAGGGAGTAATTGTTAGCAGTGCACAGGAATGGACAGCTTGTCAGGATATTGGCATTTGACACACACTGCTCTTATTGTGAGGTACTTCTGTAAACTCATTAAACTCATGTTTCTTTCAGGTGTTTTAAGAATAGCAACAATGAACACAGTTCGGAGATACCAGAGCAGAACCATTGCCAATAGCAATTCAGAAGGCCACATACACGCTGCTTGCTCAAGATAGGAATTCTTACTTTTGCTGGACATTTTTGCAAGCTGCAGAAGAATTTCAGTAAGAGTATGAACAGAGGATGCAAGTGATTCTTTTATTCCAAATCCTGTTTAGGAGCAAAATGCTAAATTATTTTAGGTCTTTGACCTGTATGAATTATATTTGCTTTCATTTTTGTCCTCCTTTTGTATTTGAAGATTTTGGATTGCTCTTTGCAAAGTATTTTGGCATTTTCAAAAGTGATATAAAGTTTCTGTGAAGAAGCTGGAGTGCAAGAAGGTAGCGTTTGAGTACCCATGGTACTCAGTTTGAGTACTACAGTCATTCTTCCCAGACTGTGATGCAGTTATTGTTTGTGTACAATAAAGAGGGAGAGATCAGTCTAGTCAATAATTAGACTGGCACTTAAGGACAGATGCCATGGAGGGAAAAATCTTGGCTGCATATTCCTGCTGTTAACCCCCGTCAGGCTGGTTCAGTGAGCTAACTCAGAAGATTTTTCCTTGTAAGGAACCTGGTGGCAGCCAGCCATTAAATCAGTTTAGAAGTGGTGTGAAATTATAGCTTGGGGCTGCCGTGACATGTGTTTAATCTAGCAACGCCAGTTTAAACACAATCCCTAGATATCACATCCTCTCAGTTCTCCTTTCTGCTTCCTCCCTTGCTGTCGGTTCTCCTGCACATGTTAGCTCTCATTCTCAGAGCAGAGGGAAGTAAGTCAGCAAAGAAGCTTTTTACCTTCTTTTCCTCTTTTCTTTTTTTCCTTTCCTTTTTCTTTTTTTTTCTTGCCTTCTTTTTTCCTGTTTTTTCCATTTTTTTCTTTGTTTTTTCCTTTTATTTTCCTTCATTTCTTTTTTTCTTCTTCGTCTTTTTTTAGTAGTGCCTAGGGATACCTGTTACAGTTTCTAATTCATGCAAATCCACCTTGACACAGCTCAGCGATTAACACAGTGGTGGGAACCACCCCCAAAAGTCCACCCCCAGGACTGCCTCTCTATGAAGCAGTTTTCGCCATAGCATTTTTTGTATCCAGCTGGAGTATTGGTGCATGTGCTTTTCCACTCATAATTCACTTTGTGGGCCAGTTTAGTCACTTCCTAAAAATGCACGCATTACTCTAAATTTTATCCTTTGGCTTGTTTTCAGGGGATGATTTGGTAAATGCTGAGAGGTACAGAAGCAGGTAATGCCCTTCCCATCTAGGACTGCAGCTGCTCTGCTTACGGGATGGGACTGTTAGAAATTAAATAAGCAAGTTGGGTGCCTTGCTTCTGCTAGAGAGTAAGAAAGCAGGTGCCTGACTTGCTTAGGAGGTACTGTACATCCTACTGTTGCTCCTGACATGTAAATGTTTAAACCAAGCCACTCACATCAGGCTGCTGTTCTACTGAAATAAGTGTTAAGAAAATGTACACTTTTTTGGTACATTTTTGGTGTCTGCCTTCACCCTTTGAGATACTAGCGTATGTAGATGAGCACTGAGCATGTGACTGTTGAAATACAGATGTGGTAACTCCTTTCATGGCATACTTTGACATGTATTTTCAAGATACAAGTAATGATTTCTAAGTGCTGGTCATGGATGATGTTGTTTTGAAGCTTAAAGTGATTTTTTTTTTACCCCCTGCTGTCTAAAAATGGTTTTTCTTGCTCGCAAATCATGTTTTGAAATAATACATGCAGGTGATCTGTTTTGATACTTAAATAGTATCTCTGTTCTAGGGAACTAATTTGGGAAAAAAAAAAAAGCTTTCCTGTTAGGTCTGAATTTCAATCCAAATATTTTATGATGATATTTCTCAGCAGGAGGAAGACAAGTATTGTGGTGGTGCTGCAAGCCTCAGTTTTTATTGACCAATTACCGCAAGCACAGCAATTTATAGCAGGAGCACAGTCAGTGTTTAAAGTTCACTGGGGCTTCAGCTTCCCCAGCCATAAAAGTAATTTATATCTGTGTGAATACCGCTGGTGTTTTTTTCCCCTCTTAACAAAGGAAGCCAGGGCAAGTACAAGATGCCTCCTGCCTGCAGGCACACAGGCTTTGAAGGGGCAGCTGGGGTGGGGATGGAAATTTGAATGGAGATGTCCAGCTGGAGGCTTGGCTGGTGTTCCTGTGGGCAGCATAGGCTGCCCTGTTGTATCCCTCCCAAGTCTGTTACTTGCAGGCTTTAATTGCGTGGCACTACTGTCAAAATCATGGCTTTACAGAAAGAAGTGCCTGTGTTTTGGTGTGAGTGTGCTTCATCATTTAGTTTAACATAGGTGCTCAGAGGTGTAGAGGGATCTGTGGTTTAGTTTAGGGGGGCAGGGTGTGTGCATTGGTATTTCAGGTGCAACCACCTGCCGAAGGAGGTCTCTGCTGTGTGTGGGTGCAAGTCAGGCTCCTGCTACTTTGCAAAGTCATCAAACAAGGAACACTTTGGGAAAGAACACTAAAGAGCTGCGGATTATGGGAATGCTGCTGAGCAAAAAACCTCCATCTTTGTGTGCTTTGTTTGTTTAACACTGGAGAAATAATAATACCTAATTTAATACTTAAAAGAAGATTTTCTTCGTTCTAAACCATTTAAACTTGTCTCATTGACAGGTAATACTTCAGACTTTCACCAAAAAAGCATGATGTTTATAGAAGCTTCCAATTTTCTTGCATTTCAGATCGCCTTTATTTTGCAATTCTCTGCCAAAAACCAAAGAGTGGAGCTGCAAATACCCATTATTTCTGCATAGATGATGAACTTGTGTATGAGAAGTAAGTACCAACTTTTTTTTTTCCTGTTTTTTTACAGAAATAAATTAGTCAGAACAACAGCAGTGAGGAATCAGTGTCATTGGAGAATTAATTACATGAGTTTGGTCTTCTCAGACCAAACATGCCATGATGATTTATAGGCCTTAGAGTGGTTTCTTGCTTTCCCATCAGGATTTCTTAAAATTTTTTCAAATCAGAAGCTTTCATTGTACCCATTCCTGTTAGAAGACACAGGAACATGATGCAGCCATATAGATTCAGAAGTGTACATTGAACTGCCAGACTAAAGGGGGTGTCTTTGGTTCTTCATGTACTAAGTGGAATGTCTGAACTTCCTAGAATCAGAGAAAAAAATGGCAAAGTCAATTCAAGCCTTTATGAGCTGACAATGGATATATTATTTCCCCTGGAGTGAACAATGTTTGCCTTTTACATGATGTGGAATGTTGCTAATTCTTCAAATGGTTTTGATCAAGGGCATCCTTGCTGTTTTTTAACGCACTAATCAATCTTTATTCTCTGTGTTCCGTTTTCTCTGGCACTATGAATTACCTCCTTTGAAAGTAAAGCTTATGAGTTGCTCTTAAAATAGAGTTTAAAAACTTTTGTCACAGAGTGATACAGTATTGAGAAGTAGTTCTTAAAACCTGGATATTGGTATTTTGAATGGTGCTGTGTGGAAAACAAAGAAGAAAGTTTTAGCCCATGTTTAAAGATGACAAAACCTTTCATCCCACAAAACAGTATGTGTTTATGTAAGAAAGCATGCTTGTTTTTAGAATGATGTCCGTATATCACATGTATATTATTACTCCTTGCTTTATGCATCTTGTTAAAAAAAGAGACATTTACAGGGGTCATGTACAATTTTTCCCCTTTCTTCTAACAGCTTCTATGCAGACTTTGGACCACTCAATCTGGCAATGGTCTACAGATACTGCTGCAAGCTAAATAAGAAATTAAAGGTAATGCTTGGGGTTTTTATTCAAAAGCCAGTATTACTGGCTTTCTAAAAAAAAAACAAAAACAAATGGACCAAAATTTCTTTAATTGTTGTTGTTATTGTTCAGGTGCTTTCCTGTTTTCCTAATCCAGCTAAATTCTGAATATGAATGCTAGATTTTATTGAGGTGAATTTAGGGAGGAGGAGGATCAGGATGGAAAACCCACTTACTTTTAAGAACCAAAAGATGCACAACTGTGGCAGTAACTATCATTAAGCTTGTAGAAGATCAGTTGCTAAATGAATACAGTCTCTTTTTATAGGAAAAGCGTCTTTCCTGGAATTCAATCCTGTTGGCAATCTGCCGATATTGAGTGAGCTCAAGAGTGCAGTGCTGTGTTTTTATTTGAAATGTTTTTTGTTTGACTTGGTCTTCTCCTCTGATACTGACGTTCTTCAGTAACGAACAACATTTGATCTTTAGTAGCATTGATAGCTTTGGCCTGAAGGAAGATGCTCTGCTCGTACTGCAGATTTTTATCTCTTACAGGAGCTCAGTAATTTTTGGGACTGGGCTCTTGATAGAGCATAGTGTCTTTAAAATGGATTTCTTAAATTAATTAACACAACTGACTACAAGTTAGTTGACCTTTAGTAGATGTTGGAGCGTAAAACCTGTTTGGCAGATAAAAAAGCTTATTTTCATTAATGTCAATCACAGTTTGCCTCTTCAAAACTACTTAGATCTTTAAACTGCCACTGAAGTGTGAAAAGTGGGAAATATACAGCACATTATAGACTAAGAGTGTATTTTTTTTCATTCCTTTATGTCTGTCACAGATAATAGTTTGCATAATTCAGACTTGCTTTATTCTTTAAGTTGGAGAAGCAATTGGCACACATGGGTGTGATGTTGCTGCTCTGTTATTACTAGGACACTTGCAGAATTATCTCTGGCTAAGCCTGAGATAAACCTGTTTAGTGGTCCAGGCTGGGAGGTGGTAAACTCCCACCTGGGTAACTGTGGTTTGCCAGAGATGCAAGTCTCTGAGTTTTGTATACAGGGTGCTCTGAAGCAACCCAAGTCTGTGTTATAGTCCCTTTCCATATCTTGTGTTTGACATTGGACAGACATGTTAGGATTTCTGAGAACATATTTCTGCTACTGAACTGGGATTTATTTGTCTTGAATGCATTGAATCCGGTATCTCGAGCAAGTAACATTGGTATTTAAATGCATAAAATGACATTTTATGATAGCTTAGCAGTTGATCAAAGTGTGCAGTTTCAAGCACATCAGAATTTATTTCAAGGGCCAGTTAGGGGATAACTGCCACCACATGTGTGTGTCCTTTCTATTGAAAATTCCATTCCACCCACATTCTAAGATAAATGGAAAAACTGTGTGCCACGCCAAGATGACACTTAAAAAATTATTTATGATAAAGTTTAGAAATACTTTCAAAATATTTTAAACTAAGCATGGTTCTGATCCTTAGAAACAAATACTAATGGATTTATCTACCTTTGGGTTTGAAAAATGAATAAAAATGTGTAAATTCTGTGTTTAAAATTTTTGCAGCTGTGATATACCTGTGATGCTTTTGAGAATGCCACTTTCTATTCTCATAAATGGCTAAGGCTTGAAGTCAAAAATACTAACTAAAAATACAAATGCATTTAAGAAGAAAAAGAAAAGATTTCAGTAATTTGTATCAAAAATTATTTAGGCTGGATACTGGGAAAAATACTGGAAAAATCTAGGTAGGGATGCAGTACAGTTTTCCAAAGCTTCTGAGGGGCTACTCTACAGTATTTTTGGTTCCCTCACTGAAGAACCATTCCTCTGAATGCATTCCTCTGATTTTATAAAAGAAGATGTAAAAGGTCTAAAATGCAAAATTATGATCTTGTTCATTTCTTGATACAGTCATTTTCATTGATAAGGAAGAAAATAATTCATTATACCGGGTTTGATCAGAAAAAGCAAGCAAACGCTGCATTCCTCATAGGCTCCTACGCAGTAAGTATTTACATTTTTACATCAGCTGCTGACTCTGTTAATTTTTTCATACTAAACTTTTAGAAGAGCAAGATAAAAACAATTCTTTTCTCTTGAATAATCATCCTACTAATGTAATTATAGTAATGTACCACGTAGTAAGAGTTTCTAAAGTCTAGCAGGTATGTGAGTGAAGTTGTATGATTTTAGGTTTTTTCCTCGCTACTGCAATCTGTGTTCTTCAGAAATAAGAGCATCACTGAAAAAAAATCAGTATTAATATTTTCATTTGGAAAAAATGATTGCTTCTTGAAGTTTTACCTTTCCCCAACCACACAACCTCTTCTTTTCTGAAATAGAAAAACAGTATCTTGCACAAAATATAGTGTATCATTTGCCAGTGCATGCATGTTTAAATAAACCTTTCCTTCCCCAGCCGCTTCTTCTCTAATACAAGGTGATCTCTTCAGTTAACCTAGGAGAAGTAGTGAGCATGTGTGATAGGCTTAGAGCCTGTGTAAAGCCTGGAAAGATACAAGGTGGCTGGAAAGGTACTAAGCCAAGTCTGTGACTGCAGAGGGGACAAGGACTGGCTTTACATCTCAACTGCATGTATTTGGTGCACAAAAATGTAGTCAAGGAATAAAATGCTGAATGCTTCAGGATCAAAGATGTGATGTACCATATTCATGTTCTGTTTTGACTTGTAACACACCTCAGTTGTAACCATTTCTCTTGTTTACTGAGTAATGAAATGAAAAGCTATGCACTTTTTGATGTTGGAGCTTTGAGGGGTTGAAGTTCGTGTAGCCTTAGGTTATTCCTATTTATTGGCTGCAAAGGCTACACAGTACTTACTGTGATGCAGGCAGTCTCCTTGCTGCCTCTCTGCATCGTGCAGGATGTCAATTTTCTGTTCCCTGGGGTTTCTGTGTTGTCTATATTCTCTAGCACTTTTTACAAATTGAGAACTGTATTTCAAAACATGTCACTCTTCGAAACACAGGAACTTAGGAAACTTGCTGTAGACCTTTGCATTCTTAAACCACATGGGAACTGGTAACATGAGTTACTGAGCTTGTTTGCAGTTAAGGTATTATGTTGACAAAACAGCTGCAGCTTTTAGGAAAACTGCTTCTTCCTAATTACTTGATCTTAATTGAGGCCCAGAAAGCAAGAGGAGACTGGCTTCAGTTACCAGCCATTATTTGGAAAAAAGTGGGTTTGGTTTTTGCCTACACTCTTGTTCTAAATATGTGTAGTAGTAGCATTGTGTGGCGTAGCAGCTGACATTCTGAGCAGAATTTTGGTACAGAAAATTAACTAATGCAAAACAATCTAATAAGAAAACACTGTGGTTGACTATGCAAAAGTATACAGAAAACCTAACACAAGTCTTATTTTTGATCACCTGGTCACCCTGCCATGTTGCAATAACAACATGCAGGTGAAGAGGGATGCTTCAACAGACTTGAATAAAGCTCTAAGATTAATATGTATGGATTATGACAATCCAGAGCACAGTAATTAAAAATGGAGGCTGTTGTACAGAGGAGTAGGCAAGTTTTACTTTAGAGAGCTGCAGTGAAGGAAGTGGGAGTTGCAGAGTAAAGATCCAGCGCACACAGATCCAGCTGAAGTACAGCACAGAGATCCTGACTGCCTGGCCAGGGCATGTGGTAGGGTAAGTTGCAGGCACATGACAGAAGAGGCTAGTCAAAACCACCAGTAGTTCTCAGAGTTTGCAGATGTGCTTAAGTTACTGTATTGTACACACTGAATATTTTGGCAGTTTCCCTGAAAGGCCCAGGGCAAAGTGAAGCACACTGAGAGTATCAGTCACGTCCTTGCATGTGGGCATGTCTATCTTGCAAATTTGCAAGTCTTAGATAGCGAGATTTTCTTTCAAGTGCAATATTTTTGGCTTTGGTACTG
Source organism: Parotia lawesii (assembly GCA_003713295.1). Lineage (NCBI taxonomy): Eukaryota > Metazoa > Chordata > Aves > Passeriformes > Paradisaeidae > Parotia > Parotia lawesii. The sequence goes on along the minus strand of RAHM01000337.1, from coordinate 443,872 downwards.
CTTTTTCTTTACAGTAAGGTAGTGTTTCTTCCCAGTTTCATTTAGGAGAGATTCCGCTGAAGAAAGATCACAGAAGAAAAACTGTGCCCCTGAGGCTTTTTTTTTTCCGTGGCATTCTTTGATGATCTTTCATGAAGAGGCAAGCTTAATTACAGGGCTCATTGCTCAAGTGTTCACACATACTTGTCCCATATTTCTGCTTTCTGCAGGGAGAATTGGATTGTTCTCTGTGAGGCAAGCAGTGATACAGGATCTGTTCAGAATGCGTGATAAACATGTCTATAAGCATATTTCCTGATTGAAAGGAAATATTGATGACTTCTTTATTTAAAACATATGTAGACTTAAGTGTCTACCTTCTTTAGTTCAAATGCTGTGCTTTTTGTTGAAGAAAGATCCATCCAGATACTGGTCAAATCTTTTAGAAGCTTCTCTGTAATGTTGGTTAATCAGACTACCTTGGTAATACTCTTTGTTGCTTGAACTGATTGTCATAATTTATTTTCTGATCTTACGAGTATAACTTGTAGGTTGATACTGTGTTTTGTTTTCCATGGATTGAATGTGTTTCCTTGTTTCATTCTAATTTTTTAGCTTCATGGTAGGTTCCCGTTTAAACAGTTCACCTTAGGCTGAGGAACTGTGTGGGTGTGCAGTGCATTAGTTTGGGGGAGTTCACGTTCGTTCAAGGAAGAGCAAGGAAGTAGAAAGGAAATGTGGCCTTTGCAGAGTTAGTCATGAAAATAGCGCTTGTCTGCTTGTGCTGAAAGGTGTTTGATAACTTAAGCACAGTTTTGGGTGCAAGTTGCTCTGTATAGGTGCAGGTGCTACAAGTTACTTGTTAGGAATAACAGGCTGCCAGGTTTTCAAGAATAGCAAGGCACAGTGCGTCTGCGTGATTTCTGGTTTTGTTATTTTTTTTTTTTTAACACAGTTACATTTAAACTATAAAACTGTAATGAACTGTGTATGACTAGTTCTCATCTCGGACTTCTGTGTCCTCATAAACATTCAGCTTCTGAGCATGTCTTTTCAAAGGCTTGTTGACCTTCAATTTGTATTCTTAAACAGAATATTATAACTTCTGCTTAAAGGAATTGGGATATATTAGCATGATTTATCATTCATCATCTTTTGTTCAAATGTATATGTGTGTATATGTATCATTTGGTGATATGCTCATTTGGAGTACTAAGGCAATTATGAAAGTCTTCATTGACTGTGGTGTGGTAAGGGCAGCTGTTAATGTTCTTGTTTTCGAGCAAAGTCTGTTCTCAGTCTTTTCTTCACAGTTGATGTGTTTTAATGTTTCCCCCATTCCCCTTCATCTAACTTGTCTTTCTTTCCTCTTCAGTGGAGATAGTTTATGAACTCTCCAGACTACACACTTCTTTGTCCCCTCTCCTGCATCTGCTGCTTCCTTCCAGGTGTACTTTGATGTGACAGCACAGCCTAACTCAAGCTCTTCAGTATAACATGGCCTTAAGAGTGAAGAACTAAGTTTACAAATACACTGTTGTATATGTAGTTTTAGAATAAAATATTAATTTTTTAGAGTAACTCTCAACTATTTAGACCTTAATCCCTTTATTGTTCATCTTTCATCTATTTTAATTCTGTATTTTGTTTCTACATTTTTACAGACGTAATGGGAATAATATTCTTCTATGTAGATTAGCAAAAATTTGGCACATTCAGCCACACAAAGGGTAGCCAGAATTCAGTGTGTTGGGGTTGAATGTTTACACTTTTTTTGGGTGGAGGGGGAAAAGGGAAAGAAGGGAGGGGGGGGGAAAGCTTTTGTTCTTCACCTTTTAAAGAAAAATCTTTTCCTTGAAAGCTATCTGCACTGTTCAGGCATTACCACACTACCAAAGCAGCAGTGATCTTCTGAGTTGGTATCTACAGTGGCTTCTCTTGATTTTCACCAGGACTTGGCTGTGGGTGAGGAAAGTCTGCTTCTTCCATCATTGCTCCTTCTGTATTACGAAAGAAAATGTACCCTCTGTGCCCTGTCCACCCAATTCCCAAGCTCCCCCCTCTCCCCTTGGCTACATTAACTTAGTAACAGTGTTTTTTTCCTCAGGCCTGGCACTAATTATGTACTTGGAGGGTGACCCTCCCAGGGTACCGCCCCATGAACTGCTGTAATTCAGGTCACCTTCTCCAGGATTCATCTCTGTACTTTGTCTATTTTCTCATCTTCTTTCTTCAGGGTAAGCAGCGTTTCCTTCATCCATTCTAATCCATAGTATTGGTTTTTTGCCTTTTCAATTTGTTAGTGTCCTTCCTAGTTGTGGGCCTAGCTCTGGGTAGAAGCTGGAGGTTGGAGAATCAATTGGCACCCACTGGTGTGATGTTGAACTGCTCTGTTCTTACTGCGACACTTGCAGAATTATCTCTGGCTAAGCCTGAGATAAACCTGTCTAGTGATCCAGGCTGGGTGGTGGTGAATGGGTAACTGTGGCAGTGCTCAAATTTAGAGTGGGTAAATCATGTTTACCCGCAGCTGTGTTTTGGTGAGAGGTGCTTGACGAGCAAGTGGCAAAGACAAGATGGACAAAGTACTGACCTTTCATTTAAGCAAAAGTTGCCTGGAGTCTTGTCTGTCTCTGTGTCCTCTAAAAAGCTACCTTCTCTGAAATGTATTTGGGAAATTGTGATTAGTCTTCACAGCGGCAGCCTTTCCTGCTGTTTGTACTAGGTTCTATTCCAGGATGTTCCTAGAAAACTGCTTGTCTCCATAGGAGAAGAAGGGTTGTTCTTTTGGAGGTCCTCTGTAGTCTTAGGTTGCTTTCTTACCTGTCATGAGGTAGTGATGTGCCCAGCCCAGTCAGTTCAGGGTTTTTTATACTTTCTGTCTGCTGTTTAAAAGGTAATTGGAGGTTTCTTGCTTTTTTTTATGATGAACAAAGAGTTGCCAGAGACAGGCAGTTATTCACTCTCTGTCACTTTTATCCACTTAATGACTGTGTTTCTGCTAATGAAGAAACTGTTGGCCACGTGCATTTCTTCACTATAACACAAATCCATACAGGAAGCTTTTTATTCTAATAAATTTCTATTTTAATTTTGCAACATCTAGCATTTTTTTCTAAGGAATATTGCTAGAAATTTAATCTACTAACTGACTAGTATATCCAATGGAGATTTTAATGAAATAAAATATTTAATACTTTAAAGTTATAACAACTGTATGAGTTTGTGTTTGAGTCTGGTCACATGCAGCAGTTACTTGCATTTGTTCCGAATGGGTGGGTTTAATTATTTGCTGTTTACAGCTGTTCAGGCTGTCTTGGGTGAGTGATGTTTTTGGAACATAGTTGTATCACATATAATTTGCTTGTAAGCAGTTTAAAATTAATTATCTTGTTCTTTTCTGGCTTTTAAGTCAGCATGGTTGGTAAAATGTATGATTTAGGTAGCAGCCTTAAGTAGATTTTTCAGTTGAGGATGAACAGGTGGATAAACATGGTTATATTGAGCACATAGATATGAATTTAAAGTGCTGTTTACAGACCTGAGTTGATATAGTTTCTAACAGTAAATCTTATTTCAATAGCCTATTTAATTTTCCTGAAAGAGCAACAAGTTCTGTCATAGATTATTATTACTAAACATGCTTTGTCTTGTATGCAACATTATTATTTCACTTGGCAATGCCATGTATTGAAAGTTAAGATGCCTTTTTTAACCAGAGGCTCATTTCCCTTTCTACCAGGAATACTTTGCATCCTATTGTGAATACCATTCCAAAGATTATAACTCCAATCTAGGAAATAGTTGCTTAAAAAATAAGGCTGGATTGAAAACACTAATGAATCAGAGGAAAACTTGGCTTGCTAAAAGGTCTCATTCTCTGGTTGATTTTAAATGCTCATAAATAAAGAATGGGTCGCCTAATCCTGCAAACCATTGTATTTCATTGAGTGACCTTTAAAGCAGCTGTTTGACTGCACAGCGATGTTGGCAGGAGGAGTGCTTGAGTGCACCTTTCCCAGCATTCAATGCTTGGATGGTTCTTGACCATTCACAGAGGTGCCTGTGGTTCCTTAATTAGAAACAGATGTCCTAAATGAAAAGGATGATTGGAGCAATGTTAGTGGTTCAACTGCTAATAGCAAATAGCAAATTCCTGGCTATATTTTGAAGTTCAGTAGGATATTTTTTTGTATGTGTAAAAAAAGCAAATTTCTAAATTGTCTGCATACAAATGATTGCAGATTGTGATAAAATTATATATTTGACTTGAAAGATATCAATTCCTTATAGTAACAATTTTCCTGAAAGGTACTTAAGTAGAAGATACCTAAAAGATTTTAAGAGTTTTTCTGTTTGTATTTGTGTGTATAGATATGTATGTATACTCGGATCTGCACTTGCACATGACTGTAGGAAAATTCTAAAAGCTGAACGTGTGGATGCATGCTGCATTGACTAAGTTTTTTTTTAAATAAGGCCTTTTTTTTTTTTTTAAATATTTCCCTAATCTGCAGGAAAGGAGCCCCTTGGGAAATCATTTTAAAATTCTAATAGTAATTTCTTCATTTGTATATACAAAAATGGATAAAAATTATCCCAGAGAATGCCTGCTTCTGCTAAATAACAGCTAGTATCATTGCTTGAAATTTATTTTAATATTTTTTTATTTTTTTAATAGTCACTTTTGTTTGTTGTTTTACTGGCATTAACCTGAGGAAACAACTTTATTTGTGAAAGTTTTCATGATCTTAAAAAGCACAGCTGAAACATAAATTGTAATCAGCATCTGGACAAATTAGTTTCAGCTGTTGTATATTTTGATTTCTGGAGTTTGTCTTCTCTCATTTACTCTCCTTCCCCCAGTACATATCTCACTAATTTACAAGTATATCTTTGTTTCTCTATTCATCAGATCAACATTTCCATTCTCTTCTTTTGTGAAACTTCAGTTCTGGTTTCTGCCGTAGAAAGTCCTTCTCTCTTTCAACACTTCTGTCTGCTACAGGTCTTTGACCACTGCTACTTTCTCTTTCCCATTTATTTGCTTTCTTTAGTCCTTTGTTCACCCACATCATTCCAATGAAATTGTTCATCTTTAAGGCTTCACTGGCCTTCTCCAGGTCAGAAATAATATTGTATGTAGTTTTATATAGATACAGATGTGTCAGAAATATTTTTTTAAGTGAATCTTTCCTTAAACACTGTCTACTGCATTTTAGTTCACTTCATGGAGCAGAGTAGGAGCAATCTCAACAGGTAGTGGGCATTCAGTCCACAGGACCAGACTAAACCCAGCTGTTAAGCTTAAAAGCTGCTGAAAGTAGGTAATACAGATGTCAGATTTTCAGTGCTGGCTCTCTGTCTACTGATGCAATTCTTTTGGTGCAGACCATTTCCTAATGCAGATGTGTGGCCTCTGCTGCCTTGACATCTGTTGCTTCTCTGAGCTTTGCTGCTTCGGTCTTACCTGTTTCCATACCTGGATTTTGGTTCACCCCAACCTAAAAGCAGGCCTCACCCATGTTCAGCCTTCATCCAGCCTTGCTTACATCTAGGATTTCTAGCTGGGTGCTCCCTTAAGCTGTGACAGAAACTGATCCTGTCTCCACTTTGGCTATCACAGCTTCTTGTGTTGTGTTACTGCCAGGATACTTTCCTTGTGAAGTAATTATCTGTTTATGGTCTTTCCCATTATGTGTGAATGTCATTCTTCCCCTTTGAAGCACTCTACACCATTGAACTCATCCAGCTATTCTCATACTAACCTAATTTTTTTGCAAACACTTTTCACTGAGTACACCATTTCATCAACAGCTGTCTCTTGCAATTGTTCACTTGTTGTGTTCTTTTGTGTGTCATAGTGTCACAGCTGAGTGTGTAGCAGGATCTCTGTTTCAGAGTAAGTTTCCTTCTTCAGTAAATATGCTGTATTTTGCTTCAGTTGCACGATACAAGTTGTATTTTTGATTTGCAAATCAGATTGGTTTTTTAAAATGTCCTTGTACTTAGCAAGTGTTCATATGTAGCTGTGTTAAGAAAAGTCCATACACGAATTTATGTGTGTTAAAAAGGTGTTTCTAGCAGTTTCACTGGTAATGTAATTTCAGAAGTGGGATCTGTGCTTAAGAACGAACATGTTTCAGTATACTGCAACATTATTTAGACTTACTTTAATACAACACAGTGGAATGGAAAAAATTTGTCTCCTGCAGCTGTTACACTTGTAAACAAATGCTTCTGCATTCAATCTTGTTTTCTTTAAGAAGCTGGTAAAAGCTCAGCTGAGGTATGGGAGAAATCCTTGGCTTTTCTGAGTGACATGTGCTTACAAAATTAGCTAGTATTTGCCTGTGGTACAGATAGTACTCTGTATGCTACACAGTGTGATAGCACTTAAGTCCAGTTGGACATTAGGAGGAATTTCTTCACAAGGAAGGGTAATGAATTGATTAAACATTGTGATGGGCTGCCCAAGGAGATGGTGGACGAGGTGTTTAAGGAAGGACTGGATGTGGTACCCAGTGCCATGGTCTAGTTGATATGGTGGTGTTTGGTCAAAGGTTGGACTAGAATGATCTCAGAGATCTTTTCCAGCCTAATTGATTCTGTGATTCTGTAATCCCGAGTTTTTTCCAGGTGACTCATTTCTGGCTACGAACTCTGTCTAATTACCATCTGTTTGCTAATTCCATTTCATATCTTGGGTTTGTAAGTTTTTCAGGGACAGGGCTCTCTTCCTGATAAAAAAGAAGTGCTTCATTCGTATGGTTGCTAGCAATATGTGTTCACTGTGCTGCAAGATGCAAATTAGAACTGTATCAAAGCACTCAATTTGAAATTTCATGGAAGTTAACCTTTACATCCAAATCAGGCAATGAATGCCTGCAGAATAGAAAATTAACTCTGCCATCTGAGGATAAGTTATTCAATGATACTTGGGGAGGGTTTTTAAGTATCTTTTCTGTTTTGGGTGTGTACTTGCACATATAAATGCAGAAGTTGCTTATATCTCCCCAGTGAAAGCACACACACAAAACATGCAGTTTTCATTACTTAGCTATTTATCAAGAAAGATTTATTTTTTTTGTTTCCTTCTGCCAATTTCAAAGGAAGAAGGCTCAGAAAATGTTTAACACACTAATTGAATCAGGAAAATCAAAGGGGTCACCTGTTGGCCATGTCTGTTTTAGCTGTATGTTTAGGTTATATTTCAAGCTGGGTTTGTTTGTTGGGTTTTTTTAGCAATGTCTGTTCTAACTCTTGTTTTCTCTCTGTGTGTGGAGGGAGGATGTTTAAAGTATGTTAAACCATTTGTTGAAACTGGCTTTGCAGCAGCATCAAAGAAATTTGAAAAGCAATGCCAACTTTTAAAAGAAAAAATGTCCAAAGCAACAGAAAGTAAATATGCCGTGCCTGGATTTTTGGGGGATAATTAATTAATACTCATGAGGATTTTTACTTTCAAATAACTCTAAGGGAAAACATCGTTAGCATAAAAGAAATAAATAATTTTACTGAACATTAGTGAAAAAACCCCAACTTTCTGTAGAGTGTTAAAGCAATTTCAAAGAAAAAGTATTAACTTGAAATTACTGAATATTGACCTGTTAATGACAGCTTGTTATTAACAGTTGTTACCTCCTGGCCATGCTGGGGATGGTGTTTGATGGTATTTGAAGAAGAGATATGCAAAAAAGAGGAGTTTTAGGTATTCTTTAAGGAGACCTTAGTGTTAAAGGCTATCCAAGAGTGATCAGACATGTTGTGATGGAAGACCATACGGATATTTCTCGTAAGTTGGTCCTTTGTGAATTCTTTTCTGAGTGTTTTTGACAGTAGAAAGTTCGATTCATTCTGTTCGTAGGATTTTGCTTCTGAAGCTACAGATTTCTTTTAATTTTTTTTTAAATTTTTTGTTTTCTTTTAGTTTATGGCATCTGGATTTAGTTACTGGATATTGCCTCAGCAGTGCAAAGGAGGAAGTACAGAATTTGGATTAATGTAAAATGTTCTGATGTAGGCAGATCAAAACATACATAAATAACTGTTTTAGTCTTGTCTGCTGAGTGTACAGACGGTTTGTGTACCAGATGATTCATAGCTTTGCTGATATATCTGCAAGTTATTATGTTTTGATTTACATCTTAAAAGGTTAATTTAAAAAAAAAATCTACAAACTGGCCAAGAAGAGTTGCAGTAGAAATGTAAGAATCCAGATGAACAGAAGCCTTTTCACTGTAGCCTGTAGTTGAACAACTTCTGCACGAATCTATAAAGTTAGTTTTAAAATATATATTTCTTTAGATTGACAGGATTTTTTATTGTTTATGTTAGTTTTATTGTTGCACACTTGCAAACATTTGTTCTTGATGCCACTCTTTTCCAGCACTTTTGCACTCTGTGATAATTAATTATGCCTTCTGTAGTAAACAAGTGACTTGAAATTATTGAAACCTGTCTTAAAATAATCTTTTTCCTTTTCTGTCTTTCTCCAAAAATAGATAATATACCTGAGAGAATCCCCAGAAGATGTGTACAGGCTTATATTGTCAGGAAGTGTTTCGTATCTTCCTTTCAGGTAAATAACAAGTTGATAGAACTTTCTGCACCTTGATATTTTGAAGAAGGATGTAACATTTTTCAGTACTAATTTTTGCTGTGTTGGGGTTTTTTTGGGGGGGGGGGTGGTGTTTGTTTTATTTTGGGGGTGTTTGTTTGTTTGTGGGGTTTTTTGTTGGTTTTTTTTGTGGGGTTTTTTTGGTTTTGTTTGGTTGGGTTTTGATGTTGGTTGGTTGCTTGGTTTTTGCATTTTTGCGTTGGTTTTTTTTTTGTGCTGAAGTTTTTACTTGGGACACACTCCCTGCCTGAACTTTAGGTACTCAGTGAATCAGAGGTGTTACCAGCTGGTACTGAAGTGTACCAGCAGAAGGTGAAGCAGCCACACTGTTTTGTATCCACTCATTGAGCTTTTTGATCTTCATTGCTTCTCACGTGGCTGGCTGATTTTGTGCCAGTAGCTGATAGTTAAACATACCAAAATATCTGTCATTCACCACAAAGGGCTTGTAATACTTAATAGCATTATTTATGCACAAGACAGCATCTGCAGATTGCTGCACACATTTGACAAGTGGGAAGTTGTCATCAGTGCATTCCAGGAGCCTTCTGCATTGCCTGTGCCCTACTCTGCTGCCCCTCCAACAGGTATCAGAGGTTGCAGTTCCCTGTGAGGACCATGGCCTGAGAATGTGAGGCTGCTTTTGTCTGTCTGTAGAAGGCTTCATCCTTTTTTTCTTTCTCCTCTGGTGGTCTTAGAGACACCAGCTGCTACAATGTCACCTTTATGTGTCCTTTCTCTTACTTGAATAAGGCTCTATTGTTTCTGTGTCCTGCTTATTTCTGCCCCTTTTCACAGTGGTTCATAAGGAAGGAAAGGATAGAAAAAAATACTAGAGGCAGCCATCCAGGTTCTTCAAAAGCTCTCCCCCCTCTCAGTTGTATAATATGAACATGTTTTTTACTTATTAGAAACATTAGCAATTCTCTGCTGATAAGGGCTGCATGGTCTCAAGGTATTCTGCCAAGGCATAATATTCTCTGATGTAGATTCAGTTTTTATTTATTTACTTGACTGTACTATTCCTCTAGAATGCTTACTCTGTGGTGCTTATGAAATTTGGTAATGGTCACTGACTAAGAACATGCAATTCCTGGATCAGCAGAATTAAAAAACTTGTAGTTGAAAGAAAGGGTTTTAATGAAACCAGTTTCTCCTCTTGTTTAAGCATAAACTATTTATGCATCTTAAGGAAAATATTTTATTATGTTTACTCAAATGGTTATCCTAACAGTCCATGTCAGAAGTTGAACATTTCAGCTTTACCAAAACTGTAGTTCGAGTAATCTTACTGTTGTATCTGTTAACATAAATTATTTTGTTATTCTTGTAAGATTCAAGGTACGGGAAGTGAAGTAATCATTTGACATAATTATTTCAGTATAATAATCGTTATCTTAAAGTAATTTTTAAACGGTTTTAGAGAAGTATCTTCAGTTGCTTTCACTTGGATTAAAAGACAATAATTACTGTTTTGGTCATCATATCTTATAGGGATGCTTCCTTTGGTACTTGCAGTTTTCATCTGACATTACTGGACTGTTTTCATGCAATAAACAAGGTCAGTAAACTAGTATTTTTTATATTTCAAACAGTTAGCTAAAAATTTCCCATCGGAAAAAGAGGGCTTAGGAAGCTAGGATCTAATTAGAGCTGTGAAGAGGCAGATTTGCTGATTGTTGCCTGGTTTACTGTGCATTGTGCATTGTAACAAAAGTAGATAGAGCATCCATAGAAATCAACCCATACCTTATATAATCAAATAGTTAAGATGTTAAAGAGGGAGTTTTGAGTTTTACTTATGTAATCTTTCAGGACAGTAATTCACGTCTAATCCTAAAAGTTGTGTTAGGTTTATTATATACCCCCTGGTGTTATGTATTAGGCTGAACATAGCCTTTGAAAGTGGTTTTGAATGGGTTTGCTATACACTTCAGGCATTTGCAGCACATGCTAATGATTTCAAGTTTTGCTTTAGAAATAGAACAAATGTTAGGAGGTAGGTGCTTCTTTTTTTAACAGCAAATTACCATAATCTAGTTTTTATAGCAATATAGTGGTGAAGTAATGCAGCATTGAAGGATAGGGGAATCAAAACACATTCTTTTTAGACTGTACGAATAGTGAAATGGGGAATTCTACAGCTCTCCACCGTGCTACTGTCTTTTGTATTATGGGTATCTCTACCAAATACTGATGTTTTTACTGGTTTAGTCAGCTTTTTGAAGATCTTTCAGCTTTTTTGGGTGTTTTGAAATTGGCTACTTGTATTCCAGGACTGGTGCATTGCTATTCTTGCTGGTGAATGGCAAGGAAAGCTACAAAAGATTATGTAGTAAAAGAGAAAATTAGAATGTAGTATTTTTAATGTCTGGAGATATGGGACTTATCTGTGTTTGTGCTTCCTGTTTTAACGAGTGGATAAACTGTTAGTTACCCAAAAGATTACATTTATTATACAGTGTTAATTATTATGGTTGTGGCTAACTATGGGACATCATGGACTCCCAGTAATATCCACTTAGGACTTTGTGACTGCAAACAATTTGAGATCAGTGAAGATGCTAACAAATAGCATTATTCACAAAAAATATTTGCAGTTCTTGAATGCAGTCTTTAGAATCTACTCATAGCTTCAATAGATATTTTTTGCTGATTCTTTTTCTTTTTATTTTCTGCACCTAGCAATAATAAAAAGATCAAATGCTTCAGTAGTCTGGGATTTTTGTAGTGATTCAGTGAAAACAAAAAAAGTTGATTTACTCATCTAACTTCACTTATATTGAAATTTACAAACCTGTTTTGAACCAAGACTGAGTTGATCTGTATTTCTTAAATTATGTGAAGAAAGAGGAGAGTGTGTATTAAGAGACTTTATGGAACCAAAAAGAATGATAAACTGTCCTCATTGAAGAGGCATCTCTGTTAAGAGCTGTGTTCTGAATTTTAGGCTTTGCAGTATGGTTTCCTGGATTTTAGTACGTTTGATGTAAATGAATATGAGCATTATGAAGTAAGTGTTCAGTATCAATCTTTTGATTTGCTTGCTGTTACTAATGCTAAAACAATTGCTTATAATATGTGCTATTCTTTTGTAGTATTAAATTCCATTTCTATTTTGTCTCTTTAGGCTATGATAGTTAAATAAAGGTGCATGGTCAGAGAGAGAATACTAAAATTCAGATTAAAGCATAATTATGCTCAAACATGGGGGAAAGCAGGAACCAAAATGGTAGTAAATGGGGATTTCCATTATTATTAAAACCCTGGATATTCTTGAGCACTCTTGATGAACAACTAGAGGGCATACAAGCTCAAGTCTAACTGAATGCTAGAGAACAATCAAAGTATATATTTGAGAACACACGGCAAAGATGTAATAACACTCTTTGAGGTAAAGAAGGAAACAGGGCTGGGAAACTCCAAGCACGTAAAATTCACTTTGAGACATATGAAATGATTGTGACAATGTAGGACTGCAGCTCTTGACTATATGCAGTCTCAGAAATGCAAAGCTGCCAGATATCTGTAAAGAGAAAATTAATTGTTACTAGGACTTTAAAAGTCATTATTTAATTTTTGAACAGAGGTAAGACCAAGGCCATAATGTAGAAAACTGTAAAGAAATAAAAAATTGGAAGTTGCCTTTCCTCTGAAGGGCATCAGTTGCGTTGTTCTAAAACTCTGATTTAGAAAGACAGGAACACAGGGCAAAAAAGTGAGGTTGAGAGCATGTGTCGTCCTCATGATGAAAAAGAAAGCAGTCAACTAACACAACTTCCTCTGAAAAAAATTGTACATCAATTCTATCTAGTATGTATTTTGAAACAATAAGGAAAAACCTGAAAATACAGGGATAATGATAAACCAAGCATTTTCTCTTGACAGAGAGCAGAAAATGGAGATTTTAACTGGATAATACCAAACAAATTCATTGCCTTCAGTGGACCTCATTCAAGAAGTAAAATTGAAAATGGTATGCTTAAAAAAGGAGGTGGGGGACACAAGCCCACTGCTTTCTTAGTTGATTGTTATCAGTAAGAACAAGCTGTAAAAACTGTTCCTCAAACAGTGTGTTTTTTCCCTGGCTCTTTTCCTTTTATAAGAACACTGGCAGTAAAATTTTAATGCTTGGTTTAATTGTGTCTGACCTAGGTGATTGTGTTAAAATTCCATTTTCAGTTATTCTATTTCTTTATGTTGTCTCTATTTTGAAAGTGTTTTCATATCTTGTTTTTTAGTCTTTTTTTGTTTCTGCAGTTTGAGCCTTACTCTCTTTATTTTTTATGTTCTGTTCTCAAATAGGCTATCCCCACCATGCTCCAGAAGCTTATTTCCCATACTTCAGGCAGCATAAGGTCACCACTATAATACGCCTCAACAAAAAACTGTATGATGCCAAACGATTTACAGATGCTGGATTTGAGCATTTTGATCTCTTCTTTGCTGATGGAAGCACACCTAGTGATACTATAGTTAAAAGATTTCTAAATATTTGTGAAAATGCTGAAGGTGTAATAGCCGTTCATTGCAAAGGTATGGTGTAAAAACCAATTTATATTACAAGTGATGTTTATAATTACAGTTCCTGAGGTATTTTGCAGTATAGTTCTACTATATCTACTTACTAGCATCTCTGCCAAACTGCAACATTTCCATTCAAATTATTTCTATGGTTCTGTTCAGCACTACATCTTCTAATTTTTTTAAGTTTCAGAAAAATCTTCCCAGCCATTCCCAAAATGGGACTGGGGAAAGTGAGATTTCCAATATTAATAACTCTTTCTGCTCGAAAGTGTTAGCACTTTCAAAGGATGCTTTGGGCAGGCATTTGAAGTCCTGTCAAGTTCTGTCTGAAAATACATGTTTAAATATACCAAATAATTAACTTTTGAAAACAGTGCAGCTTTTTGGGGAGATTTCTCAAAATATATGAGTGTTCTGCTACAACCACCAAGATCTTCATCCCTCAGAAATTCTTGATACTAGTTTGGGCATGCTCTGAATATCCATTCTTCCAGAGTTAGACTGCAAAGATTTTGAGAGCATGCCCAATGCAGCTAGTATAGTTATTCAGTTTTCTGTGGTTCTAGAGGCAGTACGTTTCCCTTCCCACACCATCTTTAATAATCTATCAGACATTTCTTCTCTACAACTCTGCATCATTAGTTACCTGATAACGCTGTGATTGAAGGAGAAGGGCCTTTTCTTAACCTTTTTGCTTTGGACCTGCAAAGACTGCATTTTTGTTCCTGGATCTGCCATCCATTCCCCGCATTTAGCAGAATTGTACTGGAAAGTGAAAGAATTGTTAAAACCAGCATCTTGACTGTGGGGAAACAAGTGCATACTCTTATTCTTCACTGAGGTGATAAATTCAGGCAAATCATTTCATTGTTTATGCCAGAATACTGAGTATCAGTGATACAAGTGCTTTGTTTTCACTCAAATTAAGTTGTTCTTTGATAGATGTCATACTGATGGTGTCTAGCCTGCTCTTACTCTTGAGGAAGTGTAGAATGCTGCAGCCTGTTCTTAAAGCTGGGCAAGTCATGGAAAGTGCTGTGTGGTTGTCTTGGCTATTTTATGCAGAAGATTTTATACTGGAGTTGATCAGTCAATTGTTAAGTGAGAGAAGGTGGTGTGTGATTTGCATTTACAGCAAGTGATTGAGGAGAGAAGCCACTTAGCTGGAGCTGTCCTTTGCTTCTCATGCTTCCTCAGGTAAATAGAACTGTTTTGAGGGCCATTATAAATAAGGTTTCTCATTCTGGAGTACTTTTTGCCTGTGCTAGCTAGTGCCCAGACTTGCTTGTTGCAAAATTTGTCTTTTTCTTGGGAATTAAAGAGATTAATTAGAGGAGAGGCTGGAAGAACAGCTGGTGTCAGTGCAACGTATGATTAGATTTCAAGAAGGTGCTGTGAGAATTCTGAAAAAGGCCAGCTCTTTTATCCCATGCATAAAAACATTCTCATACCTTCATACATATTCATAGATAGATAGGTAAATAAAGATAAGCTAAACTTACGGATATTTGTAAAGTTGGTGACTTTGGAAGGTTACCTCACTCAAAAAACCATGATCAATGTGTTAGTAACCTTGTACGTGAAAAAAAAGATCAAAGGGTAAGTTTCTCTTACCAAATTTGGTAAGTACAGGTTTGTTTTGATAAATTAGGCAGGTAGCTGCTTGTCCAAGTAGCAATGTCTGTAGTTACAGCAGATTCCAGATGAAGATGGATATATAAAAGAAGCCATTCTTTTATCTTACACAGCTGGTCTTGGACGAACTGGCACACTTATTGCCTGTTACATCATGAAGCATTATCGGATGACAGCTGCTGAAACTATTGCCTGGATCAGAATAAATAGACCTGGTTCTGTGATTGGGCCACAACAGCATTTCCTGATGGAGTAAGTAGATTGAGTGTAAATTATTGCCAAAAATAAATCTAGATGTCTTTTTCTTCTTCTTCTTCTATTGTACACTTAACAATCTTCAGTGTTAATTTGTTGTGTTTTGGGCCTTTTTTTCCATGTTATGATAGCAAACAGGCAGAACTTTGGACAGAAGGGGATATTTTCCGTGCAAAGTTGAAACGAAACCATAAAATTGCTGTAACAAGAATTCTGTCAGGAGTAGATGATATTTCAATTAATAACACAAGAAACAGGAGAACCATCCAAAAGGACATTGAACTGGTAACCATCCAAATATTGTGCTCTTGTAAAAGTTGGAACTGTTGAAAATCTCTCAGGTTTTGAACAAACCTGTGGGTACACTAAAACTTTGTTAATCAGATTTTTTTTCTGTTCACCCTTTTTGTATAAAGGGATATGGGGGGAAAAAGTATGGACAGCAATTATGAAAAACGGAGTTCAGAACACAGGTGAAGTAGGAGCATCGTCATGCTATAGTCTTCTGTGATTAGGTCAAAATAGAAAAAAGTACTCACAATCTGCAATCAAAAACACTGATTTCATTTTGCATTGTCTGTTGCTTCACTGTGTGTATTTAAAGGGAAGGGATAAAAGGGTTTGTTGGGTTTTTTTACCTCATTTTAGTTTCTAAGTAATTGCAACTTCTGTAATACCTTTTGATGGTGCTTTTTGAAAAAGATGGTACTGCTGTTTTAAAAAGGCAAGTGAAGGAGGGAAATCCTGTATTTAGTGAAGATTATACTGTACCTAAGCAAAGATTTGATAATGTATTGTTTCCAGCGTTTTAAAAGTAGACAATATTCCGATGCATGTAATTCATGACGCCACTTAATGGTTTACAGCTTCAAAAGCAGCAAACAGAAAACTGGAAGGAACAGAACTGTATTTATGCAAGTGAATTTCCTTTGACCTTATCTTGTTGAGATAATTCTAATTTTAAGCTTTAAAATAAGGTTAATTCTTAAATATCAAAATGTCTTTATTTTGATCTTGATTTATCCTTTCCCTCCTCCACTTATCCAGTACAGTGATGATGATGAAACAAACTGTCTAACACAAGGGGATAAGCTTCGTGCTCTGAAAAGCAAAAGGCAAGCAAAAGCTCCAGCTGCATCTCCACTAGCGTAAGTCAGTTTCTGAATATATAAAATGCCAGAAACACTTTTATCCTCTTCTTCACGAATACTTCCCGTTGCCCCCAAATGTTTGTTACCAATGCTGCTTTTACTCCCATAAAACAAACATGAGATTCACCGTTTCTGTGAAGGCTTGGTGAGTGCTGAGGAGGCAGGAGAATTTGGTTAAAGAACTGCATGACTGAATTTCTGGTTTTCTGTATAGTTTTTAATGCTGGTATTCTGCACTTTACAAGCTCCTATAGTACTTCTGAATGCTTTACTTTCAGTTTAATCACAAACATTCTCTTGTCTTTCCTGTGGTAGTATAAAAATGGAAGAATATGATTCTGTATGGTTTTGTTTGATTGGATCAAGTAAGATATGTGCTGGTGTTTGAAGTAAAGTCAGCTACCTAAAAAGAGTTGAAAGAAGGATTTTTAGCTTCCTTTCATTTTCTCTTCCTTGGAAAAGATCTTTCCCTAAATCCTGTGGGCTTTGTGGTAATGTCTGGTGGATCTGGAAGGCAGACTAGCCACTGTTTCAGTAAACAAATTCAAAGAAGTGCGTTTCGGTCAGGGAAACTGGTAGTCTCTTTATTTTAGACAAGTCCTGAAACACCACCTGTAAAAGAAAATTTGCATCTGTTGTAGTTTGTACCAACTGTAAGTACAAAAACTTTCTGTCTGCCCTTAAATAAACTGCAAGAGAATGCAACACTTGCAAAACTTAGCTGGATCTCATTTGATTGCTGGGAAAGAAATGGTGACCCCTGGCTGTCAGATTTTTGCAAAAGACGCATCACCAAAGTCACAGACCACAGTCAACTTGACTTTCTTTGTGTTGTCCTTCTGTAGGAGATGATGGTGCTACCTGCTGGCATTTTTATTTTCTTCTTTTTTAAGATCACCACTGTCATCAGACTTTTAGAAAAAGTGAGAAGTATGTAGTAAAATTGTGGTGAAGGTAAAGGAATATGACTTAGGAAACCTTCGCACATTGCTATGTATGATTTCTGCTTTTGTTTTCAAATACTCTCTTTTGTTCATGGTTATCATTTACACAGGCAGCCATGTAAGAAACAACATATTCAGAAGAAAGCCTGTGCCCAGCTGACATTTGAAAAATGCCAAAATGCATCACCTCAGTTACCTCAAATAGCACAGTAAAAAAAACTACCTTGCAGATTAAGGCACAGAAGTGCCTTAGTTGTCAAGTACTTAATTGCCACACACTTATTGTATGTTCCATGCGATGATTGTAGACTGTGTGATAACCTATTCAGAACCATTGTGTTAATATCTTCTTAATGGAAGACATATCTATTGTTAAAATATTATTCCACTCATGAAATATTCTGCAGCATGTCTGCTCTAATTAAAACTAGTTACCTGGTACTTGTCTAGAATTAAAATAATTTACCTGGAGCTTATAGCTGGTTTTTACATTGTGCATTGTGGCTCAAGGAGTTTCAATTTACCTCTTTCTGTTCATCTGAGTTATTTTTATGGTTTGCAACTTGGACTGAAATAATATAGTGAAAAATGAATATGTAAGTTCATACATTCTTTTTGTTACTGTTGTTTTATTGCAAGAAATATTTGGCTGCCTTACATGAGTCAGAAATTTTTTCTGCTACAAGAGATGTTAGTCTCTTTCCTTTTTAGTTTAGTCTGTTAAAATAATTAGTCTTGCAGTGAAATTGATTACTTTTATCTAAGGAAAAAACCAGAAGCTTCTAAATCTACTAAGTAGTTTTATTTCAGAGGAAAAAAGAAGTGGGGGGGGGGCAAAGAAAGAGCACCAGAAGCTTGGACAGTTACAGTCTTTGAAAACTAGAGGCATTATTTACTTTTAAGTCACAAGGGATTTATATAGAGTGTTTATTGAAGCTGGCTGTATAAATTCTTTATGCTTTCATGACTGGATATTTTATATGTGTTCTAATAAGCAATATTCTGCACCTGTAGCAAAGGATTATGAATTGGCTTTTGCTTCTTACACAGGAAGGTAATACACCCCATCCTCTGGTTGTTTACATAAGTTGTTTGTTTCTGCAAACTTACCTGTCTCTGATCTAATGTTTTAGTATCAAAATGTATGATTGTGAAGTAGGATGTGTGAATACAGGCTGATCCAACTGTGTAAGAGATGACAGCAAGTGGTCAGAGATGTATTGCTCCTACATGCACTTATTTCCAGGAGTGATACAGACTTTCTTTGAAATAGGTGACTTCGGTGAGGATTTCAGAAAAGTTGCTTTGATTTCCACCAGCATGTGGGTACTACATTTGGCAATTTATGGCTGCATGGATTGTTAGTCATAGAAAGTAAGAAATGCTTGGCAAAGGTTATAGAGCAGTATCCTTTTGAAGAATTTGAAACAAGCTAAAATACACCAATAGCTTTTGCTTTTGAATTTTTTTTTCATCTCTACCTCCCCCTCCAATCCCTTTTAGATGGCTCCTAGCTATGCTGGTGTCTACACTGTGTAGCATTGTCATCTGGTGGATTGTATGTGGCTCCCTTCTGCCCAGCCTGCTATTCTGTCTAGATGGTTTAAGAACATAGTAACCATCAGGACCCCTTGAGAGAGAGCCACTGTGTAAGTGTCCCATTCCATTTCTCTACAATATCTCACACCTTTCTGTCTAGTATGTCTCATAAATGCATGTTTTCATGTCATGTTTCTTACTGGCTTTGTTGCAAGGGTAAATTTCACTGCTCTGGCTTTGTTATTTTTTGTGTATAATATTTGGAATAATTGAGTGGTTTTTACAGCTGGCTTGCAATATACAAATGCAAAGAGCTCTTAGAATAATTTTTAGTTTTGAAGCTTTTCTTCTCTGCAGATAAGCAAAAGTACATAAGCAAAATTATCTATAAGAAGGAAAAAGTACTGCTTTAAAATATGATCCTATGCTTTGCGTATTGCAGAAGCAGATGTTAGCTGCAGTTTTACTTTGAAGTTCATGAACTTACAAAGCAGGCTAGTTTCCCAACACATGATTTTATTCCCATGAAATGCCAAGAACTACCATTTGTTAAAAATGTCAGTAGGTCTTTGTTTCTATGAAGAGATCAAATATTATATGCCATGGCATAAAGCAGGACTTCTTTTTACCTTTTTAGCATAACAGAAGATGGGACAGGTTGCAGTGTTAGGTCAAGGATCACTTGTTTTCCCAGCCAATCTGGTTTCATCTTCTTTTGTTCAGAATTATGTTTTATAGAGCTTTAGGAGACTACTTACATTCATTTATTCTGACAACTTGGATTCAGCAGCTGAAAAACATTAATAGCATATCAGTTCCTTGAGTACAGTTTTCACTCTTTCTTCACTCTGCTTTCGTCAGAATAGCTACAGTGATTTCTATGCCTTGCTTCTACTTAAAAGGTGCAGTCTTTTCATCAAATGACAGCTTACATCTTTTGGTCAAACAAAAATTTCAACAGCACACAGATCTGCCAGGAAATCCTAATGAACTTTTTGCTTCCTTCTGAGTCTCCCTGGAGCTCCTCTGTCATCACCACCCTCAAAGTAGAATGGTTACTTGGGGTGAATGCTTGAAACCTTGGTGCTCTCAGGGAGAAGAAATGGTCAGAAAGTCTTTTACACCAGAGTACTGAGTAAGAATCCACATTCTCTCCTGATAGACATGAAGGTTGAGATTTTCTATCATCCGTACCTTTGGCCTTGCAACTTTTTGTCTGCACTTCTTAAAAAGCATGAAACTCTTTCTCTAACGTAAGTGACTGAATAACTAGAGAATGAGAACTGGGGGACTTTGGACAGCTTAGTTAGCCTTCAGTTAGCCTTCACTGAGGTCATCTTAATCTGTTCTTTTGGGGAAAAAATGATGAAGAAATAAAGATCACTTCAGCTTAATTCTTTTCCCCCAACTTTGTCAAATAACATACTTGAGAGGCATTATTCCAAATAACGTGAGAGGCGTGTTTTCAAAGTTTTACCCTGAGTGTAGCACTATTTCTTTTCTCAGTGGTCTCTAGAAGTCAGACCTCAGATTTTGGAACACAAACTAAAAAGCTAAACTTAAAACACAGGTTAAAGAGATTAAACAATCCATGCTTTGTTTTGCTGTACTGTAAGATCAGTTTCAGTCAACTGTCGTCCTTTCTTTCTCTTACCATTTCTGTGTTCTGTCTAAAAACTAAAAACACTTTTTCCTTGCTAGAGGAAAAAAGACTGTTTGATGTTGGTAGGTGTGATGCAAGCAATTTGGTTATTCCCATTTACTGGGAATTTCCAGTTACTGGTGCTACTGCTTGATTTTCAAGATTAACAATCATACAATTTTGGTTTGAGTATAGGGAGAGAAAACACTTAGGCTTTTCTTAAAAGCTTGCCTAACTTTCTCTCCATTCCGCAGCTAATGTCTCTTGTGTTTTAAGAGATCAAATTACCACTAAGGATGATGGATCTCTCTCGGTTAGCCTGGCAGTTGTGTTGGCTGGAGCCCTGTGTGCTGAAGAGTTATCAGTCACTTGTTACCTGTTGATGACTTGGAAGAGTGGTAGAGGTCTCAGGTCTATTTTCTTAAAAATTATGAGATGGTGAAGGAGAAAGCACTTAGGTATTGCACTTAGCAGACCTTGTAATACAGGTTGCCTAGACTGGTTGGCAAGACTAAAATGGCTTTTGCGGACAGAGAAGACATGCACCTGTGTAACCTCTCTTTTCTTCATCCCTCCTTGCAGTATCTTCCTTAGGATACTGTAATAATGTGTTCTTGAAAAGCTTGTTGTGTGGATTGCTTTCTCTCCAATATGTATTACATTGCTTGCACTTCAAGTTTTGTGGATTTTGTCTTGGGTTGTGGAGTTTGGGCTTCTGTGTCCTGGTGGTGTGCCTATGTTCTGCCCTTGCACTGAGTTAAATGCTGAGAAAAGGCTGTGAGTTATTTAAAAGATGCTGCTACTGAACCAAACACTGTTCCATTTAAACAGGTTTTGGTTTGTTTAAAGACCAAGGTATTAGCCTGAATGAGGAAGCGGTCTATAAACTGGTCTGTTATTTGTTGTGTGTATTCTGGATCAGAGCTACCAAGTGATGTTTCCATTACAGATGAACCGGAGATAAAAAATTCTTACAATGTAAATGTATGTTTAATAGTGTGACTATTACAGCATCCTGTAGCCTGGTTTGTTTGTTTGTTTTGGTTTTTTTAATCATATCCCATTGAGTGCATTTGTGTATCCCGTTCGTGTACATCAGATGTGTTTGCTGGTGTTTCTGGACGTTGTATGACATACTATTTTATGTGAACAGCTACAAAGCAGTAAGGTAGGTGTCCTGAGATCTTACACTTCTCTAATATAGTTTGGGATATTTTTTTTTGTGACATTTTGGCAGGATTTCCTCAACCATGGCCTCATCTCACATCCATTATAAAACCTATCTGTTGAACCTGCTATCAAGTGAAGCTGTTAGTCTAATTGTGCTAAATCAAAATTCCATACATTAGTTTCTTCTCTCACTTTTACCATATATGCAGTAGCATTCTAATAAAAGCTGAAATAGCACTGTTGCTGGTCCTCAACTGACAGTTGTCAGGCTCGAAGACAGCTCTGGGTGTTTATTTGCAACACCGTGTCAGACAGTGGTATAAATGGAACCTTCTCTGTTTTCCTTGAGGTGTTATCAGCCTTGGAAGTCTAGAATTCTAGTCTGATTTTAAAATGTCTGTGTGATAATTTAGCAAATGTATTGTTCACAGGGATTTCAATTATTCTTTACTGTAGAGTAGTCCAGTGAAGTTGTATATATCTGAGATGTAAAAATGGCATATCATCTGAAGAGCAGACAATGTTAAAGGTTCTGCCCTGCTCACAGCTGGCTCTGAACTGATCCCATAAGGCATCTCCTTATCTCCCTTTGGCAAATAGAGGAAACTTACAAGGATGTTTTTATGGTTGTTTTGGTTTCCTGGTGGCTATTTTTATTAAAAGTCACATTTCCATTTAGAACTTCTTTTATTTTCTTTCTTTGTTTTGAACAGATAAGGTGAAATTCTCTGGGAAGTAAGGACTACCTTATGATATGTTGAAAAGATGAATGAATTGTTTGTGCAAAATGGTATCTTGATAACTCATAGTGCTTCACAGAATCACAGAATGGATAGTGTTGAAAGGGACCACAATGGGTCATCTGTTCCAACCTCCCTCCTCAAGGCAGGGTCATTTTAGAGCACATTCCACAGGATTGTGTCCAGGCAGTTCTTGGGTATCTCCAGTGACTGAGACTCCACAGCCTTGGTTCCAGTGCTCGGTCACATGCACAGTAAAGAAGTTCAGGTGTTCAGTTCAGAAGTTCCTCATCTTCAGGTGGAACTTCCTGTTCAGGTTCTGCCCATTGCCTCTTGTCCTATTGCTCAGCACCACCAAGCAGAGCCTGGCTCTTGACACCATCGCTTCAGATACTCACAGGCATTGATGAGGTCCCCTCTATTGTCTCTTTTGGAGGCTGAACAGACCCAGCGCCCTCAGCCTTTCCTCATAAGAGAGCTGCCCAGTCCCCTCATCATCATACCCTTCCACTGGACTCTCTCAAGGAGCCCCATGTCTCTTTTGTCCTGAGGAGCCCAGAACTGACCACAGCACTCCAGATGTGCCTCACCAGGGCTGAGTAAAAGGGCAGGATCAGCTCCCTTGACCTGCTGGCAATGTCCTTACTAATGCACCCCAGGACACCATTGGCCTTCATGGCCACAAGACCACACTGCTGGCTCATATTTCAGTTCATGTTTGATAAGTATATGGGTTTATGCCATGTATATTGACCAGTTTTTATGAACTTCTGGTATCTAGAAAAAAAAAGGCTGTTTATGAGAGAAAGATTATAAACATTAGATTACATTCCAATAACTTTCACTTTCTTTTATATGTACATTTGCATGCATTTTATGCAGAGAGACACCAAATGTATGTATTTAAGGAGAAAACATGATTTTTCCATATTTCTGGCTGCATGAGTAGTAAACCAGCATATGCCGTGATTTGTTTGTGTTTTATATTTCAGTGACTAAGTGTTATGAGGTTAAGCTGACTTTGTACTTTTCTGTTCATTCCTAGAAGTTTCTATCAGCACAAATGAAGTAATACAAATAATGAATATAGTGCAAGTCTTCTTTCACCACTGGTGTAATTTTTAGTGCTTGGTTGAAAGTGTGGTGGACTGAATTTGTTCATGCTGTATGCCACAACTGTGGCACTGAAAAAAGAATTATCATATTAGAACTTTTTTAAACTCTTTTACAATTACATTAGAAACTACAACGTAAGCTTTCAGGTTTGGAATGTTTTCACCTTGGGCATGCAAGGAAAACATTTTCATTAGAAGAATTTGTTCTGTCTAAAGAAGTATGATGTGAGGTTGAAGGTATCTGGGGGTGTTTTTTTCTGCCTCCTGTATAAGCAGTTCCTTCAACTTTGAATGACCTGTGTTTACAGTAGAATTTGCATTGCATTTTGGTAGTGCTTTTTGTTAAAACCTTTATTAAGATAGCTCAGAGGAACTGGCGGTTTTGTTTGAACATTTGCGAATCAAGTGACAATATTTTGCAAGGCTGAACTATTAAGAGAGATTTATTTAAGTAGAAGTTTAAAATTCTTGGAATTTGTGGTTATGTAATCATTTGTTTGCTAATCAAGAAGAGTATAGTAAAAATAAGGTTGCTAATCAGTTTTACTGCATAAAGAATATATTTTAGATGAAATTGTGTTATCTCAAATGCATGTTCTAATTCTAAAATCAAACCCATGTAAAACAATGAAAACATTGGAGGTTTTTTCCATTTCTGTTTTTGGTGAGTATGTTACATGAGTATATAAGTGTATATTTTCTCCCCATGTATTTTGCTCCAGAAGTTAACATGCAATATTCAGATCTAGGATTCTGTGAAAATAGTTTCTTCCAAGCATTAACAGACCAGACTGTAACTTACACAACTTAATGAAGGTTTTGATTTCCAGTCTAATGTAATCTGCTCATACAACTGGACTCAGTGAAGCCACTGAAAATTAGAGTCTTACAACAGCAGGAGAAGAAACAGTAATAGCTAAGTTACCCTTAGCTCAGAATCTCTAAAATGGTGCATACTTTCGTAGCTGGAACAGATGGTACGACTAGAGAATAGATGTGTAAAATGAAGCACTAAATAGATATCCATGGGCTCCATTGACCAGTTGTCACTTTCTGTCTCCATAGTATCATAATTTTACTACAAGTATTTAGGAAGAGAGCAGATGTCATTTTCTTGTGAACCAGTTGTCTGGTGGATAAAAATAGTTGTTTGCATTTCGCAATCTGGAATTCTTTGTTTCTTAGCATAAACAGCACTAGGATTTATCTGCCTGTTTAAGAAATAGTCAGTGTATTGCTCTAGATTCTTTCAGAGAAGTATTTGAGTACAACCAGCATGTAAAGCTGGGTTTTGAGTATTTCAAACTCAGTTATTCCCTCTAGGAGCAAAATGCTAATATTTGCAATGATTTTCCTATTTGAAGGCAATATCTCATGGTTAATTGAAGGAGATTTAGACTTAGATCTTCACAAATTTAATTACTTGGGGTTTACTCTGAATTTAGTCTGGGAATTCTGTGTCAGTCTGGAAAATAATATTTGTTTTTGTTGCATACTTCAGATTTTATCTTTTTTTTAAATTTGTAGCGTAATTTAAAATGCAATTTTGGATCTTTTTGTCTTCCAAAAACCTAACAGAAAATTCAAAAGTATTAACTTGATCCATTCTTTGAAAGCAAAAAAAGCCCAACAAAACCAACCAGCAAAGCAAGCTGCTATGCTCCAAGTAAAAACAACTTGCGTTACCCTAATTATAACAGGAATGTTAGGAAAGAGAAGGATGTGTTTCAGCAGAAGAGTTTGCTTTTCAGAAGGATTTGTGAAAAGCCAGCTGATACTTGTTAACTCTATTGCAACTGTAATACCCTCTTTTCAGTGTTTTCTAGAAACTTTCCAATTATATAATCTTTCTTTTTTCCTACTCTTTACAGAGTATTTCTGCAGTCCAGTGTTCAGAAAAATAAAACCTCTGAACCTAGCATTTCTGACAGTACAGACATTACTAAAAGAACTACCAGGTCTGCTGCAAGAAAAAACAGTTTAAAAAGGTGAGAGTTACCCTCTTTACAGATCCTGTAACTGTTCTCTAGGGAAATACTTTGAGCTGTTGTATCTACTGCTGGCAGGAGCTTGCCATAGTTCAACTTCTCCTAGCAATGAAAAGTGAGAAACAATTACATGGTTTATGTCATGTACTGAGAACATCTGGAACCTTACATCTTAGGTAATTTATTTATGTTGCTCTGTCTTTCAAGTTTGAAAATTTTATATAGTAATTCCTAATGTGAGTGAGAGTTACTGAAAACGAGGGATTTCAGTAACATGAAAACCCCTCTGCCTGGAGTAAGAGACGGACAAATTGCTCACAGCATTAAGTCAAATGCTAGTCAGTGCATGAAGTCAAAACTAGGAGAAATTCAATGGACAACTGAAGTGCAGTGATTGTGGAAAGGTGAAACATATGAAATGCATGTGCATACTGGTATGAGATTTTTTTTTACTGAGGGTATAGCTGATAATCTGAACTAAACCTGTTGGATAAAGCTTAATGAAATTTTAAATTCGAATGGATTTATGCAAGACTGAAAGTGCTTTTTGGCCCAGAAGCATATGGCCAGACTACTGCTATGTATCTTTGTGTGTGCAAGTGATCATGCCCCTCTGCGGCAACTCTCCAGGTCATTATAAAAGATGAGCCTGAGAGCGTAACTTAAAACAAAATCCAAACAATTTCCATTGGTTGCAATTTACTGGAATTTATCTTAAACTACTAGTGATAAACTTTCAAATGGGTCTGTCAGGTGCTGAAGAGATTTTCGTTGGGAAGAGTAAAAGATGACACATAACTACTTCTTATGTTATGTGGCTTGATTTATAAATATCACTGAAAATTTTAAGTTCTTTTGCAGCTTTTTCCTCACACTCTTCTTTCTCCTTCTTCATCCTGTTACCTCAAAGGTAACAAAGTTATGAAAAATTCACTCTGTCAATGGAAATAGTCAGTAGACTGCAGTAAATTCTATTCAGAGAATTTTTAGCTGTGACTTTGTTTTGATTTATTGAATAACATGTTAAAAACTAATATCTTTTTCCTGAAATAGATATTTTACTAAAAATCAGTAGTATTTTTCCAGGTTTTCCTTTTGGTTGGTTGGGTTTTTTCTCCATTTTGCCTAATTTTCACCATGTCAGTTTTGGTTCAAACAGAATTGATGGGATTCTGCCTGCTGTTTCTATTCTTCATGCCTCTTCCAGTTTTAACCTGCTTGCAACATTTTGTGGCTGCATTCATGCATGTGTGTAATCTGAACAGAGATTTTCAGTTCCTGGAAAGCACTTCTCCAAGCTGACCTTCAATTTGTGTGAGCTGAGAATACCTGTCCTTAGGAGAAAACAACATCCCTAATATAGAGTTCACAGAAGATTTCATTAATTTTGTTAGAAGTCCTTTAGGTGTGTTGCCAGATGTATGACTCTGAAGGCCAAGGATCAGGTCAATCTAAAACTTCATAAATTACTTCCTTCATATTTTAATGGACTTTCTAATAGAAACTTCTACCCCAAATACTTCATTCCATATACTGTTTCTTTTCTTCTAACTTTGGGGGTCTAAGAAGTTCAGTTACTTTATATTTCCATTCAATAATCAAATTTGTCCTTGTTCTGTCACAGTTATGGAGTTCTTAATTGTTTTATAATCTGCAAGAGCTAATTGGGTGCTGGTCCCTCTGAAGGGTGTTTTGGTATGACTGTATAATTGAATGGATTTAGAAGGCAGTATCTTGTTGTTGGTCTTGTAGGTGTCCTTTTATTTTTCCTGTAGCATTTGAAAAAGTATCAGTCTTTTTTTAAGCATGCCTTTTCTTTTCATCTAAGTTTATCTTAATTTCTTGAAGTATCAGCAGTTTCCATTACCTCATAGTGCTCACATTCATTGACCTAATCCAGATCAAGTGGATTGCAGGGTAGAGACTAATCATCTCTACAATATTGACATCATGCCCTAACCAAGATCTGTCTTTGTCAAGACTTCACTTACTTCACTGAACTTCTGACATTACTGTGTATCTTTAGTCTTTCATTTTCTTGTCTGATACATTCCAGTGGAAACATCTTGCACCATTTTTACGTCAATCTCATTCGTTGCTGCTTTATGTCACTTTAGTCAATTCTTTTTGTATGTGAATCACTCTTGTGACCCATCCTAATGCAGTGTAATCTGCAGAGCTAGGTAATTCATTTGCCATTTCATCCTTCAAACATTACCATGGATTATCTCCAGAATGATTTTTCAGCCAAAACAGCTATTTACAGCTAAAACACTATTCTGGCTTTGCAAAGAGAATTTACGGAATTTCAATCCTATTTAAAACACTCACTGCATTTCCTTTGTGGAACATCTTTAGACGTCTGCTGCCTTCTACTGAAAGTACTGAAAGAAAGTACTGATGGACATAACACATATCTTAATATCCATAATACTGGTTTTGAACTGCAGGAAATCACATTGCTAGTCCGTAAGCCAGTATTTCTCTGTGGATACCCTTATTTCTCCAGTTAAGATATCTTCCTTGTAAATTTGCCAGTTACTGTGAAGTTCATGTCTGTATTTTAACAAGGTGCATACTTCACATCCAAACCAACTGAGTCATAATAAGGCACAAGTTATATGGTCTTTTCCATGTTACCACACAGAACAGAATTAAAATTAAATTCTTACGGCAAGTAGTTGATTAGAAATGAAATCTTAAGCGGTAAAGGCATTTTGATGGGTAAAGGTGCTTAAGGGAATGCAGGTCAACTTATTACAAAAATTATAATAGGGAGTATGGGGGAAAAAGTATGAAAACTGTATAGAGGAGTATCAAAAAAGCTAACAAAGAGGAATAGACTTTAAAAATCTCATATGCCTTTGCTTTGCTGGGTATTACAAAGCAGCCTTTTGCACCCTTGTTCAAATACTGAAAACTACCTGCAGCATTTCAGAACTTTTCTATATGTAATCTAATCCTAGCTTTAAAAAAATATTGTTTCTTTACTGTTCTTCCTACTTTTCCTGTGGTCTAATAACCTCAGAGGGAGAAAAAGAAAAGGAATGCTTTACACAAATGCGCTTAATGAAATTATGGTACTTTGAATCCTCTTTTGCATTTCTGTATGGAACAGAATTTTCTTCATATTATCTGTGATCAGACCAGTCTGTGCATTCTTGACAATCAGTATTGCTGTGTTACTAAATGCAGTGACTTTTGCCTTTTGTTTCTTTCTTTGAAGTTTCATTTGCTCATTTTACCTTGCCAGAAATACTTGCTTGAAATACAAACTGAGTGATTTTTAACTTTTTCCCTCAAATATGTTTTATTTCAACAGCCTATCCATCACAAGGACTAGAACAGTATTGCGTTGAATTTCGAATAAGCCACCAGTGTTGAAGAGGATATTCAGGAGTGAAGGGGATATGACTAGAGGGGACTTAATGCAATTCAAGGAAGATCACTTTGGCTCTATTTTTCAGCAAAAAATGAAATAGAACAATCTCTTCCTTACTTGTAGAATAAAATGAACTGTCAGCATGTTTGGTAGACCTTTTTCTACCATGCTACCACTTTCTCAAACAAAACCAACAAAATCTATGTACATTCAGACTCAGGTGTAAATATTTAAGCTCTCTATTATAAAGAGGGCTTGCTAGTATGTATGATGCATGTCTATAAACTGTGATGGCAATCACTTAGCTGCTGACCACCAGAAATGAAAAGATGGTGGGAGCTTTTAAGTATATAAATCTGTGTTGTCCATTCAGACTGGGCTTAAGTCTTCACTTGAGTCTGAGAATCAACCACAAAAGCTTTTTTTTCTAATAGTATTGGTACTCTTCTGTGTTGATTGGCTGCTCTTTCTTACTTTGTATGAAGTTTTTTATGAAGCTGCAGTATTGAGTACACAATGTAACTATTGTCCACCAAAGAGTGCTTTATTGTCAAAGGTTGTGTGGTTTATTTAGGAAAAACTAATTGTAAATGATTAACTTGTTTTTAATAGTGACAGCCTTTTAGTTGTTTACAACCAATGGCTCTTTGAACTAGTTATAACTGCTTTAAATCTGGTATGATTTTAAAGGGGAGGAAAAACAGTGTACCATTTAAAGCAGTGCTGTCATGTTGAAATGTCATTACATTATTGTTTCCTTTCCTATCAAGTCCTTTAGGTGAAACTTTAAATTACCATATATGAAAGGTAAGAATTCCCCCCAGATTTCATTGGTACACTTGGTAACATGTGGATGTTGCTGGTTTTTAGCTTTGGGGCATTTAATGAGTGTAGCACACAAAAAAGGGAAAATACGGTTGCCATACAACTGAGGTAGTGGAACTCAAGGGCAGGTAAAAATTTGGACATCTAACACTTTAGGAACTACAATTTACCTCTGCTACAAAGCAATGTAATTTTTAGAGGAATCTGCTTAAGACTGACATTTTCATCCCTTATAGGACAACAGTGTGTTTTTTCCTACTAGTTTTCACATTATGAAATGTCAAAACTGGTGTACCCTTGTCCACCAACTGATGGTTATAGCTGCATATCCCTCAGATGAGGACTGTTACCACATAGCCTTAAATATGAATCAATTATCTGTTGATTTAGTGACTCTTACAGTAGAAAGTAGAAGAAATGGAGAAATCTGAAATGTTAGTAATGGAATAACTGAAGTTTTTAAAGATGCAGATTACCTCTGTGAGAGACAGAATTTTATCTCAATGAATGCAAATGTTCAGTGACTAGTTTCAATCTATGTCCTTTTGAATGGAAACTAAGCCTTCTGTTAGGCTGGTGATTTTTGAATGCCAGTATGAATATCACACAGTGATTTGAAAACATTTTCTAGCAAGAGCATCATGAATTGGAGAGGAAACATGATGTGAAGTGTAAGTGAGCTTAAGAGGTAACATCCATGCGCTTAGATAGTCAAAAGCTGAAAACATGAATACAAATTAAAAAGAAAAGGTTTGATGCAAAATAAAGGACCGTTGAAAGCTCAGACTGGAAATATTTTGTTTTCTCCTTAAACTTCCCTTTTCACCCTCCTCCCCCCCCCCCGCCCCCCCCCCCCATTTTCTTCTAGATGAAAAGCATCCAAAAGAGAGGGACTGATCTCATCCTGATAAGGCAATTAAAATTTCTTGAGGTTTGAATGGGGTTGGTTTATTTGTTTTGTGGGTGTTTTTGGAGGCAGGGGGTTGTTTTGGTTTAGTAGGTTTGGGTTTGGTTTATTTGGTTAGGGTTTTTTTAGTGGGGGTTTGTGGTTGGGGTTGGTTTTTTGGTTGGTTGGGATTTTTAATTAAGCCATTTGTGCAAAAGCTGAAGTACATGTAATCACAATAGTAAGTCTGTTGTGCAAATATGAATCTGTGTTTATTTTTGAACAAAATTCTCATCTTGGAAGGCAGAAGGGATGTAAGTAGTTAAGTGAGAATCAAAATAAAGATTTTGTAATACTTACTGTGTTTGGCTTTGCCCTCAGCTGAGCTTCTTTTAGCATCTTTTTTTTTTTAACCAAAAAATAATTGGTCTCTTTCTCACCCCTTCCAAATTCCAAATTAGAATTTGCCTCTTTTAAAGTAACCAGCAGAATCATTAGCACTTTTAGGTTCATCAGAAGTACATTTGCAAAACGCAAGTGCACAAACAATAGCAACTCTAGCTAAACCAAAATTGCACATTTGGCATCAATGTGTTTCAGGATATCCCATCCACCACCCAGTATCTTAGTGAAAAACATTTAAGTGTCAAAGGGAGTTTACATTTGAACTTTCCAAACAGCCTTATATGGAAAATTAACTCATTACCTCATTGTGTCCCAGCTAATTGTACTGCTTAGTTTGTTACGAATTTTTATTACTTTGTCTAACATTTCTAATATACCATACCAAAGTTGTCTTAGGTACAAGAATGAAGATAGGCATGGGTGAGGAAGTCCTTGGTTTCTGAATTTTTTCTGAATTGTGAAGTATTATGTGCCAAAATGGAATGTGTTGTAGCAGCTGCATCACCTTTGTACAACAGAGCGGCTGAATGAAGGTATTTCTGGTCTCATCAGTTAGGAGATTCTCCTTAGAAATCCCTTCCTCTTTCAAATACGTGAGAAGTGGATTCTTCCTCAATCTCTTAACTCAAAAGATACATGCTCAAAAGCTGTAATATCTTGGGTGAAAACGCTACTTTCCATTACAGCATCAAAAATGTAACTCAGATGTTAACCCAGATCTTGTGGTTTTGCCCCAGTATGACAGCAGAGGAAGCACTGCTGATTTAAAACAGTAAGAGATTGTAGAAAAAAAACAAAACAACACATACATGTGATATTCACCAGTTT
Organism: Parotia lawesii; assembly: GCA_003713295.1. NCBI lineage: Eukaryota > Metazoa > Chordata > Aves > Passeriformes > Paradisaeidae > Parotia > Parotia lawesii. Next base: position 412,241 of record RAHM01000337.1, on the reverse strand, counting down.
GTTGCACTGCAGTTTTTATATTAATCATTTGCAGACTGTCTTATGTAAACTCATGTATAGGCTATCAAGGTCTTAAATTTCTTGACTAATCAGTACTGTTCATCCTGATTATTTTTAAACTGTATATTTCTAATCATATTTTTTTAACTTAGATTGACAGAACGAAAGTTTATTTTGCTGAAGGTATTTTTAAGATAAAGCTTCATATTATCTTGTAATATTAATTAGTTCAATATGCATTTGTGTCTCATTTGAAAATACTGCAGATTGCATTTGATTTTATACAAAATACTGAATAGTGAGAAGTGTAAACATGAATTGTGTAAAATTAAAAATAATCAGAAGGTTTTTTTTCCTGTTTTATTTCCAGTATGATTGTACCTGTACCAGACTGACTCATGTGTGCACTGAAAAAAACACAACACACTCAGCTGCCTGAAAACTTTTAATTAAAGCACAGATTCTTAAAACACATACTTTTAAAATTTCAAAAATAGAGAATTTCTGGCTCTACATTTCAGAGAACTCACTTTGAAAAACAGCAACTCTATTTGAATTGTTGGGGTACTGTTACACAGTAAAAAAAGCACAGTAAGACAGAACAATGTGGGTTTAGTTATTATTTCTCCTTCCTCTATGATTATATAGTATTAATTTTTAGAAACAGGCATTATCTTAAATACTATATACTTTCATACTTACCATGACAGTGAAGGCTTCTCAGAACTAAATTTTTAGGAACACTGATTTCTGCACAAGCACAGGTGATGGCCTAGTTTAGCCCTTTAAAAAATACTTAACAGGAAAAAATAGTGACAAACTCAAATACTTTTTGTCACCCTTACCTTACCTATATTAGAAAATGCAGAATTTGCACACACCAAGCAGAGCCTGTTTGACAAGCAAGTAAACTTCTGCTTGCCTCAAAGATAGGGTTTTATAGTTGGAAAATCTGTGTTCTTCTGTTGTAAGGTGATCCTTTCCAAATTTACATGATGCTTAAGCACCTTTTCCTGACAAGCAAGTTGCCTGATGAAGAGTGAATGGTGAGTTTTGCCTGGGAGAACACCAATTTGTGCATGTGATTCACACAGGAAAACACAGTTAAGTCCTATCACATCATGAGGAGTTCATGTCACATGAGAACGTGTCACATGAGTACAAAGGAGTACTGGCACTGGGCAGGGGAGGGCAGAGGACTGAAAGAATCCCACACAGAAAAAAAATTGAACAGTGGCCCTAGTCAATTCCATTGACAAGTTAATGTGCTGCAAGAATAATCTGTTCACTGTAGTTCTGAATAATTTAAATTTGGGTCTATTTAGCCTCCTTTGCATTGCAGTTTCTACATTTCTACATAAAATTCGAGTCTGGTCTTAGAGAGAAACTGCATGCTTTAAACCTACCTCACCAAGGGTTTGTTGAGGAAGAGATGTTTTTTACTTTACTTACTTCTGGTTTTGGGGTTGGTTTCACATGGACATGACTGACCAGTAAGTCCTAAATATGGAATAAAGCATATACAAGGGTGATGTGCTTTTTAAGCTTAGGGAGTAATGGACCAGAGCAGTTGCAAAGATGACTTCATCTCAACTCAAAGGGAATAAGGGGTGGCCTTTGTTTTGGATAAATGGCTATCAAAATTTGAGTGGATCAATGAGTAGTTCTTTAGCAAGAGTGAAGACCAGACCAGCATTCTCTGGGGAGAATGAATACATAGAATGTAAGAGCCAGATAACTGCCATAAGAATTTCAAAGACAGAAGTAAGCTTAAACATCAACTCTCCCATTCCTTCCTGACACCTGACATAGTGACAGTGAGGATATATTTCATAGGGACCAGTAAAGGGAGTCGCAGTGGTATTGTGATCGAACTGTGTACTGCAACTGCTATATTAAGTCATACTTTTGTGTTTTCAGTATACTTTGTATCACTCTAAACCAGAAATGCCATGTGACATGAACCATCTTCAAGTAAATAAATCTGGTATTAAACATGACACACTCCATCCATGGGATATTTCCACGAGCCTTGTCAAGTGTTGGACTGTCATAAAGGGAGTGGAAGAAGGCACCTAGAACATCTGTCCTTTAAACAGCTCCATTCCTGGTCCATGTCCTCCCTCCCAAACTGTCCTAGCTCACAAGGCTGCTAAAGACTCCAGACAGGCCAAGCAGCTGCTGGTGTTCTTGTTACCTCAACTCAGCATGCGGTGGCCCTGCTGTGTAAGAGCATAGCAGCAGATAAAAAGCTCTTCTGTGTCACTAGCACCTCCAACTCCCAGCTCTTCTAACCATGCCAGTTGCTGCAGCTCAGTTACAGCACAAACAGGATAAAGTGGCAAACCCTAAAGTCCTTGTACCCTGACAGCACAATGGGAATAGACCCTTGGCATCAACTATTACTAATGTGAGAAAATGCAAAGTGGGAGTGATGCCAGGAGGGTAAATTGTGAAACATCACTTCTTACCCTTGTGAGCTTACTTTAGCCTCTGTCAGTGCTTTGATGCCATTCTTTTAAGATAGCAGAACAATTCCTTGGTTTTCTACTCAGTGGAAGGGCTCAACCTCCTCATTATCCCTCCTTCAAATACAGCTTTTCTCTAGACCTCCTTGTATTTCTTCCTGAGTTTATGTTTTGCTATTACTAGATTGATCTTTCACCATTCTTTCCAAAATGGCATGCTCACAGGACTGAATCTCTAGTCAGTACTCACAACACATGACATTTCTCCTGCTGTCATGCTTCTAGATGCTTTTTGTCTATCTCTTTCACACCAGCATCATATCTTTTTTAAAGTGAACTACTGTTTAATGTTGATTTGTTCACGTTCTATCTCTTCCTCCTGCTGATCAGACCTTTCCAGCCTCTGGTCTTCTTTCACTCAGGTGGAAGCTTCATTGGAAAGGTTACTAGGTTTTGCTTTTCCCACAATAGCTTCTAAGGTTCAAAGTCTTTGCTAGAGCTCAGAAAAACAGAAAAGAAGCACTCAGCCCATAAGCAATAGAAATATAACCAAACAACTAACAAGTATAGAATTCCTGGATCAGAGTATGTCAGCTTATTATTCTCTTCTGGCATGAGAAAAAAGTTTGTACCTTGTTATTTTTATGTGTTGGCAGAGCTATCCTGCTAATTCAATTACATTATGCAAAATTCGGTATCTTTCATTCAAACAGTAACTACTGTACAAATCTAGACAAAGGAACTACTATTGCTAAAAGCAGACAACAGCTTATTGAGTCCTGCTAACTAGCTGTAAAACAGCGTAGAGACAATAAGAACACAGATTATGAATAGTTAACACTAGTTACCTAAACAAGGAGAGCAAAAACTTTATTCAGTTTATTTAGGGCTAGCTTGTCTCCACCATAACGCTGTCATTAAGTGATGCAGTATCTAAGGCTGCAGTGAAGACACAGCTGTCTGAAACACTTGTATCACATATTCAAAAAGGTATTTGTTTTCACAGAAATAAAACACTGCTGAAAGATAGAATTTAACTTGAAATACATTATAAGTAACACAGTCAAAGTGTAGCAGTTGTTACTTCTTCCAAAGACCGAAGGCTCCCCCGCTCCAAGCAGAAACTGTTCAGTACTTGCTCAGCATATGCTACTGAAAGAGAAAAAGCTCTAATTTCATGCCCATTATTCAGTGATTAAATGTACTGTTTATGCAAAGATAATCATGTTTCACATTCAGTTATTGATCCACTGATAATGAGTCAGTGTTGCATTACTTTCAACACTGCATATATATGTGTGTGTGCGTGGATATGCATATATTCATTTTCTTATATGAATGTGTGTATATGTGCCTGTGATAGCTCTGGGAAAAAAAAGGAAAAATGATGTGAAAATTGTGTAATATAAGATTAAGAATAATATTAATGGCATAAGGGTACGAGAGGTACAGATTTGGGGGTTTTGGGCCCAAAGCACGCTTATACCCCAACACTTGTTTTCTTACAAAAAAAAGTGTAACCAGCTGAAAGCTCATTTCCCATGGGCTCAAATGCCCAATATTCCTATTTATCAACTCAGGGTTTTTTACTTCTGAGTCTTTTTATTCATTCTTTGGTACACTTATCTTAAGCACAGACATTCCTCTCCTCTTTCTTCTAAAGGCACTTTCGTATCACTCTTGCCAATCCTAAACCATAGCACTGCATATGATTGAGCTGAACTACATCATATCAACACTATCATATATAAATGATGGAGAGAGGTGAATTCCTTTCTTCGCAAACTTACTGCAACTTACATTAATCTAAAACTTAAACCTGAAATGCAGCAGTTTTTCCTAGGTCACTCACCACATTAATCCAAAGAGTTGATGGTAGTAGTGCATTAAAGAGTAACATGACTAAGATCTGCGACACAGTTTAATCTCTTCTTAATATGCATGCCATGTTCTACTACGGTTTGTGTATATATTTACACCTGCTACCAACTGCTTTACATGAAGGAGTAAAGATACACCAGGAGTGACAGCAGCAAATATGTGCTTAACAGATACAGCTATTTTGGTACCTTAAATATGCCAGATGACTGAGATTTACAGTTCTCTTATCACAGCTAGGCAAAGAAGTTGCATCACTGTCATCACTTACAGTTAATAATTTCTTTTCTATACTTGGATATACCATCAACTAGAGAAACTCTTAAGCCATTATTCAAGTCTGACAGACTGAAAAATAAAATTGTCACACATAGCTGCTCTAAGAAACTTCTGGTTTCAGCTGTAATCCACTACACTAAATCTCATTCTCACAAAGTTTTGGGTTCGATGAGATGTATTTTTTAGTTTTGGCTGGTTGGTTTGTACTGTTAATTAAACAGTCTTGTAACCAGCCTTTTTCCCTTTTAACCAGGAGTTTAACAATCTGCTGACCAAAAGCAGATTATACAAATAAATTTTCACAAGTCCTTTAAAGCATTCCCCAAAGAACCTATTTGTCATTCTGTTTTGAAAGGCAGATGATCGAAGTTAGAGGAATAAACAGTAACTGCAACAGCAGGAAGGAGACTGAAAAATGAAAAATTCTCTCAGCCTTCCCAGAGAACACTCCGAACTAAACCAAACACATCACAGCAGATTGATCCCAGTAGCACAGCACAGCAAAGACTGAAATTTTTAGTAGAAGAAGGGAGGGTTACTTTTAAGTATATGACCACTTTTCTTAGCAAAAAGAGGTCTTAATAGAAGAGAAGGCTACATTCAAAACATGACAGGAAATAGAAGGAAGCCCTGCAAAGAAGCTCTCCACATCTATGCACACACTCACTCTAGCAAGTAAAAATATAAACAAAAATTCAGACACATTCTTCCCTGTCCAATGGGAAAATGGGAACAGGAAGGGAAGAACAAGCAAAATATTCCAAGAACCCCACTGACAAAAATCACTTCTATTCCACATTCATTACATTGCCATTTTTGGCAGAAACAAACAACACCTGTAAAAAGGGCAGCAGCAGGTAAATCTTAAACTGCAACGATGTCAAGTAACACCCTGTGACTACAAAGTGAAGGAGTCATGCATTATTTCATCCAGTTCAACTCAAATGGCAGCAGCATGGGTTCCCTTAACACCAGCACTTTGCTTTTGCACTTTTTCCTACTACAAGTCAGAGCATCTCTATGCCACTAAGATTCTTGTGGAATACAAAATCTCATGTTATAGCAAATTGTCATGTAAGTAATTTAACAATGTAAGAAAAAATCCTTTGAGCTGAACTACTCTGCAGACCATCTGTTTGGAGCATATAGAAGAGTCTTTCTAGGATGACTACATCCTATTTGAACAAAGCCTTATCAGTGAGAAAAGTCTTTTAAGATTCTGAGCACTCTTAGAGCTTACTCCAAAGCAAAACTTTTTTTAAAGTTTCATCCATTGCTTGCACTCAAAGTAGACTGCTTAGAAGTGAGGCACAGAACTGGAAAAAGTGAAAGGTTTATATTCATCTGCTTTCCCGATAAATTGAAAGAAGTGTTCAAGTTGAGCAGGCATTTGAAGACTCCTGTGAGGCTGACAGCTACTTCCAAAATGTCCAGTGTGCTTGTCCTCTCATTTATTTCTGTCATCACCTCTGGCACCATTTTCTTGTTTCTCTCAGATCCCCCAGAATGGCTCTCAGTATCCCCTTGGACAGGAAACAAGTTAGAAAATCTCACTCAAGTATGTTAAAGCTGCAATGAAAGAACATTGCACCTCATCCCCAATATCACAAACTTCTTAGTAAGGCATGAAACATTTTAATTTGTAGTTGCTCCTGCTAAAATTAAAAACTTCCTTAATAATTTAGTTCTGGTTTTAGACCAAAATTCTTATTTTACTTTTTCTTAAAAGTAATTAGACTATATCTTGTTACTGAAGTAGGACTTATGGTTGGGTGTCAATTCAAAGCATCTGTGCTGTCTTGATTTTAAAGATCACTTCCATTTAGAGAGATGTTCACTTTTTTTGGTGAGTACAGATTGCTGTTTAGGGTTTGGGTTTTTTTCCTCTTTTCCCTCCTCTTTTTTTTTACCCCAGACTACATCCAAATAGCAAAAGCCTCCACCTACCACTCTGACTTCTTAAAATAATATCTCAAACCCAAACCAATGTGCACTTCTCTTTATTTGCCAAACCCTGAAGAACTGCAACTTGTGACTGTCTGAAATATACACTTCACCCAAAAAAAACCAGCTTTCAAATGTACAGTGAAATTGAGTCCCAATTGTAGATCGTGTTCTACAGTTTACATTTCACCATGGTGTCATGGAGAACTTGATATAATCTCTATATATACATTTTTAAACACTCTTCCCTTTAACTTCACTTGAAGCCTAGTAGGGAAGTACTGTAAGCCTTCCCATAGGTTTCACAAATGGAGGCAGACACTGGAACCTGTGACAGGATCCCAGTCCACCCATATTTCTAGAACCCAACTCTATTAGCAGACAGCTGCAATCATTCCACACCAAACACCCAAACAACTTTCCAGAAGGAAACAGACTTCCTTAATCCACACTAGCATAGAACTGGTCTCTTCATAGTTACAAAGCAACATTGAGATACCACCATTCATGATGGTTCTTCAAGCTAAAGCTGGAAAATCCTCAGGATCATCAGGATTTGGAGCAACAAGCTGCACCTATAAAGTAAGAAAAGAAGTTTTAAAAAAATGAATGCATTTCAAAAGTATCTCACAGCTATGTATACATATTTTACCCTCAAAAGGGTTCATTCTTATACTCAAATGCTACTACTACTAAATGCTACTTCTACTCAAATTGTATCCATCACTATCACACACGTTTATCTCAGAACTTATGACTATTATAATTTTTTTCAGTGTGAATGTATTTATAATGCTGCCTGGAGAGGACCAGAAGGTCACAAGTTCTGCAGTACTGAATGACGAAAAAAGTAAAGCAGTCTTAAGCAAAATACTGCATATTTTTAGAAGCAGCATTACTATACTTTCACATTCTAGAACTACTGAACATATTGGGTTGTAGTGTTAATCTCTCTGATCTGTTACCATAAAGACCCTTTTTCTTCCAGATGAAACAAACGCATCAACACTTCTATATTATTCTGAAAGTTCCTAGTCTTAAAGCATTTTAGTCACAGTAAAGCTTCTGTTAGTATGAAGAATAAAGATGCCATTTTCCAGTGTGCCAATGCCTTTTTTTTCCCCCAAAGATAAGTGGAAGTTTTTTATAATGGTTATATTGAACTCATGAATCATTCTCACAGATTTACTGATCTTACGGTCAGTAATTAAAGTATTACTGTATCACACTGAAATTTTTCAAAGCGATACAAGCCTTTAGTTATTTTAATTACTTCCCAATTTATATCAAAACTCATTGGAGAAAAAAATCCTCATTGCATCCCTTCCTCTAGTTACCATCAGTAATCAGACCTTTTGAAATGTGTTAAGAGTTGTGAGCCTGAATCAGTATTTAATTTCAAGTAACATAATATGGGCCAGGAACTCAATAAGCAGGACAACATACTATGAGACAGGAATTAGAAACAAGTCTGTCACTACAGAAATCAAAATTTCACATAGAAAGGGGCAGGACACACACACACACCCCACCAGTAACAGGAAAAAAAAAACCCCAAGAAACCCCAAATTAACAACAACAAAACCATAAAATCCATTACCACTACTTCTGGTCGAGGTCCTGTCTCTTCAGGTCTTCTGCCACGACCACGACCACCTCGTGCTCCTCTTGATCCACGGCCAGGGCGAGGAAGACTCCCAAAATTAATATCCAGCTGAGAAGTTATATCATTCACTGGTTTTCGAAAGACATGAGACTCATCTTCAAAGTCTTCTTTTTGCAACTAAAAAGAAGATGTGGTTAAAGCCTACAGTTTCCATGTATGAGCTTCTCCCCTCCCAGATACACATGCACACTTATATTATAGACTAGGCAGCAGATGAACCAAGGCAGCATCTGGAGCACAAGACAAGCCTTAACTTGCACGGGATTTTAACATAGATGAGGTAATTGCAGCTTCCCAGATGCCTGGGATAGTTCTTTGTTGGCTCAGAGATTCCTGGCAACAAAAGCTTCTGTACCAACTCCATAATACAGAAAAGGTTTTTCAGAAATATAATCTAGGAGGTTTTCAAAGGGACTAGAGAGTCAGACCTAAGGTGCTTACTCCTGCAGTTATCTCCAAATAATGGTTAAAAGGCCATACCAAAGCTACCTAACTGATGTATTCATCTACATGCCTGCAGCTATGAGATTACTGTTTTAACTGTATGCTCCTAATAGCTAGTGGATGTCAGACTATTTCCCAGCATAACTTTAATGGGGACTAGTCACGATAAAGTATATGTTAACTCATCCCTTACAATGATCACTTACTCAGTGTCTAATTCAGGGATTTCACTTGCCTATGTTTCACAGTTCCTGCACCTCCTGTTCTGTGTTCATTTTAACAAGGTCTCTTGATACTACCAGAAGAGAAACTTTATGGACAAGAGGAACAGAAACTTGTATGTACTCTTCACACATCTGTGCTCTCTCTTTGGAGCTTGTGAAAGGTATTCTCCCCACCCCTACCACTGCCTTTCTCAGAAAAGAAAGAGGGCAACTCTGACCTTAAAAGTTCCTCTAAAAAGAATGCAGATGCAAGGACCTAAAGTGATTAAGCAAATTTTGATGTTAATATTATAACTACAGAAAATATGTGTATTCATAAATGCATGCAGACTTCAAGGATCAAAATTCCACCATGCTAGACTATATGCACATACTTCTGTGACCCCCAAAATCTGAAATATAAGTAAGCTAGAACCTGAAAGAAGCTTCCCCTCTCTCGTCAGAACTAGTAGTTCTCCCTGAAACTTCAATCTAAGTAGTATCATGGAATAAAATCTAGGGGAAGTGGGGAGGGGGTACAAGCTACAGCACCACAAGCTCTCCAGGGTTAGTTCTAAGAAGCAGGACCCAAAGAAACCACACCCTAAAAAAATAATTAGTATTTCCAAGTGCACACAGATACAGGCAAATGTATACTGGCAAGTAAGCTAAACAGTTTCACAAACCAAGTTTTTCTAGCAGCACTACCAGAGGCTTACACAGGTGGCAGCAGCTGAGCCATAAGGTAGAACAACCTGATATATTACATATTTGCATAGAAAATAGGGGTGATGATCTGAGACAAAGTTGAACACGCAATTTAAAGCCAGTTTTGGGGCACATGTCATTACAGTGATAAAGCTTAGATACTATTTTCTTGCGTATTCAGATTATACTAAAACTAGTAGAAAAAAGACAGTTTCCTAACCCTGGGCATAAAGGAGAGTTTACAGAATTCCTGTGGCAGTGCTTACATTATCACTGTATTTTGACTTGTGAATCACCACTGCTTTCGAAGGAACAGTGGATTCTGGCTTCCGGATGTTGAATTCAGGCTTTGGTCGATTCCGTTGCTGAAGATTTTTCCACTCATCTAACGTCATTTCTTGAACCACTTCTTCCATTGGCTCTCCTTCAGCAACTCTAGAAGTTTACAGTTGTAAAGTAAAAAACATTAGCTTGCAACATTCCAGGACAAATAAGAATACTAATCTCCAAAGTAAGGATACTAAACAAAACATTTAGAATGTTTCTCACCAAATTATTGTCATTAATTTCACTGACTCCCCACAGTAACTTTATGTGTGATAGTTTTACATCACTGTAACTTAGAGCATATCTTTATGTACTGTTTGAAATTAGTCCTATGAACAAATGCTGTCTGCAACCTCTTGTATTAGTATTCATCCAGTCTCATCCTGAATTCAAGCACTTAAGATTCTAGACAAAATCATTCTGCCTTTTGGTCTAGCATATTCTTAACCCTACAGTTTAATAGTGGATCTACCTAGCAAATATAGCCATACTGAAAAAAAAGGCACACAGCAGTTTTAAAACACCCCAATTGCATGGTTTCATTGCCTTGTACTGCACAACGACAATATGAGATGAATTCATGTTTCAGTGTAGCTTTCAGTCATCAAAAAGATATGATGATCATACCATGGCATCTTCCAGGTAATTATTAACATTTTCTTTATGTGTTTCACAAGATGCTTCCTTGAATTTTTTTTATCAGATGTAGTAACAAGCAGACAGTATTTACCACTTGGCAAAACCAGATTAATCCTTGTCACATTTTCATTTGTCACTAAGTGCAATAACAATATGTTCTAGAAAAACATATGAAATATGTCAGAGGTTGCCTTGCATATTTTGAACTGTAAAGACAGAAGGTTTTATGTCTGTAAGATACACAGAGACAAGACAAGATACATAAGCAAAAAAAACTTGGTTTCCACTTATCACTGCTTGAGTATTCTTCTGCCACTTTTCTGATGCTGATCACGACAGGCCTGCCCAGGACCAGGAGCTATTAGAACATTGCAGGTGTACATTTAATGATATCTACAGAAAGCTATTTCCTCCTAACCGGCATCACATACAGAGAGCACAACTTACTCCATCACCATAACTGCCTGCTGCATAAACAAGTCAAATACCATGACCTACAGGAAAACCCACACTAATCACTCCAAGACACTTGAGAAACCATTTCTCTCTTCTCACACAAAACTGCTATGCTTTACAACAGCAGTTGAAGTCGGCTAAGTATCTCCCTAACAATGACTCTTCTGGAAAGCCCTTTCATTACAACCTGTCTACTGGGAGAACTATGGATTTGGTTTTCCTCATTCAGTCATAGTTCCACAGTCCTAACAAATAGTTATGATTTCCCCAATGTAAATATACAGTTTATTAGGTGCAAGTAGGAAATTTTTTATCGTGGAAAGATGCAGAGTCAAATGACAATCAGTGACTGTGTGTATTTTGCTTTTAAAGTTATACAAGCAACCCGTTGAATTACACACATTTGTTGGGACTGTTCTGTACATTATAGGACTAGCCTATATAGGAACAGGCCTGGTCCCTCTTCTTACCTGATCTTGCAGCAAAGCATTCATGTTTCTTGCCAGTCAAAATTAGAGAGTATTTTTCTGAACACCCAGCATGACTGTGAGAAGCAGAACTGAACACTAAGGCAGCCCTTAATTTTGGTTCTAGGATTAACACAGTTCTAAATTCACTTCACAGAAGAACAAAAAATACAGAAGTCCTGTACTACATGCCTGCCCTCTGACATGCCTTTATGCCCTGTTATTTTGAAAATTCCAGCTTTATCAACCAGAAATTCAAGGTTAAAAGACTGGTTAGCAGTCTGTAGTTCCATTACAATGTGTAATGTATTAGAAGGACTGTTAGGAAAAAATTAAATGGTTTACTCAGTTACGTAAAAAGGATGCTGGTGAAAGAAGCAGCTACTTTTGGAAAACCACCAAGAGATACTTTTCTGTCTGTAAGAGCACTAAGAACACATAGCATCCAAAACATTTTAATTTGTTGTGCTCAAGAGTAAGAAGCCAGACAATTTTTTATCAATTATCTGAAGCTTCAGTTTTGGGAATAAGTGTTGGAAAAACAAGACTAGTGATAAACACTCAGAGGAATTAAAAAAAGAGGAACATAACTAATAAAAGTATCTCTGCTTAATTTTTTCCTAAGCCACTATCTCAGTGAATTTCATTTCTGAACTTTGGGAAGTCTTTTTTCCTCCTCTCCCATGAAGTTTTCACCACATTACAGAGACAATGTTTCTGTCCTCGGCAAGAGCTGTAGAAAGATACAGAATTGATTGCAAAAAGTACTTGAGAACTAACTATCAATATTTTAATTTGCAAAAGAAAACTAAGAATGCAAGCGGGAGTTTAACAGTGTAAAATAATATTTACTGCATTTTCTGTGGCACAAATATTGCACAAAAGAAGGGCAATAGTGCAAGCATTCAAGAATACCGAATGGCTGACCAGTGGTACAAGATGCTAAAGTGACCCAGTGATTTGAGAACAAGCAACCAAAACAACAATCACCACAAAGTCCCAAGAACAACTAGAAATATGTACACTCAGGCAAAAGTATCCACCACCCAAACACAGAAAGAACCACTAACAAGGCAGGAGCTCTGAAGGAGGGACCCCAACTCCCCCAGCTGTGCAGGAGCATTGCAGTCAACTATCTGTTCTTTCTTCAACATCATACTGTGTTTGATAAGGAGCCACATCAACAGTTCTGTTTGGAACAGGTGTTCCTGCTGGTAGGGTGGAACTAAATCTCGACTAAATAATGTCTTTTGTGTGGGAACAGGTGAGAAGTCCACAATAGCACTGCAAGGCAGAAGTCTAAAACACATGATGTACATGTGAAGCCTTTAAAGATGTGCAAAGGAAGTATACATAATGCTAAAAAAAGAAAAAAATTTGCATATCCATGACATTAAGGCAAGACATCCAGGAGGAAAAAAAAACCTAATATAGCAGTTTCTATTTTCTAAGTATTAGAAAGACCATCAGGGGACATTGAAATCTCTATTAGCAGAGTACATTAAAATCAACTAGAGATGTATGAGAAGCAACAATTAAAATTGGTCATGCCTTGGGTCAGAAAGACCCTTTTCAGGTCTAAATTGCTATGATTATAAGATAACACGAGGACATTTGACCACACAGCAACTTGATCTCTCAAAAAGCAAACAGAGCTATTGCTTTGAAAAGTACACATACATCAAAAACACCCACTTGCCAGTTCCAAAGGAAATACTTGTGGATTTACACTGCAAATATTTGGTTTTTTCAGCTTCAAAATACGGTTTTGATTTTTACTGCAAAGGATGGTTTTAACTGCTAGGTTATTAGCAGTACAAATTTGTTTTAGGATGTCAAGCCTCTCAAGGGGAAACACCTATGAGTGAAGCACAGCAACAGAAACCTGCATATCACATTTTGGACAGAAACTCAATTGCAGCAAGTTATTTTGGGCACCAAGCCAGCATGGAAGTTCATTCTGTGCATTACTTTCTACCTTCTAACCTTACACATTTTTAGCAACTGCTTGGTGTGCATTTTCACTAATCAAATTAATAAGCTCCTTGGCACACCAGCAATCATGCTTACAAAACACTGCCAGACAACTAAGCACAACCTCTGGATGTGAACAAACTGAATTCACAACAAAAGTCCTACCAAATCAGTAAATGAGAGCCTTCAGTAATGGTTCCTACTGCCTCAGTGCTTTCAATGGATGACCATAACCCTTTAACTATGCTTTGATTACTGCGCACATAGTAAACAAAACACATTTTTTCTTTTTACCAGAAGAAAGGCAAATGGAAAGGAATGCCATTTAGGCTCAGCAATTCAGCTATTATTTCCATATCATTAGAAATAATGACAGCAGATCTCTCTCGGATCAGTTTTTGTATTATTCAGCTGCACAAAGCAAATGCTTAGCCAGCTATTATCAAGAAGTCAATGACATGAAGCTTTCCCACTAAACATTATTTACAAGAGCATTATCTCCAACTATAGAAAAATTTAAAGTTAAAAAAGGTAAGACCAAACAACAATTATACAAACTTACTATAGAAGAAAAACACTGAATCAAGTACTTATGAAGCCCTGGCCTGATCTATGAACAGCTTTATGTCACCATTAAACAAGAAGAGTGTCCAAACCAGCACAAACAGAAAAAAATAAACAACCAAACAACAACAAAACAAATAAATTAGATAAATAGCTAAAAAATCTTGAAGATAAATTGTTAAAGCTTCCTATTATATAACCAAAATGATACGTAGCTCCACCAAAAAGGAAGACTATTATGTGAGAAAAAATGTCAGAAAACCCCACAGATTAAATATAAGCTCTGCAAATACCTTTAGGAACAGGAATTGATTAGCCCATGTGTTGTACTGAATAAAAACAAAAAATCTACCAATTTGAATTGGTCAACACAGTCCATTGTTTGGACGGTGAAGGAAAGTTAAAAAAAAAAGTTCAACAGAAAGCAGCTGTGAGGAAAGTTTATACTTCTGCCCTACCTGTGTATTTTATACAGGGTTAAGATTAGGTTTTGCTTTTGCAGCAAAACAAACCCCTACTATTAGCATGCAGTTTGGGATGATATAACTAGAGATAAACATTGTTGATACACTCAAGGAAATTTGAGGATATGGGAAAAAACAACTTGATTTATATTATACAAGTATTAATGAAACTCTTATCCCACAATACTCTGCAAATACAAGCTCAGGAGTGGCAAAGCAGACTCCTAAAGACAAGATCCCGTAAGTTACAGAAGCCCATAGAACCTCTTTTCCAGAGTTGCCTAGAAATTAGCCAGTACCACATCAGAAAGCTATGCACCATCTTCATGCAGACAGGTTATTCCCAACCTCCAAGATTACATTTTTTTACTTGTAATTTTAAATGGAAACACAAGAAGAAAGAGAATGAGAGAAGAAACCAACCCAAGTCTTCAATCACTTTCTCAATGCAAGCACACAACTGCAATAAAGCAGTAGAAAATAAATGGTTTCCTTGCAGTCACTGCATTTTAGTGTCAAAATGAGAAAGATCCTAGCAGCAGCCCAAGCAAACACACAACCCTTTATAATATTGAGGCTGTAGCAAAAGCACAAGGTAGCCTAATTTGTGTTACCTGGACAGCAGAGGCAACTTAAGCAGTAAGGCCTTTAAATACGTCCTGAAGCCTGAATACCATATCCTACCAGCTTTTGCTTGTGTTTGCCATACAACCATCCCTAATGACCTAGGCACTAGGGATTCACACGTCCCCTATTTTAAAACACATAGGGTCACCAAGGCAAGTGCGGTGAGATATATGTAACTCATGTTTTGTATATAGATTTGTAAGCCTTCAGGACAGTGTTTATTGCACTGAAAAGAGTACACAGTGCAGAACTTTGTACTTATAGGTAACTTGCTTTTTTGAATCATATTAATTTCAGCAGACTATTCCTAAAGTAATCTTTTTTTAAAAAAACACAAACAGGAGTAAAATTTCCAGAAAAGCTCCCAGTCTGACTGAATACCTAGTGATCTCTAAGAAAGATGAAAGAATCAAAGATAACTGGCAGATTCTGCCAGAGGCCTTTTCCACTGTATATACTTCTCATGCCTTAAGCTCTACAAGGAACTGATATTGGGACGTATTGACAAAGAGCTTGAACTGAAGTAAAAAGAAGTACAAGTGTGAAACAAGTAAAGGTACCAGCAACTGCCAAAATAAAAAAATTTAAAAAGCTGAATAACTGTTCT
The DNA here is from genome assembly GCA_003713295.1 of Parotia lawesii. Lineage (NCBI taxonomy): Eukaryota > Metazoa > Chordata > Aves > Passeriformes > Paradisaeidae > Parotia > Parotia lawesii. Next base: position 396,526 of record RAHM01000337.1, on the reverse strand, counting down.
CATACTTAGATAATACAGTGCATTTTTGACAGTGTACCTACACTGCCCATCTGATTTAGTTAGCCTAAAATAATTTTTTCAGCCATAAGCCATTCAAAGAGATTTCCCCATGTGTTTACACATTTAGCTATATCTTAAAAGCGACTCTAAAATTAAAAGAATCAAAGCTATATCAACTGAACTTCTTACAGGGTTAAACAACCTGAACATATAAAACAGGTTTTGCAGTCTAGTTAGCTTTATAATTAGGAAAAGAACCCATATCACTAATATCTGGAGCCGCATCGTGACGTAAAAAAGACTTCAACAAAGAGGTTGACATACTGCACTGATCATCTTTCACTCATTAGGGGATACTGACCACATGTCATTTAATTATTCTTTAAGTCTCTTACTTGGACAAGACTGTCCAGTTATTTTTCTTAAGCCAGTGTTCATTTATTTGCTGTGACACTGATTAGAACGAAGGCCAGAAGACGAGGGGCAGATTTCTCTCTCAATTTCTCTACTTCTAAGGCTCACTGCATTTCCAGAAAGTTTTTCCAGGTTCTGCCATGAAGACCTCTCATGAATAGATGAGATCTGCACGATATTAGTGATTGATGAATACAGACTTAGTATCTCAGTGTATTTTAAACATGTTTGTACAATTGCACAGGCAATACCTTTGAATACCTTTTCTCAGAGAACGTCAAAAAGCATGGTAGTTTTTAGAAATTAGACATGTTAAAAAGATAAAATATAATATGTAGATCCTCCTCAAATTATCGCCAAATCTTAGGAAGTTAAGCATCACCGTGCAATTAAATGCAATCTCCAACTGTATAAATCAAGCTTTAGTCAGAATTAGGGACATGTTTTCCAAACTTGCACATACAAGACAAAGCTTTTCTATTTTTAAATACGTGCACTAGCAAAACCTCACACTTCACACTTCAAGTGTGCCCCTAAATACAAGTACATCAGTAAGAGTTAATGGTTTCCTTTGCATTTAGAAAGAAAATATTTGTCTGACTGTACTTGCTCAGAGGCTCTGCTTCAGAGAGTTTCCACAGCTGTTCAGGAGTTTCCACTGTCTCCTCCATAGGTGAAGTCTGTTCTGTCCCACTAAAACAGTAAGCAAACAAAACAAAATACACACTAAAAACAAAACCATAGTCTTCACGAGTCACACTGGAAAAAACCCAAATCGATACATCACTTCTCTTTCCAGAATTCCTTGGTAAGGAGGAAAAAAAAAAAGAAAACTCTTTGATCATAAGCAAAGATGACTAGATCATAGCAAACGTGACTAGTTGAGCAACTAACAAAATGAGGAATATTAGGAAAATACAACTTCTATTTCCTTTAAAAAAAAAAGTGAAAAGCATGTATGAAGATGAAATAATTCTATCATGAATACTAATCATTATAGTATAACACTGATGTTTGGGTTTGCCTTTTTGCTTCTTTTAAAGAATTAAAGTTTGTATTTTCTGTAACATGGACTTTAATTTGCTGTCAAATGACAGCAGTAACTTATTTTCATTCCACTAGCAGGCATACATATTTAAAATTCACACCTGTTAGCTTCAACGCATAATTAGCACAATTAGGGCACAGACATGCTTTTAGAATCGTTCAGAGAGCTTTAATTTTATGTCACTTCTACCACATCAAAAGAAAACATTGATACAAGGTCTGATGCTACTGAACTGAAAAACAAACCACCAAACCTTACCTAGGGAGAAAATATATAAGAGCCAATAAATACCTTGCAAGTTTATGAAGCCTTCCCTGATATCCTACAGAAGATAGTTTTCTGCTGGCCAGTTTTGTACTATCAGTTCAGAACTACATTAACCTAGCCAATCCTTTGAAAAGCCAGAGTACCTAACCAATCTACTCCTAATGTGAAATTCTGTAGAAGGGAGAGAAGTTAGTAAAAACTTTCAGAAGAACGTGGACTATCAAGACCCAAAAATTCTTACACATCAAGGCTGTATTTTTCAAACTTTTAGCATGGTTGTCTGAATCCACTAAGTTTAAAAATTTAGATTTTATTTTAAAATAAAATTTTATTTTAAAAACATTTTTGTCAATGAATGTGTACATGGGCAAAGATATTTGCTATAAGTTCAAAGCACTGCCTTTTCTCCATCCTTTCTCAGCCTTCGATTAAAGAGTTCTAGAGGAATGTGAGAACATAAGTTATTGGAAAGAGTAACATATTGCTAGGTGCAAAGAACAGACAAAAGCCATCATAATCAGTGAGGTTTTACAAATATAAACAGAAACCAGTACCACTAAGATGTACAGAACTGAAAATTCCTGATTTTTTTTTAACTCAAAGTGGGCATTAATCACATTATGCTACTGATTTTCCTAGCAGTTTAAAATGTACTTCAGTGGTACACTCAGCTAAATATTACCTTCAGAGCCACATTGAATTGTACTATAGTTTTGCAATTTAGAAATTATCCGCAAAGCTCAAGAAAAAGAGACTGGACTTTAAGCCCATTAACAGAGTTTGAATCTTATAATCAGCATTTTGGACCAATTCCATTAAATACCAGAGTCCCACTTACTTGACTATTGAGAAAAGTAATAACTTATTTCCATTAAAAGACAACTCAGCTCCAGTCAAAAGATTCTGGCAGTTTTAAGTGATCAAACATCGTCATGTCTTTGCTTCAATTTAATCTCAACATCATGAAGGAGCCAAGTTAAAAAAATTGTGAAATTACATTAATTACGACAATAATAGAAAGCAATGCTTATAAAGCTCAAAATGGACATGAAACAGATGAAAATTATGATCTAAGGTAGGCCACAGAAAAATATGCTCTATGATGGGCACAAGTATATGATGTACCTCGTATCATCTTTAACTGTTCTGCAGTTGCGAGCTCCACCTCCACCCTTTTTGTCATCTGCTTTCACTCCTCTAGAGAGGAAAACAATTCTGTGAGTTTTAGAGGTTTTTTTCCTTTTTTTTTTTTTGTCAGGACCTCAAACTAAAACTGGTATTGACTTTTTGCCAGCCAACCAGGATACAGCAGAATGGAACAGAATACCTAAAATACAGTACTGCAGCGCTGACTATTATTTACTTGTATACCAAGTGAGAAACAGCACACAGAACACTTACGTTTTATCATTCCCACTTTGTCTTTCAAGTTCCCGTTTTCCTCTTTGGTCAAAGCCATCAAAACTTCTATTTAATCCACCACCTCTTCCTCTACCTCGCATTACACCTCTTCCTCCACCACGACCTCTTATTGGTCTTTCATAGTCTAATCTTTCCACTGGTCTAAAAAGAAGATAATTGGTCATATTTTTGTTTTTATAGAACAGTTAACAAGAAGGGAAAAAATCATATTATATTTGTGCAGCTGTGGGACACATCAGTACATAACAGCTACTGCACAATTTTTAGAGTGCATCTTTATAGAGCACACAGTACAGCTGTTTTAGTTTCATCATTAAAAATGGACATAAACTGAATTCTGGAGGGATTATTACAGCAAACAGGAACAGAAAGATCAGCTGTTATTAACAGTGAAAACATTACAGAAATTAAAGAAAACATTATAAAACTGTCAAATCTTCACAAATTCATCATGCAATAGCTCCACCATCTAAACCCAGATTTATATGCAACTGCTAAAAATTTCAGACAACTTGTTAAATTATTGTGGTGTAAAGTAAGAAGAGCCACACTCTGAGGCATTACAGGTTCAGGTGGAATTTTCTAGTACTTACGAAGAAAGCAAAATCAATACGCTTTCATTCTCCAAGCACTAAGTTCCAACTTGGAACTTCCCACATGTTCTGCAAAGCTTGGTACGTGAGCTCAGAAACGAGCATGATAAATATGCTGCTGACTAGGGGGTGCATTTTCAGATCTCTTCATTTTTCAGTTTTGCCTTATATTTCTAACATTCAACAAAAATGCTCCAATTCAACCCCCAAGGAAGCTGAAACTACAGCTCCGACAGGCATGAAGTAAGTAGTCTTGCAACAAACCTGCACACTAATAAATGCAACCACGCCTTCAAGTCACATCTGGCTACTACATCTGTTTTAACAACGTGAACACTTTCCCTTCCCACCCTTGTGGGGATCCTCTGTGGGGGGCCTTAGCTCTCCCTGCGTGACACATACCGTTCCACTGCGAATTCCACTTGTCTTTGTGCTCCATAGGGACGGTATTCCCTGAAAGATGGTCTCCACTCAGTTTTGTCTTGTTTCGCCTCCGTGCCTCTGTTACTGACTCCTTGTTGTTCTCCCCGCCGGGGTGCTCGCTTTGGCCCTACACAAACACACACAGATTACCGACAGATCAACAGTAACACAGCTGCAGTTACCAAACTACTGGCTGAAGTGAGTTGATTACACCTTACAGCGTTCAGATTTACTGTCTCCAATCCCAAATCCACCAAAATATTAAAGCCCTTATAATAGCTAATGTTGCCAGACACTCTTTGTTTGTTGAAAGACACGTACTTATTTTTCCTTCTGTATTGATGAACCTGCAAAATACTATGGGTTTTGATATAGGTCCAAGATTTCCAGAAAAGATAATCTAAAGAAAAATCTCATTTTGCTCACAAGTCACAGGAAAGGAGAAAAAAACCTGTTTCTCTCACGGTTTCAAGGATGTTAAAAGTGTAATACAGGATGAGGTGGAGAAGCCGCAGTGGACAAGACTAATTGAAAGCTGCAGAAGCAGTGAAGGTGAGGGAAAGAGAAGGACCCCTTACAGAGAGGTGTTGATGGTGAAACAACACACCTCCTGCCAGCTGAGCTCAATTTAGAAGTCTAAGCCTCCAGCTCCTCTAAGCTCATGGCCACAGCAGCAAACAAGCAGAGCAGGGTCACTTCCTCACACTGTAGAGGAAAGGACCATTTGCCAACACGAAAGGTCACCGAGTTCAGGTGGCAGAGACCCAAGCAGTAAGTAGAAAAACTTCAACACCACTAATTCTAGAACATAAACATATTCCAAGATAAAATATATTTAAGCTTTTTAGAGCTTTGTTCAGCCATCGTTGGGGTTGAGGATCGGGTTGGGCAGAATGAATAGAAAGAAATTGTGCATTATAATAGAATAAATTGAGGTTTTCCACTCAACCTGTAAACATCTAGCAGAAGATTAAGGTACTTTATGTGCTTCCTTTCCCATTTTCCCAAATTCTGTGCTCTATCTGGGACAGAAGCAAGCAAACCTTTTTGAATGCTAGGCCTCTGTATTTAAACCAACACCTTTTTCAGCCAATAGTGTAAGACAATCAAGCAAGGAACAGAAAGACTGGTCTCAAACAAAACTGAGATACTGTTTCCACAAGAAGTACCGTGGAATGCTGAGCAGATTACTGAACTCAAGTTAGTGGACAAATGACAGTCCGGGCTACTGTGCCTCTGCTGCTAGCACATAGGGAGAAAAAAGGCTCCTTGATGTCCCAATATTAAAATGCAAATTAATTCATAGCCCCATAGAAATGCCCATATAAGAAGATTTCTGATCAAAGCTTAGGTGGTGAGGATGAAGTCTAACACTATTTGTAAAGAGAAAGCTTCAAAGAACTATCCACTTGGTGAATAAGTGGTAAATAAAGATTTTTGTTATGCAGTAAGGACAGACATATTTGTACAGAGAAGATAGTTTTATTTGTGGTGCAGAAGCAACTCCAGCTTTGCTTTTCTTTAAACTACAAACCACTTGACATAATGCATTCCAGTAATTCTCTCTTCTCAAGGTTTGGAGTTACTCGATCCTTAGAGCAGTGAGCATATTTGCATTACCCAAATTATGATGTAATCCTGGATAAAGGACAACTTTTGAAATCAGTTTCTGAGTAAGCTTTTCAAATCAGGAGGCTTTAACACAAAGCAAAATTATAAAAGATACAGAATTGTACACACTGTTGGGAAGCATCTGCTCTCCACACATCTCAGCTACACTACCAACTATATAAGTGTTAATTCCAAACTGGAATCTTGCTGTGGAAAAAAAATGACTACTAATTTCTGACCTTATTTTAGTCATTTTGTTTGGATTTGAATGCACAACTGAATGCAACAGAAGACTACGTTTTTATTTATTTTTGATCCTTTCATTGGCTATCAGAAGCATCAGTTATTCTAAAAAGATTCCTTTGGCAAGAATGCAGTAGTCAGAGACACCTATCCCTACATACTTAGTATTTACCTCAATCTCACCACAAGAGCTCCTTAGAACTAGCAAAACAATGCAAAAAAAAGAAGATGCAGAAGTAATTTTAAAAAGATAGTGTCTGGTTCTATTACCCAGTACCTCTTAGAAATGCTTCAGAACAAGTCTCTTTGCCATATGTGTCAGTGTATTACGTGTCAGCAGCACTGAGCATACTGGACAAAGTAGTCTGTTCTACTCCAATTTCAGTGCAGGGCTATTTCGCTTTGATTCTAACAGGTGGCTCCAAGTACTACAGATGGATTTTAAACACTAGAAAGACTATTTTATACAGGTAATAAGAGCCATAAAACCATCTTTAACTGGTTTGACACACATGAAGTAATGGATTAAAGCAGTATGCAGCATCTGTACCTCTCTAGCAGGACAAGGCACCCTCAGGGCAGGAGTTTGTGTGACCTGCTTGTGAATCAAAAACCAGCCCAAATTACAGTTCTGCATCTACGTAAGTGCAAACCAAACTGGAGCTTGGCAGCAGTGATAGCATAAGCTATGCAATTTTAATCCTCTGCTATGTGTATGTCCTAATGCAGACTCAGTTTAATTTACAGAGCTCTAAGGGCCACCTACTCTTCAGGGACAAAAAAACAAGGCAACAAAATCAAGACAAAGCATGAGCAATCTTGTATATCATTGACATAGTAACTTAAAGAACTGGGCTACATGTACTGGAGGCCTTACAAACAATTCTGAAAACTGAAGATCACTCTTTCCTAGTTACCTAGTTTAACCTCTCTTTAAAGTGGTTTTTCTGTGTCTTAAAATTACATCTGTAATCTGTATTCACCTGAATGTGTGTCCCACCATTCTCCACATCACCACAGCTTCCCTGGAAGGTCACTGCAGCAGCCCAGTCTGTTGGCTAAGTTGCCTATCACTTTACTGTCTAAACTGAGGAATCAGAAAAGAAACCTGATGCTTAAAGTGTTTCAACAGACCCAGCTTATTTTTTCCCAGAAGAAGCAGCTGAGCTATTACTAGAGGGAAAGAATCTATATACTAAAAGTACCAGGTACTAGAACTAGACAGAGCTAAAGAAAAAAGCTCAGTTCTACAAGACTTTGTTAAAACTCTAAATCATTCAGACCAAATATACTTAAGTAGTTTTCTCTTTCCCCACAATAATACTTTACTACTAGTATTAGTTCTGCTAACACTGCAGCACTTAGATAAGAAGACTTTCTAGAGAAGTATTTTTAATAAGTATGTACACAGAACTTGCAACTGGAAAAGCAGAACTTGTATTTTTAAGAACTGCATTGCTTGGTTTGCCAGACACTGGCTATCTATGTATTAACAGATGAATTTAAAACAATGCAGCAAAATCTAGCTGCCTTTCCAGTGTTGCTATCTAGCTCTCAATAAGTTTCTCTATCGATATCATCTATCCTCAAACAAGTGAGACTTTTGCTTGGAAAGAGGTATTCCTCTGTGTCTTGTGGCTCTTCAGTGGCCCCTACTGAGAGAGTGTGCTCTCACCTTTTTTAAATTGTTAATTTTTTTTTTTTGTAGAAAGCCTTGGCTTTAGACAAACACCAGAAGGAGCCCAGCTTGCAACTGCTATCAGTGAGTATAAGCTAAAGTAAAAACCTTGCTGTTTCTCCCGCTCCCTAATGTAAGGAGCATTAGGATGTGAGGGTGGCAGCTGGCATGCAATCCACAAGCTGAGGGAGGTTACTGCCTGCAAAGAGCAAATGAGAATAAGAGTGTTTGTGGAAGGTTCACATTGACAGAACACTCCCCAGCATACAAAGAGACCTCTTACGGACCCAAGATAGGGAATTACATTTGTTCCCTGAATGGATAGACCTAATCATTATGGGAAGGAGTGTGATCACCAAAAGCTTATAAAAGGAGCTAAAAATACCAGAAATACTGAAAATCATAGCCACAAAGCTGTGGAGTAAAATCAGCATTTATGTAGAACTGATAGCTTGGGCTTAATCCATAAACAAAACAAAAAAACCCCAAACAAACAAAAACCAACTCCCCTCAAAAAAGCCAACAAACAAACAAAAAACCCAAAAAAACTAAAAACAAACCAACAAAAAACAAACAAAAATAAAACAAAACAAAAAACCCACACACAAAAAAAAACTAAACCAAAAAAAACACCAAAGGGAGGAAACCCCCCACCAGCTTTGATAGACTATCCTTCTTCCCAGTACACTTCAAAAGGACAAAGTACACCCAAAATAGGTCAGAGGCTATGGTAGAAATACCTTGACCAAACAAAGCAACAAAGAAAAAAATTGTGAGGATTTTTTGAGGCACAGTAGGGTACTGACAACCCCCAACTTCCAGGGCTGGGGCAGTTAAGTAAACCACTGCAAGAAGTTATGAAGGCAGAAGTAGAGGAATTGGGAGTCTGGAGAAAGAAGGGATATTCCAAGCTGTAAAAGGAATATTGGTTCTAGGTCACATAACTGTGTGTGTAACACAAGTAAAACTGATTCTTAAACAACATGCTACAGAAACATTGTCCCCTCAAAACACAAATTGCTCTGAATTTTAGATCATTGATTTATTCACTATTACTTTAAAAGGATGTCACATTTTGAATTCAGCAACTTTACTATTTGTTCCTTCCAACAGTGAGCCACATCATGATTGTTACAAGGTGTTTCACTCCAGCCAGCTATGGACAGATCTGTAAAATCAGCCTCTAGAGACTTCAGATCCTATACTGTTCACCAGTGGATCTTCATACTATATAAATGGAAAACAACACAGAGGCTATGCATTGGTGAGAAACTTTGAGGCACTTGAAACTGAACCTCTACACCCTTGGTGATAGCCCAAGAGGCCAAATTAATTGAATTAGCAAGAGCAGCCTGGTGGTGACGTGACCAGCAAGTGACTATTTATACTGATCCTAAATATGCTTTTGGAGTGTGTCATGCAATGGGTATGCTATGGAAAGAATGAGAGTCCCTTGCTTCAGCAGAAAATAATATTTCTGATGGATTTTAAATCCAAATTCTGTTGGTAGACATTAAGCTTTCAAGGGAAATTCCTGTAGTACACTCTCCAGCTCATACAAAAGGCTCCAGCAAAATGCAAAAAAATAAAGTAAAATAAAATTACTCAAAGTTGTAGTCAGATAGGTTTATAATGTAAGTTTAGGAAGCAGTATACTTTGAGATATTATGCAATACTGGGAAATAGCCCTCACCAACATCTAGGGTTGTCATCAACAGGACTAGTTGTACCCAGGACCAGCCTCTTGGAGATCAGTGGTTGACCCAGTGTGTTAAATAAATGCAAAAAAACTTTGAGAAAAAAAAAAAAGCATGCTCAATAGTATTACTGCAGTATTAATTAAGGTATTTTCACAAAAATCCAAATAGAACCTAAATGGAAATGGTCATATACTGTCCTACTGTGTACTTATTTTGCTGTTAAAGCTCTAGGATATAATGCCTGTTACTTGTAACAACACTGTATGTGATATTATGGATAGCAGTTAAATGCTTTGAAAGACTTCATGAGTTCTTTCTGACATAATAGTGGGAAAGCTTAATAAAAACAAAGGGAGGACTGTTGTAGACTGAGTTTAGTTAGCTGAATTCTTTTATCTAAGTAGTCTTGCTTAGCACAAGCAGACAAAGTGCTGAAGCTTTAGGCCACAAGCTGCAAACTTTCACCTTGAAATGCTGAATGAGTCTTGTACTACTGTTTAGCTACAATGAAAGGAGGCTCTGAGACCAGTGCAAACTAGAAGATTGAGAAGTCATGGCTACCATCAGAAACTGCAACCCATATAGACAAAAACAGCTACAGAGAAAAAATGTGACAATGAACAAGAAAACTCCAAAACAAAAATCACCATCAGAGTAAGAGGTGCATGCAAGGTGTGTGAAGTGTGCAAAGAGTAGGTGCATAGGCTGTAAGGGTATAAAATCCCAGGTATTTCTTTGTTCTGGACCCCTCTGGTGCAGCACCTAGCTTGAGCTGTCTCTATTGCAGTACCACACAATTATTAATGGGGTTTTTTTCCCCCAGAATCTGGACGTCTGAGACTCAGCTGTAGGGCACCTAGGGTGAATAAACTTCTTTAACAACTTATACACAGGCAACTAATCTTCCTTTATAACAAAACTTCATAACTGGAAATAGTAAAAGGCAATTCACACACTCAGGCACTTATTTTGCTAAATTTCAGAGTGTAGCAGAATTATGACTCCGAAAACAATCTTACTTTCTCCTCTTTAAATGTGTGTGTCCATGTGATTCTAATACCAAACTTCAAACAATTAATCTCGTGAATTAAAGCGTGGCTAATTACACAATTTGCAGAAGATTAACAGTGTATCCCAGAATATTAAAAAAAAGGCTTCAGCTATTGCAAGCAATACACTAAAGAGACACACGAAGTTAGACTCTGTCCTGTGGCATTTTGTTTTCATGTATGCCAGTACTCACTGAATTACAGAATTGCCTCCCACAGCTTCCCTCTAGACAGTCCTTATGACACTGCAGTTGAAAGAATGCTATCGGGATAAACGATTTAAAAATAGGAAAATTACAGGCAGTCTAAGATAAAATTCCATAGAAACTTTCCATGCCATCTTAAAACCACAGCTAAAAACTCAAAAACACAGTATTCAGGAAATATATATAAATGTTACCAGTCATCATGTGTACATGAAAGAAGAAAACCTTTTACAAGTATTAGCAACAAAGGTTTAGAGATTTCAAAAGAACAGAGTATTACTGCATGATCAACAAATTTAATTTTCCTGGACCGGTAAAGAATGCAAGCTCTGCAACTGGGCCTTTTGAATAAAGAGCTGGCAAATGCAGTTTGGTCACTGTGGTAAGAATGAACGGAGTTAACATCAAGTGGTACAATTACAAGAGCTGCAACACTTACGACCAGCCTTTACCCAAATCCTCAGCTAATACAGTCTAAAAATCACAAAACAACAGTCAGTAGAAGAGAAAATATACACCTTTTAGGTCAAAAGCACATGTTTTGGTAGGCAATGAAATAGGAGTCCATTTTCTCCATAAAAAACAAAGTTTTAAAGGTTGTCTCCTTACAGTTGTGTAATTTCATAATAAATAGTTTGGATTCTAAAGGTCAAAGTATTGCATTATCTGGCAAAGTTCTCTCAGGAGGTTTGCTTCAAATTGAAAATATCACCAGAAATTTAGTAAAAACTGCTCTGAAAAATGCAGTGACAAACTATATTAAAAAAATAGCTAACTTACAGAACTTTGTGACTAAACCTTCCACTCAAACATTAAAACGTAATACCACAAAAAATCTGACTCCTGTAAAACTTCTTATATTGCAAGATAGAAGACTAGATGTGCTTTTGAGTCTTTCTAAAGACCCTTTTTTACAGATTTAATATGTTCAAGAAATAATACTAGAATAAAACAAATCATTAAACTTGACAAGACTTTTTGTAGCCCAAACAAGCAAACATCCTAGCAATTAGACAAAACAGTCTGGAGGAGTCCAAAGGAGGGTTATGACTATGATCAGGCTGCAGAACGTCCAAAAGAAGGCTGTGAAGGTTATGAAAAGGCTGGTGAGACTGCCTTATGAGAAAAGACTGAAGGAGCCATCTCTCTTCTCCCCGGACAAGGCTTCATACAAGCCACATCACAGTACCTCAGGTACCTGAAAGGCTACAATGATGAAGGCTCTCTTGACAAGGAGCCCCATGGAAGTAAGAGGCTAAAGTGCAGGCAAGTTGCACAAGAAGAGATTTCCTCTGTGTTAAGAATTTCTTTCTGGTGCTACCTTTCACTGAAATAACCTTCTCAGGGTTAAGCCCCCGTCACAGAAAGTTTTCAAAATGAAACTGGACAAGGCAGCAGATGATCTTCAAGACTGCCTTTCCTAGGAAAGGTTGGACCAGACCATCCTTTGAGATCCCTTCCGACATGGGCTTTTCAACCCTGTTCTGTGATGATTCCAAGAACACTAGTATAATACAGTGAATTCCATCATTTCAACCATAATACCACCAGAATCTGATTCTGCTATTCAGACGGGTTCACATGCTATTCTATAGTGTTTAATTACTAATAAGTGGAATGAAGTTAGTGGTAGTTATGCGCAAAATCACGGGAAAAAAATCAAAAGTTTAGCAATTAGTTTAAGAATTTAGTAATTTTAATCAATATTATTTATTTCCCCAAACAGAGGTGCACTCTTCTAGTAACGCATCCGTTATTAGAAGCTTTATGCCAAACTGAGGGGGTACAAGGACATTCCACAGAGGCTGGTCATTTTCAGTTGCTAAGTTGATTGCCCCTTGAATCTTACATAAAATCCAGAAGTTTTCTGGTTGAACCCTAGGTAACAAATCAACTTTGCATGGCCCAAATAAAGAGCTGACCCCCTCCCTTCCAAAAAACCACAAGATTTTTCTCTCAGCATGCCATTTGCTCAACATTTGTCAGCTACACCAGTTACACCATCACTACCCTAACTCAGAGGGCTCTCTGCCCTTCAGAGTAGACTTGCTAAGACATTCAAAGGAGGAACACACAGTCAAGACCAAGTCTTGACTACCCACACTGGTTTAGCATCTTAAGCACTGTACTTTTACAGTCCTTACTTCCAAACAAGCCCAAGACAAACACGCAAAATTCAGAATAGATGCTATGTTTAAAGAAGAAAGTGCATTTTTAAATATAGAAGAGAAATAACTCTTCTTAAAATAGACCTTAATGCCCTTTCACTAAGGGTACTATAGTCAGCAGTCTTTTCTCCATTTTAAATTAGCAGGAAATTGAAACAAGGCACACATGCCCATTGTCTCTGTACGAGAAAACAGATTTCTTAACACCAAGGTTGCAGAGAATAGTCAAAGACACTGCCACAGAATTAAGATACCTCTAGGCAAGCAGGAGGTAAAGGATGGTCTTCACATACTACCACGCTCCTGGTAATTTACTGATAACCACCAGTTCTTGTTCAAGGACTTTTTCATCACAACTTGAGACTTTGCTGTTCATGGACCACACTCATTCAACTTCTGTTGATAACCACAGTAAAGTAACCTTTAAATAAAAAAGCTGTTATAGTCTGACTCTTGGTCTTAGGAGAAGTTATCTCTGATAAAGTCATGTAACTGCAGAGAATGCTCAAAAAGACTAGTTTCATATAACTGCCCAAAAAGACAACTTGTTGATATCTTCCTCTACAAAGGTGCTCATTATCTAGCACATATTTAGCACTGAAAGATTCTCCGCTCCACAAACTGCTACGACTGCATCAACTAACTGCTGTTGGGAAGAGTGTAAGACTGTAAGCCTAAGCAATAGAACTGGTAGCACTGGCAACAACTTGATGGAGCAACAACCCCAATTCAAAGGCCTTTTTCTAGGGCATTAAAACATGCAGTACAATTACTGTGAGTTTAACGGGAGCTTTAACTAGAGGAAGAAAATATTGTAATAATAGATTACGTGTTAGGCTTCATTGCTTCCTGCAGGAGAACAGGAATTTACAACTCAAGAGGGTGAAACCAGAATCTTCTGTGCAGAGATTCTCAATATTTGTAAACAATCCCCCAGCTCTCAGATACTTTAGACGTTGAATCCAGCAACCTGAAGCTCAATACCGGTTAAGTCGTAACAATCAGACTCACAAAGAGTCCTCCAAACACAAGGAGCTATAGCCCAGCAAAGCCTCCAGCAGCAAATAGGACTGTGACAGACATTTTGGTACAAAAGCCAACTGACTCCCTATTTCCCCAAGCAATATTACACGTCAAAACCTAGCAGCTGACCATTCCTGAACACCGTGCCGAAGAGTTACCCCAGGAAACAAGGTTTAATTCAAAGGCTGGTGCACCAATGCAAGCTCGAGGCAAAATAAGCAGAGATTCCTGGACGCGTTAGAACCCTGAAGACACTGAAAGGCCAGAAAACTCACAGATATCGAGAAATCACGCCTGGAAACTTCAGACACTGAAGGATACTGCCCAGGGTGACAAGCAAAGAAAGGCAGCAACAGGGCTGCTAAACCTGCATGAAAGCTATAGATGCTGCAGCGTAGGAGTTAACGCTCTTGCACTTGTCTCTTGGGGATATTGCTGGAGTTTTCATTTACATATCCAAAGGCCTCTTCGGCTGGGAGTGCTCCGCAACATCGCGTCGGGACCGTGCCCAAGTGTCACTGCTTTCTCTCAAGGGGACTTTCAGGAGCGTTCACCACGACAACAGCCCCAGGAACGGGGTTTTCTCAGCCCTGCTGTGACACCGCTACCCACGCCACGCCGCGGCCGCCAAGAGGCCGGCGAAGCGCGGAGCCCGCGGCCACCCACGCCGCGCGGCAGGGCCCGCACCGGGCACCGCGCCGCCGGGCACCTCCTGCCCAAAACCGGCCGCTGGTCGCGCCCGCCCCCGCCAGGGCGCTGCCCGCGTACCTGGCTGCGGCGGCGCCGCGGGCGCAGGGGAGCTCTCCGGCTGCCTCCGCTCCTTCTGGGTCTCCCTCCTGCCACCGCCAGCCCGGCCGCCGGGCACGGCTCTCCTGGCGGCGGCCGCCACCTCGTCGCGCTTCTTCCGCTGCTGCTGGCGGCGCTCGGCCTCGCGCAGGATGTCGAAGGGGTCCGACTCGTCGTCCAGGAGCTGGTAGAAGCGATTGGCGACCGAGCACCCGAAGTTCTCCTGCATGACGGCAGCCACCGGGCTGCCCACCAGCCCCGTCATTATCCGCGCGGCCGCTGCTTCTCCTCCCCCGACCGCCCTCTGCCCGCGCTCCGGCGGCCGCCGCCCCGCTCCGAGGCTGCCACACGGGGCCGAAACACCGCGCACGCCGTGCGAGAGCGGCAGCGGAGGGGACCGGCCCCGCGCCACCCCAGCGCTCCCGGCCCGCCGCACCTTCCGCAGCCCCGCCCCCAGGCGAGCCGCCACAGCCAATGGAGCCCCACGCGCCCGCCGCCGCCACCGCCTATAAGCGCGGCCGGGCCCGCCCACCGCCGGCACGCGCGACCGGCGAGGAACAGAGCAGCCAATCCCGGCGCCAGGCTCTGCCCCGCCCCGCCCCGGGCGCCCAGCTGCGGCCAATTAACGTGCAGTGCCGGTGCTGTCAATCACGCTCCCTGACCAATGCGATGCACCTCTCGGTTATCCGTGTGGTGTGCGCCCCGCCCCCCCGGCGGCGCCGCAGCCGCGCCCTCGCCCTCGGCCGGAGCTCCTCGGGCGCAGCGAGCGCGGCGAGCGGGCCGACGGCCCGGCGGGCACAGGGCTCGGCGGGCACACGGCCCCCGGCTGGGGACACTCTTCAGCAGGAAGCGCTTCGAATGTGGTGCCATGACACAACGGTCTTTTGGTGTTTGGAGTCTTTTGGTACAACTTACATCCTCTAACAAGTGACACCAGTGACAGAGGCGCTCGGTACGCTGGGAGCTCCCAAGAGTAGCCCCGCAGCGGGTGGCCGGCACAATCGCATAAAGTAGTCTGGTGTTCCCTCGAAGTGCCTGGAACGCCCCGTTCTGCTTGGGAAAGCAGCGGTGTTGGCCAGGCCCGGGAGCCCCGCGGTGGCACTGGCGCAGCTCGCCGGTGCAGCGCTGCACGGAGGCGCTCGGGACGCGCCGTCTGACTCGGAGAGCTGCTCCGTCCGCCCACAGCCGTGCGTGGAGCTCCCCGCCCGTCAGCGAGCCCCCGTGGTGAGAGATTTCACTGCAGCACCCCTCTGGGAGCCCTGTCGGCTGCTCACAGCTCTGGACCGAGCTGCGAGTACTTTCACTCTCTCAAAATAAAAATGTGTCAATAAATACGACCAACGGTGACATGCCAGGAGACTCAGCCAGGCTTTTTTCCGCAGAGGACGGGCTCCTGGGTAGGCGAAATATCAATGCCTCTCTCATTAGCCACAGTAACAACAAAACCTTAGCCCTTCAGCCACAATTGCTCAAAGAATGCCGATTGCAGTCTTGATTTCTGTGATGAAGCTGTCTTTATCCTGATCGTTAGTGGGAAACTAGCACTTCCTCTATCATAATAACTTCACTTTATATACCACCTTGTTTTGAAATTAATTTTATCCTTATTATAGGAATTTGAAATCAAATCAGAGTTCTTGCCGTGTTTCAAAAGGCAGGATTGAAGACAGCCCTGTCACTATAACTGTCTTCTCTCTTCGTTTTGGGGTGCTCACCACCATAAAACAAAATATGGTGTATCCTCTTCAGGTTATTCCAAGCCCTGAACATAATTGTTACATCTCTCCTGGCTTTCATTTCAAAGTAGACCCACTTTTGCAGGGCATGCTTACTGCAGAATAAAACTAATTTAATTGGACTTAGTGCCCTTTCAAGCTTCAATTCCATTCAAGAGATCACAAACTGTTTTGCATCAATGGGATTAATGACAGTAAGTTCAGGCAATTATCTGCTCGCAGAAAGCTTTACAAAATCCTGGTAATTGAGTCAAATCTCTCAGGCTCTGAAATGCTTCAAATTAAAAGCAGAACATTTTAAATCAACAAAGAAAAAATATTATTTCTGCACAGTTCTTATGTTGTAAAATGTAGCTACCCATAATAAAAATTCATGAAGAAATTTTCATGAATATGATAAAGTAAAAAAATACTGTAGAAGAAATGTTCACTTAGATAACTGTACTTGCCTCTGAACAGTTGGCTTATTTTGTAGAAGGGTGAAACTACATGTGTTTTCAGTGCAAAGAAGGAATTGGAAAGCTATTTTGTCCTGTTCTAATCTGGAGAAAGACATTAGCACCATCACATTACTGCAGCATATCAAAAAACGCACAAAATCTTTGCACACCTCTTTGGAGCCTTTCGGTATCAGTTGCAGCATCTACACTAGATCTCCTCAGCACACATTGTATTCGGAAAGTTTTTTAGAAATTTTTGAAATGTTTTTATTTAAATATTCTACGAGTTTGAATCAAAGTTATAGTGTATATGAAAGATGACAGACAAAAGGGTGCCATCATTGACTGTAATGTCCTTGCAGCTTTAATAGGCACTTTGAATAGTATTTCTGGAGAGGGATGAATATGAGGAATTCAGAAATATTTCAGCAGTAAGATTAGAGATTTGGTTTTCTTTGGGATTTGGCTTTTTTTTCATGAAGTTTCAAAAGAGAAAAAAAAAAATCTAACTGCTCAGAGAGATTCCACAATGACAGCCAAAACCTGTGTTTGCTATAAATATATCTTATCTTTATCTGTACAATTCTGTTTTATAAAATTAATGTAAAGCTTTAGAAAAATTCTTAGTTTTCTGATGCTCTGAGCTGTCAATCAAAACAAAATTTCTGTAAGAGATTCCAACCCCCAAACTGATTAAAAGTCTTGCATGACAGATGAAAGTAATTTGCAATCTCTTCATTTGCTTGCAGCTGTCAGAAAAATTAATCCACAACACCAGAGGTTTATGTACAAAAAGGAGACAGAGGAGTCCGGTAGCTTTATTCATGAATAAAGGGAGAGGTCATGGGGCAATTTCCTATGGGGTCTCTCAGATTGCTGGAGGATGCAGCCTCCTTTTTATCCTGATTTCCCGGCCGCATTTCCTTCTCTCTTTCCCCATTGGCTGAGGTACTTGAGAGGTACAGACTTCCCGAATCACCTAATACAGACCCCCTTCTAATGTGCATTCCCCCCCTCCCCGCCCCCCTCCTTTTTCTTTGTATCTCTGTTCTTTTTCTCTAAGTCCAGGAATTTAGCATGGCCTTGGGTGAGTAACAGTCTGTGTCAATTAGTGGAATTCCTCTGGAATTTATGGCTCCTCCCATTGCTTCTTTCACCTATCAGTATCTGGCTTTTATCTACCAGCAGGCCCACTGTTTGTAAAAACACCTCCCTCTCATTCCTTTCACAGCTTTTCACTATGTGCAATCAGTGTGTGATTGTCAAGTTACATACTTACACAAACAACAGAGACAGACAAGGAAAACCTGAATTTTACAGTCGAAGGGAAACCAAACATTCTGCCTGGAATTTTACACCAAAAAAGTAACAGCAATGGCTTCAGCATGGTTACATGTTTGCATGCAAAGCCTGAACCTCATGGTTGCAGTACTAGGCGTAGGTGTCTAACCTTTCTGACAACAGGGGACTCATGTTAAGTCAAGATGAGGGCTGCCTGTCAAAGTGGCTGCTCCATCCWTGTTCTCTCCACAACTGGATTTTTCACATGCACAGAACAACCCTACACAAGCTGGCCTAGCAGGTGTAGATATGGAATATGGCATCTTTGCCAAAGGAGCCCTTACTTATTTTTGTTTTCTTTTTCCTCTTTTTTTCAAGGAGCAGAAGTGCCTAATTACAAGAGACAGAATTGAGAACGGAGGCTGTGTTTCTCTGACCTTTACAGCTAACTACTCAATCACCAGCAAGGGTCATCCTGACCTTGACCTTTCTTACAGACACTCTCATCCCTGCACATTTCATTTTCTAGTGCCTACATCTCTCCTGCCTGAGGGAGAAACATCCTGAACACATCACATGGCTCGAGGTCTCATTCTGGGGCAGGGCACCAGAAGAGGTAGAGAGGGTAACATTGTGTCACTTAGAGGATCTAAATTTTCCGGCAATGCAATCCTACTAAGCAAAATTGACTGCATGAAGTCTTAAGCCAGAGAGCTGCATCACCAAAGATGGACATGCTTTTAAGGGAATACACCTAATGCTGGGAGCTTTGTGTGTGAGTTCGACATTTGCCCTGGCTGGCTGGCAGCAAATGGCTGGAGCCCCACCAAAAGAGCCATGAACAGGCATTGACCTTCTGCTAACAAAGGGTACAGGGACCTGTGGTGCTGGCTGGTAGGGGTGGGGGTGGCCAGTCACCTAAAGATTCTGCAGGACCCAATGAACAAGGAGGAGACCCCAGCCAAAATATCACCATTGGACCAAGAGGCACATGCAAGGGGCGTGAAAGGTGGGTGCATGGACTGTAAGGGTGTAAAAGCCCAGGGATTCCATAGGAACAGCGTGTGCTGGTATGGTGTTGCTGCATAACAATTGGAATACTTCAAGGAACCCACCTTCCGGGACTCTGCTATGGAAAGTAAAGGACAGTAAGGACAGTAAAGGAAGCTTGCCTGACAGCGTGAGTGTGGTGTGTGTAGGGATTCAAATGGGGCACCCATCAGGTCACTGGAGCCACCCACTGCAAAGGGGTCTCAGTCCCAGCAGTGAAAATCTCACAGGCTGTGAATGTGACTCCTAGAGTGGAATCTGAATGCTCAGACAGGAAATCTGGAAACTTGAAAAATGTAATAATAAAGACTTAGATAAAAGATTTTATTACCATCACTATGTTTTTATGTAAGCCCATATTATGACATAATAACAATAAAGTTACATGCAGTGTGATTGTTTGCTATTATCTACCTAAAGGTCATAACCTAAAGTGCATGCTTTAAAGAGGTAGAATACCTCTTTTCATCTTTTTATTTGTCATGTTTGTGTTCCGTTTCAGGGTTAGTTGGTTTTATTTCTGGAAGAGTTTATTATCCTCAAACTCCATAGTCATTTCCATCTTGAGTCTAACTAGCCAGATAGAACACAGGTATTTTTCCTGCTTACTCTTGAATCCTTGCTCCCTATCCTTTTACAATTTCTGTCTTATGTCATGTATGATAAAAGGTACTCTTTGTTGTAATAAGCAGGATTTGATGACTGTAGGTTGTATTGTGTTTCATTATATCGGTCCTTCAACTCTCAGGAAGAAATTTTCCTTGTTTCTACACTAAAATATTAATGCTTTAACACATTCATTTGGGTTTGCAAGTGCAAGCTTTGGATGGGAGGAGGGCTACAGGGGTGGCTTCTGTGAGAAGCTGCTGGAAGTTTCCTCCACATCTGGCAGAGCCAGTCCCTGGTGGCTCCAAAGACAGATGTGCCACTGGCCAAGGTGGGCTAATCAGAAATGGTGGTAACATCGCTGGGATAACAGATTGTGGCCAGAGAAGAAGAGGATGAGAACACGTGAGAGGAACAACCCCATAGGTCGCCAAGATCAGTGCAGAAGGAGGGGGAGGAGGTGCTCCAGGCACCAGAGCTGAGATTCCCCTGCAGCCCGTGGTGCAGCCCATGGTGAGGCAGCTGTGTCCCTGCAGCCCATGGAGGTCCACAGGGATGCAGAGATCCACCAACAGCCCGTGAAGGAGACCCAGGCTGGAGCAGGTGGATGCACAAAGGAGGCTGTGACCCCAAGGGAGGCTCCATGCTGGAGCAGCCTGTTCTTGGAGTACTGCACCCCGTGGAAGAGTGATCCACGCTGCAGCAGTTTTGGGAGGACTGCTGTCCGTGGGATGGACTCGCACTGCAGCAGGTCACAGAGAGCTGTTGCTTGTGAGATGGACTCACATTGGAGAAGTTCATGGAGAACTGTCTCCTGTGGGAGGGACCCCACGGTGCAGCATGGGAAGAATTCCTCTCCCTGAGCAGTGGGAGAAGCCTCAGGTGTTGAACTGACCACAGCCCCCATTCGCTGTCTCCTTGCACCACTGGGGAAGGAGGTAGACCTTGGGAAGGAGGGAGGGATGAAGTGGAAGGTGTCTTGAAGGTTTTATTTCACTTCTCAGTATCCTGCTCTGTTTTTTTTTAGTAATAAATTCAATTAATATCTCTAATTCAGCCTATTTTGCCCATGACAGTGTTTGATGAGTGATCTGTCCCAGTCCTTATCTAAATCCATGAACCCTTTGTTAAATTTTCTCTCCCCTGCCCAGCTGCAGAAGGAAGTGATAGGCTTTGGTGGGTGCCTGGAATCCAGCCAGGGTCAAACCACGACACACATTAAGTTAGTACCATAGCATCAAAATACTATGAAAAGCAAACATATTTAATATTGCTAAGACACTACAGTTCAGGTGATTACTTTAGAACTGGTTTTACACATTAAATGAATTATTATAATAATATATCACAATTCCTATGTCTGTGTACTGAAAAGCAGTGTGTTTTAAGACCTTTAGGCCAGGTACATTCTATATGCACATTTTCTCTTCCAGGGGCAGGATCTGGAGGAGAAGTTCACTTCTCTTTGGTTATTGTTATTACAACATGAAAGACTATTGTTCAGAACAGTTAAAATATCAGATGTGGCATCAACTAACTTCTTCCTTCTCTTGTGTTGCCTCTATTAATGAAATTCTACCAGTAGGCATTAGAAAACTTTACAAGATCCATGTAAATAAGTTAATCTGCTTCCAGGCCCTCAAATGTCATCACAAAATATAATGTGTACGTTGGGGCAGCATAGGTTAAATATGGAGATATTCACGTGCTCACAATGCACTGCACCATTCCCAATATCTACAGTTCTGTATAACAGCTCATAACGTTTATTCCATCCATCACTGGAGTTCTTTGGCAGCTACACGTGCTATCTGAAGCATTAGGTATGTAGCTTTGGAAAGTTATGAAGAGTATTTGCAGTTTGGTTTTGGGATGCAATTATTTTAACATGAGTCATTTTTTCCGGTTTGTTTTTTTTTTTTTTTAATAGATTTTAACATACTTTTCTGTATTACTACTGCTCTACAACATCATTATAGCATCAGAACTGTTTACCATGGGCTATTTTTACGGCTGAAGGTTTTTAAGGGAGTCAGGTCCAAGCATGTGGAAACCTATTTGCTCATTTTGGAAACAAATGTTACTAGCTGCAGCATTTTCTTTCTGGCCTGATAAGCAAGGCCTGACCTGGCATAGTAATGGTAGGACTTTGACATGTGACACTGACTTTGAGAAGCTGGGATAGCATTGCAATGAACAAGAATTTGCCCAAGCAAAAATTTGAGGATTTTTAGTTAGTTTAAAAGAGCAGTCAAAACAAACTCAACTATAATTCGTAATGAAAGGGCTGCTGATCTCAGGATGGATAAGGAATACTGCAGCCCTGTACTACAGCCTCTGCGTTGGAAGAACTGGTAGGCTTTTCCCGTTATCCAAAGGGGCATTAGTTAACAGTCGTATGCTGCCAACCTGCTCTTCCCTGCACTTTTCTATTCCTGCCAGCAGTGATGTTTGCTAACACTCTTACAAGGCAGCAGTCTGCATCATACAAACTGCGAACAAAATAGATCTGTGGAAAAAACCTCACAATTTTTACAGCTCCATGGCTTCTCTATGCTCCTGGTGCTGGCCTCAAAACTTAGCTACTAATGTAAGAAATGCAAGCTATGTTCTCAGGCTGAAGCAGCCTCATGTTGAGGTGAAACTTCTTGTGTTTTAGTTTAGGGCCACTGCTCCTCGTCCTATCGCTGGGCACTACTGAATCGAGTCTGGCACCATCCTCTTAAAATACCAGCTGCCTTAAGAACCTCCTAAAATTCCCGAGTCGAGGCCCGTGCAACGTCTCCTGCTCGCTTCTCACACCGCCGGGTCCGGTGCATGTAGCTGTACAGCTACGGGTGCCTTATTGCCACGGGCACCGCCGCTGGACAGGGCGTCTCCCCGGGCGGCCCCGCCAGCGCCATAACGGCCGCGCCGTCCAGACCGCGCCCGCCCGCCCTACGACCCCCGCGGCAGCGGCAGCAGCGCACGGGGGCACCCTCCCAGCCGGCGAGTTCGCTCCCAGTTCTGTGGGCCGCTGAGGGCAGGGTCCTGGCAGGGGAAAGGAGAGGGCTTCCCCCGCCCCAGGGAAGCGAAGCCGCGACCCCTGTCCCCCCGCCAGGCGGCCCCTTTAACCCGCCGGGCGCGCCAACTCCGCTGCGCTGCCGCAGGATTGGCCCGCGCAGCCCGCCCACAGCCACAGCGCGCCAAACCTGCCCGGGCGCGCCACCCTGCCTCCCCCCGCCCCCGCCGCGGCGGCCCAATCAGCTCCTCTCCCGGGGCCGTGAGCCCGCCGGCTGCCCAATAGGATGGCAGCAGCCGCACCGTCTCGCCCTCGGGCCCCGCCCCTAGAGGCGCGGCCTTCGACTTTCCCGCCCAGCGGTTGGCCGGCGGGAACAGATTCCCCGTGACACTCGCGCCGGGCCGGATGATTGGCTGCGCTCGGGCGCGAAACGTAACGCGGGAAAACCTGGGGCTCGGCCCGGGCGGCGGGCGCGGAGGTACCGCGGCGGCGGCGGCGGCTCCTGCTCGGGCATCGCCGGGACCGGGGCTACCAGCGGGGCCGGCTTCGCTTCGGAAAGGTGCGGGGACTCTGTGACTGCTTCGCTCCGGCCGCTGCCATGGCCGGGGGCCGCCGCTGACTTGGCGGATCCACTTGGGGTGGCCGCGGAGGCGGAGGGGTGCTGAGGGCAAGGCACCGAGACCACAGGGAGCCGCCGTCCTCAGTGATGAGCGGCTGAGGCGAGCCCGGACGGCGACAGGTGGCGACGGCCGCGGGACATCCGTGCAGCTGCACGGCCCGTCCCGGGACACGGGCGCGGACAGCGGGGCCGTGCCGCCGCGGAGCGCCCTCCTTCCTCTCTCTCTCTCCGCACTCCCTTCGCCGCTGCCCGCGAGGGGTCGGCGATGGCGGAGCGGCTCCCGCCGGGCCCCCCCCCGGTGATTTTTTGCCAGGACTCCCCGAAGCGCGTCCTGGTCTCCGTTATCAAAACCACTCCGATCAAACCCTCCTCGGGGGGGAGCGGGGGCGAGGAGCCGACGCCCGTCCCGCCCGTCCCCACCAGCCCCGGCTTCAGCGACTTCATGGTCTACCCGTGGCGCTGGGGCGAGAACGCGCACAACGTGACCCTCAGCCCCGGCGGCGGCGACAGCACCGCCGGCCCCTCAGCCCTCCCGCCGCCCCGCGGGGGAGCGGGCAGAGTGCCCGGCGGGGACGAGGAGCAGGCGGGGAGCCCGGGGAGCGGCGGCCGGCACCGGCACCTGAAGGTGAGTGCGCGGCGGGCGGGGGCGGGCGGCCTCGCGCTTGCAGGGTGACTCCGCGGCGCGCGCCCCTCCCGCGCTTCCGCCCGGGCATTTAAAGTGAAGTCATTTCCGGCAGCGGCGCGCGCGCCCCGGGGAAAGGCAGGGGACGGGGAAGCTGCCCGTCCTCCGCCCGTTTAAAAGTAAAACTAAGAAAAGCACCCTCGCTATCAAAAATCCCCCTTGCCCTCTCTCTCCTCGCACCTGGAGTGCTTTGTCCCGTTCTGAACTCCTCGGTACAAGACACATGGAGCTCCTGGAGTAGGTCCGGTGTAGGACGACAAAGATTATTAAGGGACTGGAGCATTTCTCTTATGAGGAAGGGCTGAGAGAGCTGGGCCTGTTCAGCCTCGAAAAAAGGCGACTGAGAGGGGACCTTATTAATGTATATTATTATCTAACAAGGGTGCCAAGGGGATGGAGCCAGGCACTGCTTGGTTGTGACAAGCTGTAGTAAAAAAGGCAATAGTCAGAAACGTGCACGGGAAGTTCCACTTCAATATGAGGAGGAATTTCTTTACCGTGTGGGTGACTGAGCACTGGCACAGGTTGCCCAGAGAGGTCTTGGAGTCTTCCTCACTGGAGATACTCGAGAACTGCCTGGACACAATCCTGTACCGTGTGCTCTAGAATGACCCTGCTTGAGCAGAGAGTTTGGAGCAGATGACGCACTGTGGTCCCTTCCAGCCTGACCCATTCTGTGATCCTGTTGTCACTTTCTCCCTGTGTTCTGAGCACATACCTGTCGCCTCCCCTTCTGCACCGGCCACAGCGCAGCCATCAGGAGTGCGTTAAGAATGAACTGGGCACAGTCTGGTGTGGCTCTGTGCTGTCACAGCACCGTCCTTGGTCGTGCCGTCGCTCCAGGGGATGCTGTGCCCGTTGGCCAAACTGCAGCGGGGGGGAAGTGCCTGAGCTTAGTTCCCTCGTTATTTACACCCAGGATGGAATAAGACGTGGCCGTCCAAGAGCAGACACCGTCCGAGATCTGATCAGTGAAGGAGAGCACTCTTCCAGCAGGATACGCTGCAATATTTGCAACAGAGTTTTTCCACGAGAGAAGTCACTGCAAGCCCATAAACGAACTCACACCGGTAAGTAAAAGGAAGGTGTGACTAGCTGGGGTGGGCCACTTAGGAAGTAGCTGGGAAGGAATTAAAGCCCCCCAAACAAACATGTAGGAACCCCAAAGAGCTTGACCTGTTATGATTTTATTGTAACTGCTAAATTAATCATACTTTGCTTCCAGTGTTTGTTAGTCAATCAAAGTCCTTGTAACCATGTTTGTGTAACATAGAAGTGTAGCAGCAATTTGGGCTATAATAGTATAGGCAAATGGTGTAAACATTTTATCTGTTGATGTCACAGACTTACTTCGTAAGAGAGAGAACTAGTCTTGAGCTTGGTGCTTTGTACTTGAGCTTGGAAGCACTTTGTATCCTGATTGCCTCTTCTCTGTGATTTGTTTCCTCATTGCTGATGTATTTTTCACATCACAATTGAAGTTTTGCTGTAAGAGGTTACAGTAACTTAAGAAGTGGCTGGCAACTTCAGAACTGTAACATCCTAAGAAGTGTGCTTAAATATTGAGAGAAGAGTTCACATGCTTACGATCACCACGCAGTTGTTTTTTTCCCATCACCCTAAAATTCATTTTCTAGGGTGAAGGTGGTCATCCTAATTTACTGAACTGTATTGAGAAGGAAAGTTGCAGTTAAGTTAAAATATATGATGAACTCATTCAATACTCATCTGAGCTTTAACTGAAGATGCTGTTTGGGCTTTTTTTAAACCAAGCAAATCCATTTTTTTCTTCAACAGCACTCTGTATTTGCAGTAAAATATGAACAAATGTAGCTCACAATACAGGCACAACCACCAGCACTGCCCCAAAACCAGCCAAACAAAATCCCGTAAAAGCCTTGGCTCTCACCATCTCCTTCTGACTCAAGTCACTATGACTAATCTAGATAATGATAATAAACAGCAGTTTCTTCGTGTATTTTGGTCAAAAGATGTTATTTCACTTGGTCATACAGTGTGTTGAACTTGTAAGAGCTACTTAACTGAGTAGAGCTTACCCTGGTGTCATTCCTCTGAATTAGTGACCAGACTCACCCTCGTTTTGTTGCCTGCCTGAGGTTGGTGGCAGGGCATGCCTTTGTGTAGTGTGTGCAGTCAGATCTGCTTGAGGAAGGAGACACCTGCTATTTTGGTTCTTCTGGTTGCAGTTTGCATGGAGAAATCTTCCTTGATGACTATCCTAAGAAAACTTAAATCTGGAATAAGTTTTCTCATGCAGCCTCCATCATTATAACTTTTCTCAAACGTGAGGTATTTCTCCTAATGAGATATTTCTACAACCTTGTAAAAATGTTGACCTCATATTTTACACTAGTTCAGGCTATGGTAAGGATAAAATTTGTGTGGTTACAACTTGAATTACATTACTTGTCCATTTACTTTATATATTTCTTGCTCTACAGGTGCACAGTTTCACAGGACAAAGCTTATGTAGTGCTATCTAAGAGTCTTAAATCAGAAAATATGTCAAGAAAAAATACAGTTTCTTTTTTTCCTCTTTGGAAACAAGTATATTGTCCGGTAGCATAGAGCATGCATTTCAAAGTACACCAGGGCTTTTTAAGTAGGTGTAAGTTTCTGAGTGGGTAAAATGAGAGCTTGCTTGTGCAAGTTTCAAGCCAGGGACCACCACTGGATACTATGGCACTTCTAATTATCTTTCACAAATCTCTTCTGTTACTACTTTTTAAGGTGAAAGGCCTTATTTATGTGACTACCCAGATTGTGGGAAAGCCTTTGTACAGAGTGGGCAGCTTAAAACTCACCAGCGACTCCACACAGGAGAGAAACCTTTTGTCTGCTCAGAGAATGGTGAGTCATCAGAGAACAATTTGCAGCTTTCTGGGGTCAGACTAATACTGGAAATGTATATCCATGGCAAAAGCTTTGGAGTCTAATTTTGGTTGAACTTTTAGGGCAGAGAAGAGCCATGCAGAATCTGCCTAATTCTGCAAGTATGTATCTAAGGATTGCATACTTTCTCTGTCAGTGGATACTAATGTATAAAATGATGGGGCATGTTATGAACCTTGCAACTAGAGCATTCAGAATTCAACGAAACCTGGGGTTTTTGTGAATGGGGAAGGTTGGATTCAGTGGCATTTCCATCCCACAGATGTTACACTTTCTTTGGTTGCCTGCTTTCTGTAACACATTCTTCATTGTCACTTTGTGTTTTTTTAAGGCTGTTTAAGCAGATTCACACATGCAAACCGTCATTGTCCCAAACATCCATACGCCCGACTGAAGAGGGAAGAGCTCACAGACAGGCTGAGTAAGAAGCAGACGGCTGACAATAAAGCTGTGGCTGACTGGCTAGCAAAGTAAGTTCCCTCACCTTTCTCAAAATACTTAAAAGGGTGGTCTGACACAGCATTTATTCTTCAGGATAGTAAAACTCCAAGAAACCAAAACTAGATGTTCTTCCAGTACACATCAGCATAGCTTTGCGTCTCCTTGAAGAATTATGAACTCCTGGTCATGACAAAGTTCCTCATGAAATCTTTTTTCTTACTGTTTTGTTTTGTTTTGTGTTTGTTTTGTGTTTGTTCTCTGCTTAAATACTTGTCTTTGCTTGATCAACACCTGCTAATACTTTATTAGCTAATAAATAGTGCTACAGTTTTGCTGAATTTGCATTTTTATGAGGGGCTGTGTATGCCTAGGGAGAAATGCCTGCTGAGAACACCATGGAAACACAAAATCTGTCACAGATGTTCACTTGGGCACTTTATACTTAAAATACTGAATAAAGAAGGTTTCTGACAGTTACTAGATCAGGGTTGAAAGATAAAGCCAAGTGCAGTGCCCAGCTGGATGCAAGCTAATGCTTGGGAGGTTTTTGCACATTTTGAATTGCTGGTGTGCGAGTCAGTGTTTTACAAGTATTCCTCACATTTGATGTTATAGGTACTGGGAGACTAGAGAGCAGCGTGCCCCTGCTTTGAAGACCAAAGCAATCCAGAAAACGGATCAGGAACAGCAGGACCCAATGGAGTATCTTCAGTCTGACGAAGAGGATGATGAAGAGAAAAACAGCGCCCATTCAGCTGCCCGCCACCGCCGCCTCCAGGAGCAGCGTGAACGCATGCATGGCGCGCTGGCGCTCATTGAGCTGGCAAACTTAGCTGTGGCACCCCTGCGACAGTAGATAGGAGCAGTCTCTGCCCATTAAAAATGTACTTTCTGGTGTTACTTAACCAGTTAGATCCCAGGCATAAGCTAAGCACCTTATTTGCTTATAATAGGCTGCTATTCTGTAGAATTTATGAAGAATGTTGTTGCCCCATAACATGGGGTGAGAGAATTGCACTTTTGATAAGGTAGAAGACAGATGTAAAATTTCTAAGTATTTTGTAAATATGGGACTGCATAAGGCAGGGTTGACAAATTTATGTGTTGTGGGAAGCTAGATTTTGCAAGGTTAACTCATTTATTTGGAGCAAATTTCACAGGAAGCACTTTCTAAACAAAGTGTTCGCGATTAGCAGGAATGGTACATGTGGCCAAAGAAGGCTGACAAAAAAGTATTTATCTGACTATTTAAGCAAAGGGTCTGGGGATATTGTTAAACAGCAATGAAACAATGTTTTTCTAATGTCAGTATATCTTTACCTAGCATCTCCAAGGCAAAGGGCAAAGGTTAGTTCTCTCAACTTGTACAGGGAAAGAAAATGCTTCATGCAGGGAATATCTTCACTGTGACTGCTCAAGGTATGAAGCTTGACTTTGCTGCTTCATGTTTTTTTGATTTGATTTCAGCAGAATCTCTTGGTAGCACTTGTTATTCCTAACATGTGTAGTTGGGAAGTTTTGCACATTGTTTTATCTGAAAATGATTAGTCTTGCAAAGTCTAGAAAAAGGTAAACAATTGGTAATATTTTTTCGGGTGTTTTTGGACTCTGTAGTGATTTGGCACTTGATTTTGTTAATAAGGGGGTTATTTACAGGGTGGTATGAATTTGTAGTAAACTATGCTAGGTCTTCTATTAGCAAACACTAAGTTTTAAAGTATTGCTTTTATATAATGATTAGCAAATAGAAGCCTCCATACTTACCGTGCATACAGCCACCTTACCGCTTTACTCCAGGATAACATGCCGATTTTTTGTTCACTAACCATAGCACAGCTATAAATTAAACACTGCAGAAAAGTATTCACTATACAATTAGAAAATAGGCTTCCAAAGGTAGTTACAAGTGTGTTAACAGTGTGATTTCATATATTTCCCAAATAAATGAAGTTGCGGAACGCTGCCTAGTACTCAAATGCTGATATAAAATGTTTAACAGGGTATCTTGTCACTTTGTGAATGTTGTATACTTTCAGTAGCGTTGTCTCATGGTGATCTTTTTCCATATTTTGCTTTGAAGGCAGCCAGAGATTCCTAATATGCTAACAAAACTTTGTTTTAAGATTGGACTTTTTGTGTGTGGTTGTTGTTGTTGTTAAGCTACTGCTTAAGGGGATATTAATAATGTGTATTTACTGACCTGCTTGCTTTAACTTCTTCCTCTCGTTGGAAGTCAGGAAATTCAGATAAGAAGGGAAGACCCTTTCCCCTCTCACTTCAACTGAAAAGGAAGAAAACATTTTACCGATCACTTGATATAGACTGACCAGATGCATACAGCTATTCCAGAAAAGTAGAGTGGTTTTACATCAGAAACTGCAGCTGTTGAAGTATGTTCTCCGTTGTGGTTGAAAATCTCATTAACCCAGTTTGTTTAAATCTTGTGTTGATGCACTTAACTAAAAAGTAATTGAATATTTTTTTAAAAAAGTCTGTTTCATTGAATGTAAATAATTTTGCACCAGTGATACGGTTTAACTTCTGCTTCAGCGTCTGAAAAAAACCAGGAAACACTAGTCATACTAGGCTTCTTAGCCTGTGTAAAACTGGTAATTCATTCAGGTATGTAGGGTTTGGGTTTCTAAAAAAAATTGCATGCTTTTGACTAGTCATCTGGTTTCATGTGAATAGTCTGATCCCAAAATGAGCCCTGAACATACATCTGTTGTAATTCTCAATCATAACTCAGTATTGCTCCTGAGTACTATTTCACAGGGCAGAAGATTCTGTAATTACCAGCCACTTGCAGACTGGAATCTTACTTCATTAGGATTGGTTGTGAGTTTTTTGATGGGTTTCTTTGTTGTTTGGTTTGAGTTTTCTTAAATTTTTTTTTCAGTCAGCCAGAATATTTCCTCAGGTCTTTTAAGTATGACAAGTACACTGGATTGTACTTTGCCATAGACAAAATTCAGACAGCTGAAGCAGTTTTGGATCATGACAAGTTTTGGGTAAAATACCAAGTAAAAAAAGCAAAGACAGGATGTGGAAGACTGCTTTTTGTTTTATTAAGTGATTACATACAAGAAATTGTTCAGTGCTTTGAAAGGTTTAAGTTGTAGTTTGGTGTGAGTTAAAAGCAGAAGAGTTGATGTGCTGTCATTCTAATAGATGCTTTGAATAAAAATTTGATTTAATTTTCAGGTTTAATGCGTGCTGTTTGGTAATTATTAAATACTCAGCCTCTTCCTTGTTTCTGACAACCCGACTTGTTGAAGAGAAGGTTGAAGGTGTTTATTTTCCCTGTCCCTTGAAATTTGACACAAGTTAAACCACCCGAGGCAAATTCCGTGGAGAGTTTTTTACAGTTTGAGGAACTTGTGAGAGTGCGTCCCTCCGCGCGAAGCCCAGGCCGGCTGCTGGGGGTGCTGAGGGCTGGCTGCAGCCCTGTCCCTGCCGTCTGCCCCCGCGCGGCGCGGGCGTCTCCCTTCGGCGGGCGAGCCCCAGAGGCCTTGCTTTGCCGCCGGACTGGTTTAACACCACGGCAGGGTGGTGCCGGATGCTGGCGAGGCCCGGGCAGGAGCTCGGGAGCTGCTGACGCGGCGGCCCGGGCCGCTGAGCCCTCCGGGCGGTGCCGGCCCCGCAGGCCGCGCTGCCGGGGCGCCCCGGCCCTGGCGGCGGCAGCGCCCCCCGCGGGCGAGGCGAGGCGCGGCGCCGCTCCAGACCCGCCCGCGGGGCCGCCGCGCCCGCGATCCGGTGCCGCCGCCGCCGCCGCTCGGGGACGGGCCGGCGAGAAGGAGGAGGAGGAGCGGCGGCCCCACGGCCGCCCTGGTGCCGCCTGCGGTGCGTCCCTGCTCACCGCCGCTCCTCGCCGCCATGAGCGCCGGGCAGGCCGCGGGGGATGAGGCGGACGCCTCCGCCGCGTCCCCGGCACTGCCGAAGGTACTCTCGGCGCTCTTCTACGGGACGTGCTCCTTCCTCATCGTGCTGGTCAACAAGGCGCTCCTCAGCGCCTACAGGTGAGAGCCGGCGGCAGAGGCCCGGTCCCCCCGCCCGCGGGTGGTGGGACAGCGGTGCCAGGCTGTCCCTGCCCGGCGGGGAAGCATTCCCACTCCTGCTCCCCTTCCCGCTGGTGTGACTCACGGCATCCGTGCAGCTCGAATCGGGCAGCCCGTTGCGGGGTAATGTGCTGGAAGCCCGGCCGGTGTCTCCAGTTTCAGCCCCAGCTTGTGCCCAGTATGTACCAGTTCTGCAGC
The DNA here is from genome assembly GCA_003713295.1 of Parotia lawesii. NCBI lineage: Eukaryota > Metazoa > Chordata > Aves > Passeriformes > Paradisaeidae > Parotia > Parotia lawesii. Next base: position 364,870 of record RAHM01000337.1, on the reverse strand, counting down.
ACCGCCCGACGGCAGGCACAGTTCCGACAACGCCGGTCTTTTCTCGGGGGCTTTTCGCCGTTCCCAGGGAATCACCACCTCAGGCACCCCTGAGAGGAACAGCATATCCCCTAACTGTTCCTGCCGAACAGTATCTTCCTTCCAGCATCTTTCTTTTCTGAGGTAGCCAGAAATGAAAAGTCAACCTCATAAAATGGCTTAATCATAAAAACACTGAAAGAGTCCATCTCTGACTTGATGGTGCTAATACCCATATGGAATCATTAGCATCCTCTACCATCGTGTAAAGCAACTGCATTAACTGCAGACCTCTTACACTTTGCGTTTTACTCTTAGTCTTGCAGCTGTGGGAAATAGAGGAACTTGAGCATTCATCTCCAATTCATACATTTCCGATCTAGAGTTATACTTGTTGGACTTCGATGATCCTTGTGGGTGGGTCCCTTCTGACTCAAGATATTCTTTGATTCTGTGATTGTCCTGTGACTGCTGCCATTTTTCTCACCATTAATATGTTTTACTTAAAATCTTTGCTCTGTTTTTACTGTGGTTTAGCTCGTCTTGACTCAAAATAAGAAAAAGAAAAAACAAAATGAAAAGAAAGTTTAAAAGCCAAACTTGCTGTCATTTTCTAACATTCAGTGCTATTTGAACGTATAGCAGCTGTATTTAATATGTCTCATAAATTATACATGGTGCAAGTTGAGATTTTGGTTTATAGTGGGCTTTATCACACAAACTGCAGCTCCCTGCAAGTCTCTGGCATACATCTAGCACATTTGTGTGAGATAATCAAGGACAGTATGTCCATCGGTAAGCCTAAGTTTTGTATAAAAACCTTACAGCACTGCTGGAAATATTTAGGCCTCTACAAATCACAAACGTCTGGAGAAATCTGTGTGATACAGATGGGCGAACTCTCCATCTTTATATGGAGTAGCTGTAAATACTAAAGAAGAGAGTTTAGGTGTCACATGATTATAAATGGAAGTTCTGTTATTTCTTATGCCTTTCCTGCCCCTGATATCTCTGTTTCCCTGAATCTCTTTTGCTACCAGTTGCTCCCAACTCCGTGTTAGGGCTGTAATGCTCTTATGGCCTTCCTGCTGTGATTCAGCATGTTTGTTTCCTTTGACAATGCTTTGTTCCCATCTCAACTGTGTTCATTTGAGATGTGCATTTCTCACCACACTGAGTAGGAGTACAGCAGTTTCTGCAAATGTCATGAACTTCAACAAGGCTAAGTACAAGGTCCTGCACCCGGATTGAGACAGTCCCAGGCATAAATATAGTCTGAATGGAGAATGGGTTGAGACTAGCCCTGGGGAGAAAGACCTGGGGGTGTTTGTGGACAAAAAGCTGAGTATGAACCAGCACTGTGTGCTTGCAGATCAGAAAGCCAACCACCTGGGTTCCATTAGAAGAGATGTGGCCAGCAGGTCAAGGGACGGGATTCTGCCCCTCTGCTCTGGTGAGACCCCACCTGGAATACTGCATCCAGGCCTTGGGACCCCCAAAACAAAGAAGACATGGACCTGTTGGAGCTAGTCCAGAGGAGGCCACTAAGCTGATCACAGGACTGCAGCACCTCTCCTGTGAAGACAGGCTGAGAGAGACAAGGTTGTTCAGCCTGGAGAAGATTCCAGGAAGACCTTTTTGTGGCCTTCCAGTACCTAAAGGGAAGAGCTTGAGAAGGACTTTTCACAAGGCCATGTAGTGATAGGACAAAGGGAAATGGCCTTAAGCTGAAAGAGGACAGGTCTAGATTGATATTAGGAAGAAGTTCTTTACTGTGAGAGTGGTAAGGCACCAGAGTAAGTTGTCCAGACAGGCTGTGGACTCCCCATCCCTGAAGGTGCTCAAGACCAGTCTCAATAGGGCTTTGAGCAACCTGGAGTAGTGGAAAGTGTTCCTGCACATGGCAGGGGGTTTGGAACTAGATGGTCTTTAAGGTCACTTCCAACCTAAACCCTTCTATGATTCTATCCATGCTTTCAGCTAAAGCTAACTGAAGGGTTATGGTAGGAATGTAGCTGGTTTAGCAGACAATAGACTTTTCTACAGCCTTTACCTGAGAGCTGGATTTTCACAAAAACATATTGCTAGTGTGTTTGGACTGCAGAGATAAGCTTCCAAGTCAGAGCAAGTGCAAGAGGTTTAAGTTACTATCCCATCCCAGGATGCATGAAGTATATGTGAGGCTACTCAAGAAATGATGCATTGAGAGTTCTCTAAGTGTGTTACCTTCGCTTACAAACAACGCAGTTCAGAATTGATCAACTGTGCATGGGCTGTATTATTTGGGCTGCAGAAATAAAATACTACTACTACAATAAGTGTAGTCCTGAGGTCTTCCAAAACACAGGCCAGTCATCCTCATGTTTAATTGTTGACTTTGGTATTAAACTTAAACTTTTTTATTTTTCCTAATTATTTTTTTTCCATTCCTCAATACTAAATATTTGTTCATGCTTTTCAGCTTTCCATCACCAATGTTTCTTGGAATTGGACAGGTATGTTCACAAGTAAAGCATAATAAAAGTATTCATTATTTTGTAAGTTAAACTGATGATAATAGGGGTAGATTTTAGGGGGCAAAATCACAGTTATAGTGAACTGCTTGTTTTCTGGATTAGATACACTATAAGGATCTGTAATTTGTTTCATTGAAAACAGGCAACTTTGAGCTTGAGTCAAAATTATTGCCTGGAGAGTCATGTAAAAGACTGGAATGCTATTTATTTCTCCTTGTAAAGTTCAGTGATTAAGAGATCTGGCCTTCAAAGCTGTCCAGCTTTGTTCTAGCAAGTGCATGTGTTCTACAAGGGTCCTTGAGCATTTGTGGACTATATGCAGAGACACTGCGCCTGTTTGTAGCCAAACCATGTATTTCCTCATAAATCTCTCCTCATTTCCCAGCAGTATTCCAGTAGGACCAGTGCAAAATTTTGATTCTTTGTTGCTTTATTTGCCCGTGGGTGAGTTGCAGTATTGCAGCAGGAATGTTTTTTATTATTTTTGTTGTTAGGAGGCATCATAGTAAAACCAAAGTTCGAATGCTTGTGGACTGGGTCCATAAAGAGGAATGCGTCACTGCAGAGGGATCACTGATAAAGATTGAGCCTTGGAGCAGATGTTGTTTAGGCAAATACATTTTATAGAGAATTTGCTTTCTGCCAAGGTTGCACACAAGGAGGTAGTGAGGAAGAATTGAGAACAGGGTACCACAAGTCTGACCTCTCTGCTGTTGGGTGCTAGAGAAAGTAAAATGTCTTGTAAAGACTTTGTGATGTGTGAGAGAGACAGATAGAGTTTTACACATTCATACAGCTTAAGGAACCACAGATCATGTTTCAGTGAAAGAATAAAAAATATGGCAATAATTCATGTGATGATGCAGCTTTTTTTCTTTGCAGAAGCTAAGACTTAATCGCATTTCTATTTTTTTTGTGGACGGATCCTTCCAAGATTTCCCTGAACACTTTATGAAGTACTTGTGATATGGTATAATTTAGTCTGCAGAACATGACTCCACCTCATTCTCTAGATAGTAGATTACTATATTTTTGTATTAGGAAAATTTGACCCTTTTTTGACTCCCTGGGGACAGCATTAACACCTGTGATGTATGATTGCTCAGAAATTCTCCTTAATTCTGTCTGCATCTTTACTATTTCTTCCACATGTTGTCAACAGACTGATCAATGTCCAACCTCCATCTTGCATTACCAAAAAAAAAAGCTTTAGGAGTGATTCTGCAGACTAAACAAAAACTCTCTGAGTAAAAATTTCATGGTTTATCTGGGATTGTGTCCTATTTTATTTTCTCAGCTCCTTTTCAGCATGCATTGTTTCACAGACTGCCACTAATTTTCTTCAGGATAGTAAGGTATAGGTGTGTATTTTAGTTTTAAATAAATAGCTGGCAAGATTTTTTGACAGCTATTTATTTAAAAATTGACAAGAGTAAAATTATTTCAATTTGTTAATCGCATTCTGTGCTGTTCCTTTAGAGAAATACATAAAACCTAGCATTTGTCAAATTCATATAAAGCCTTTTTTTCTTTGAAGCAGTTTTTTCATTCATGCATTACAATTTTGCTATTGACTTCTCTTTTTTTTTTTTTTTGTTTAGATGGCAGCCACTATACTTATCTTGTATGTGTCAAAACTAAATAAGATTGTTCACTTCCCTGATTTTGACAAAAGTATACCTGTGAAGGTAAGGATTACATATGTCCTGGTATTAACAGGAAAGAGCTACTTCTTATAGTACCATTCTTTCTTATGGAGGCAGGAAAAATATTTGCATTTCTTTTCCAGATGGGATTATTTGTATCATTGTTTCATTTAAAATTGGATTTGATAATTTTAATTTCTCTGCAATATTCTAGTGTGTTTGGGCTGTAGAGATAAACTCTGTTTGCAGGGAAATCTGGTGCCATTTTGTTATGCAGCACATGGGAGGGATGCTTTACATTCGTGCAGCTGGATGAGCTCTTTCATATTCCTGAAGTGTTTTCTTGTATATAGCTCTCTGTGGGATCAATGGGAGATATGTTTGTGAAAGACTTTTGAACACGCATGAAGGGAGAAAGGCTGCTTAGAAGTATGAATGGAGCATGTAATAAAATAATAGAAAAATAGTGTGATAGATGAGAAACCGGAACAACGGTTGACTCCCAGTATAAGATTTATATTCCATAGGAGGGGCTAAAATAATGCTCACTGAAAATGCTGTAGGTAGTGAATAGCTGCAGACCTTAAATGTGTCTGGTCTAACAGGCAGAGAGAGGGTCTCCTCTTGCCTCAGTTTGTGAACTAGGATGTGAAATGACTACAGAAATGATCCTTGAAGATTTTTGCATCTATATAATGTTGCTGGATTAGCCTGTGTTTTTATGTCTTATTGCAGGGTATCGATCATGTTTGCTCCAGGACACATGGAGAGTTCCCAGCCCTGCTGCAGGGCTCAGATATTATAGCTTTTCAGGCCAGCATCTTTACTGCAGAATCTTGTCTTACTGTCAGCATGAGGTTTACAATGGATGTCTCAGAGACATGTTTATTCTTAATGCATGTTGAAATCATTGGCATTTCTACATATACAAGTCTTGGAGGAAAATCTGTGGTATCATTCATAAAATGGACAATCCTTCTTTATTCCAGAATAAGAAAGGTTTCCCAGTGGGTATCTTTGAGTTCCACTTATAAACAACTTATTGAGACCTTGAGAAGTTTCTTCCCTCCATCTCCCCTGCCCCACTGTACTCCCTCTCTGCTGTTGTCTTCACTTTAGCTTAAGTACAAAGGCATTAAAAAAATACAGCACCCATTTTCTTTATCCTAATAGTATCTGTTGTTTGGAAGACTTCACTGGGTAGACTGGGAGCAGTCAGCATTTTAGTACCCAGGACTTGTGTATTGCTTGTCGTGCTGGGTTTAACTAGTCACAGTGAATCAGCTGGATTGCTCATTGTTGATTTCTCTACTTTTTAAGGAACCCTTAGGTCAACTCCTTATCCTTTTGTCAACTTTTTCTTTGACACTAAGATAATCATTACTTTTCACTCCTGAACTGGTTTATGTCTTCAGTGCTTTCAGCTAGAGTTTTAAAGTAGTGAAGTGCTTATTTTAGTGATGAAGCTTTGAAGTTCCTGACCCTTTTTGAGTAAATGATTCACTGATCTCTGCTGTTGTGCTGGATGTTGTAATTTTGTCTTTACAATGGAACAAATTTCAGAGGAAAGATAATATAATGTCTGCTCTGTTTTCAGTCTATAGATTAAATGAACCAAAATGTTCTAAATAAAAATCTGTAGATGAGATAGTGCATTACAAAATTTTTGCAAACTTATGTCGACAGACTGAATATTTATTGTTACTTATACTCCTGCTTTCTTTATAGTCCTGTTTACTTTTACTGTGACTCACTTAAAAGTTAACTTCAGTTGATTATCGGTTAACTTTCACTTTACCTATCTTCTCTCTTGCTGTAAAAAACCGCAGAATTTTTAACGTAGATAAAACACCCCATTCCTCTGTATGCTTTTCCAGCAGACAAACTTTTAAGAATGCATAGCCTTCGAAAAACGCCTTGTCCCCTGAAGTGTCCCTGCGTAGGAACAAGAGCAACTATTACACATTAGCATAGAGGTTCAGTTATGTCTTCTGCCATTTCATCCCCTCTTGACTGATAGCGAGTGGGACCAAACATACACACTGCCTGTGTCCCCACTGATTACTTCGGCTGGTTTAAATCTTCTGCAAATTCCAACCTTACCCATTCTGTGATACTGTAGTTTTTTCTGTGAGAGGATACTTAATGGCTTTGAATTGCAGCTGATTATTGTAGGGATCCATGGCTTCTCATACATTTTCTTAAGGCTCTGAAGTTCTGTCATCGTTTCTCTGTATTGTGTTATGGACGATATGTTTCTGTGCAAGTTAGTCTCTTTGCTAGAAGCAAAATTTAACTTACTCATAAATACTTACCTTTCCTTTCTAGTATCTCACGTGGCATAATTTTTTGGTTAGATCTAAAATGTTGCAATTTCCAGCTGTACTAATACGTGTAGAGTACGTAGAGAAGCACAGCGTACATGTAGTTTATTAATTTTTTTATTCCACCTCTTCACTTGCTTATTTAGCTACTGTTAATAGTATTACTTTTATACCTAAAATTAAATATTAAAATGGGTATTAATCTAAGGATTATAGTAACTAGAATAAAACTGATTAACATTTACTCTAAATGGTTTCTAAGTCTCGTTAGTGGTGATTGCAACTCTTTTAATTACATCAGTGAAGCTGTGGTCATGACCAGTCACATAAATGGGAGCTGCAGATGAGTTAGCAGCATAGTTACATTATTTTCCTCTTTAAAAAACCCTCTTTCTTGCTAAAAATACATTTGATATTACAGGTATCAAATTCTGTCAAGTAAAGTTTCTCAAAAGTACTTCTAAACATAATAATCTGAGTTGTGCTTTTAATTTTATCACAGTTGTTTCCTCTGCCTCTGATTTATGTTGGAAACCACTTAAGTGGATTATCAAGTACCAGCAAACTCAGGTACAGTAAATAGAAGTTATAAGTAGACTGCTTGGATTCTACCCTTTTCTCTTGTGGGGTAAAGAAGAAACACTAAAGAAGATCGTTGTCTAGAGTCTTAAATTCATGTGGTGTCTGTCTGCCTGTCTATCTAAACCCCTGGTACTCTTATGAAATTTTTACCTAAACATTTGATCTGTTTACAAGTTGTCTGCTGCCTTTAAGGAGAGCTTAGCCAGGCCTGTACTGATACAAAATCACTATACTCCTATGTGACCATGAAAGTGCTTTCACTTACACTTCATGCCTAAGTGTCCAGCTTTTCCTGGGTGTCCTAACCAGAAAGTTGGAAAACTGTAAGATGTTTCTGAAGGAAGAAGCACAAGGGAAATATTTGTACCATGATGTCATGGCAGGTATTAAGGAATCGCCAAGAGATGAAAAACTGCAGTGTAGTGGGGTGGTGGTGGTGGCTGAGCCCTGCTGAGTGCCAAATGCAGGTTGTCAGGGAGTGCTGCTGAGCAGTGCCTTGACTCCCATGTGCCTGTAAGCGTAGACCCATAAGAGTTGTTTCCATGCTAGTGCTAAAAAGGTGTAAGTAATGTAGACGTGCTGTAATAGAATGAATGACTGTATTTTCTGTGGAAGAGGAGCACAGAAGCATGATGGCTTCACCAGCGCTGGAGGATACAGCACTACCGTTGTGGTGGTTTTTTCTGTCATTGCAGGCTCTGGAGGGTTTGGTACTAAGCTAAACCAAAACAGAATTTTGCAGGTTTGTGTGCATTTCATAACTATGAGACAGATGCTAGGAAAGAAAATAGAATAACAGAATCATAGAATTGTCAAGGTTGGAAAAGACTTTTAAAATCATCCAGTTCAACTGTTAACCCTGCATTACCACTGTAACCCTGGGCCAGTAACCTCATCACCCAGTGCCAGATCCAAACACCCTCAGGGATGGTGACTCCACCACCTCCCTGGACAGCCCACTCTAACGCCTGACCACCCTAACAGTGACAATTTTTTTCTAATATCTAGTCTGAATCTCCCCTGTCTCAGCTGAAAGCCATTTGCTCTGGTGCTCTCACTGCAGCACAGTAGAAGAGACCTGTCCTCACCTCACTACACCCTTCTTTCAGGGAGTTGTAGAGAAAAATGAGTGATGCGGTCCCCCAGTGTATTACTTTTAATTCGTTTACATTTCTTTTTATTTATAGAATTTATGTTCTCTAGCTACAAACACTAGATTCCTGATTCTGCAACTCTTTGTTGAATGTGTTCACTATTTCCACTGAAATAGGCATGAAGATTTAGGCAGTACTGTCCGTAGTAGCACTTCATTATGAATATGAAAGTAATTTCAAAACTGTGAAAGTTGGCTTTTTCTTTCCCTTTTCTGTGACTGTAAATTCAAATGTTTTGTAGGGTATGTAAATGAACCTTCTCCCTCTCCTGTGGCTGGTGTACCTCTTTTAGATTTACTAGTTGAAAATAATCTTTATAATAGAAGCTTTAAAATGCCTGCAGTGTTTCTACAATTAACATTTTGTTACATTGCCTTTTGTTAAAATGTATGATACTTGCTTACATTATGGAATTCTCCGCCTTGTTTGGGTTGTCTGGAAGGTGTAGATGATCCCGTGCATAAATTCAGAATGTCTGTTGTAAAGTTATTAAACATTGTGTCAGAAATTGTATCATTTATTAGTGCAATTGTTGATAGTTATCTTAAGCAGGGGATTAATTGGTCCATATGGCCATGCTGTCACATTTCCAAAGTATCAGATGAAGGTGTTTTCTCACCCAGAAAGGTTTCCAGCTGCATTACTTCATAAAGATCAACAACATGTTGCTCAAAAGTAGCACTTTGTTTGGTAGTTGCAGTTGGTCCCACCTTTCATGTTTCTTGTGTTTCCCCTAATTTTTTGGTCATGGATTTATTTTACTTCTTTCAAAGTACAGTTTGTTTACTAAGCATGTTTTCTTTGTATTTTATTTCTCTTACATGTTTTCAGAGACAGGTTTATTGTCTCTTCTCTTAAGTTTACGATAGAAATAATTTTTATTTAACTCTGCGTATGAATATTGAGGAAAGAATTATTTTGTAAGGGTTATGCTAGGTAGAAAATGCCTATTATATTCCATTTCAGAAATGCAGAGCGACCTTCAGAACATAGCCAGTTGCACTGGTTTACAAATTGGCAAAGCTTGTTATCCTTCAATGATTTGGTTGTCTAATGTACATCTAATGTCAGACTGACATTTTTATATATGTGCTAAGTGACTTGGTATTTGTTTTGGTTTCTTATTGCTGGACTAAATGTTCCATCCCCTGGTTAGCAAAATAAGAATTAGAATATAAGAATGCTGTTAATCTGATACTATGCTTGGATTTTATTTTGTTTTTTTGACAGTTTGCCGATGTTTACAGTGCTCAGGAAGTTTACCATTCCACTTACTTTACTGCTGGAAATCATCATACTTGGGTGATCCTTTTTGTTTGTTTTTTTTCTTTTTTCATTTAAGATACCTTTATTTTAGATCATATCAAATGGATTATTTGTGTCATCTCATCAGAATATTGAATGAGTGATTTTTACTTATAAATAGAGAAAAACAAAGAAAGTGATTTTATGTAGTGTTTTTGAAGGCATAGATATATAAATTTTAGTGAAGAGGAAAAAAAATCAGCCTGACTTCATTTTCGCTAGAAAAATTCATTCTCTAGACTGTTGCACAGGTTTCAGGTCAGCAGACACAACTCAGACACTTTCAGCGGTTATGTTTGTGTCTCATCTTGGAGGCTCCAAAACTGCAAACTGCTTCAAACAGACAGATCCTTATGTCTCCAAACAGTGCTGATAGCTTGGCAGTCTGCTTATGTAGAGTAGCTGCCTGGGTCAAGTCTGAAAACATACCAGGTTAATGAAGCAAAAGAGTATCTACCAGTTGTTAAATCAGAGAATTCCTTACTTACAAACACCCATGTTATTTTTCATGAGAGAGTAAGAAGGATATGCTAGCTGCTCAGGTTCTCTTGTTTCAATTGTACTGAGTTGGAGGAACAGGAGTACAAATACATCATACTTTGTCTAGAACTTCACAGTTCTGTCCACATGGCTGGTGCTGGACAAGATGAACTCACCAGGAGAAAACCACCAGGCAACACGAGAGTGATGGTTGGGGGAAAGCTTTCAAAAAGCTCCCAAGTAAACTGCCATCTCCTTTTGGCTGAAGCAGCATTTAGTTGATCAATGTGATTCATATTTGGGGATGCTCTGGAATTCTTTTGTAGTTTTAAGTTCTCCCAGTGAAAGCAAAACTTGCTGTCTTCTGTTGGCCTGAAGACTCCCAAAGGCAAGTGAAAAAAAATGTGAGTCTGTGAGATTATCATACGTGCTCAGCTGGAGAACAGCTCTGTGGACTATGAGTGCAAGCAACATCCTAACCAAAGGAAAGCTTGGGAGCAGAATGCTGTATTGGTACAGACTGACACAGTGTATTTTCTCAGGGCTGAAAATGGAAGGACTCTAGAGAGTCTGTGCAGGTTTATGTCAGGATTTTCTAAACAGTCCAGGTTTGGGTTGTTACTCTTGAGAGTCATTAAGATCAAAGCCTAATTTATCTAGAGTCTGCTCCGTTCTTTATTGTTGGGACAGTGATCCACAGACGTGCTCCTTTACACACACGATTTCTCCAAGAGCATTTCTTCAAGAACGTTGTGCGTTTTGTTTCGATGGATCTTCTCTCTCAGTTTATCTTGACAGAATAAGGGCCAGGGGAATATCTGTAAGGCATATTGCAGTACGGTGCAAAAAATGAGTACTTAAGATACTTCCAAATAAAGCAGTGTAGATATAAAAACCAGAATAGTTTTACAGTATGCTTTTCACTACTCTGTGGCAATACTGATGTAGTAGTGAAGAGTGTCATAAGCACCATGTTTTCCCTTTCAAGTACAAAGTTTCAGTTTGAGTTCAAAATAAGTATCTATTTGAAAATAATCCAGACAGTGCACTTCCTCAACAAAGGTGATATGAAAAGCTGTGTGAGAGATGTACAGTGATTTTCCTTTATTGGACTGCTGGAAGACACTGAAATATGTCTATCATGAATATCAGTACACATTAAATTAGTTTGGTTCAGTGCTATTACTTTAAACCTTTCATCTTTACTTTTATAATTGTCTAGTAACAGAGTGCTCACTGTGCTTTTTTAATCTCCATTTTCAGGGCCAAAGTCTGACAGCGTGGCACATGGGCAACCACGTTGTTTCTGTAAGGTTATCAAGACTTTGCCCTCCTGTTAAATGTTCTGTGATTATTAATTGCTTTGAAACTTTTCAGGCAGACAGCCATTTAATCTCCCCTTCAAATAAGGAAAATTTGAACTGTTTTAATTTTTGCCTACAGGAAGCGGTACCCACTGAATATTATAGTCAGCGTATTTGCCATCATTCTTGGGGCTTTCATAGCTGCTGGGTAAGGTTTTAATTTTCTATACAAAGCCATATTGTGAGGGGAGGGACAGCAAGAGGATTTTTTCTTTGTTTAGTTCCAAGTAAACCTAAGGTGAGATCAGTTACTCTGGATAAAGTTGATTTGGAAAATCTCTCTAATGACATCACTGGGAGGTGCAGGTATACAAAGGAAAAAATCTAATTCCTGCTGGCAGTCTTTGGGTGTGTCTTTTTCCACCTCTAGGTTTTCCATGTTTGCAGGATAATGAGTGAAGCGAGTTAAAACAGTGTGAGGAATATTGCTTTTATTTCATGGTAAAAGTGTATTTTAATAATCTTTGAAAAGTATATTCTTGTTCTGGACAGAAAGACTGATATTTTGGTTGTCAAATATGGAGTTAGGTATTGTCTATTTTTTTAATCACAAAAAACCCCACTTTTTTTTTTAACAAGTTCCATTGTGAAATAAAGTTCACGAAGTACTCGTATGCTGTTGTCCTTTGTTTTCTGTTTGAACATTCCTTTACCTAACTGGAAAGGTAATGTTTTGTTTGTTTGTTTCCTGGCCTTGCTATGAACAAGGGTAAATAATTCCCATGTGATAGAGCCATGTCCTATTAAATGAATTAGTCTGTATCTATGAGGTAACTAGTCAAAACAGAAAGGATGACAATATGTCTGGTCTGAGTGTAAAAAAACACTTAGATTTTATTCCCTAGCTACTTTTTGTATTAAAAGAAATAGGTAAGTATACTCAGTTATAATTGGACTGGTTGTCAGGGTTGCAATGGGTGGAATTCTTCTCTGAATGAAAACTGAACATTTCCTGCCACTTTCACACTGAGTACTAGGAACTCTCTGATGTCTCATTTGTGATGGTCCTGTGACTTGAGAAATGTAAAGTACTTTGACTTACAAAGAAGGCTTGAAGCAGAACCTGTGACTGGCTGGAGTTCACAGGATTTGCATATCCTCATTTACAGTATTCATCTAGGTAAGCAAGGTAATGCCATACATTGCATATTTTTTGCTTATTTACAATATAGTATTTCTTTCCCAGGTCTGATCTGTCTTTCAATCTGGAGGGCTATATCTTTGTGTTGCTAAACGATATCTTCACAGCAGCAAATGGAGTTTATACAAAGCAGAAAATTGATCCAAAGGTAACTGAGGAGTGATTAGATTGAATTTAGCATTACAACAATATGATAACAGTGGACTACTTATTATATGACTTTTATGTACTTACCATTATGAAGTAATAAATAACTTTGTTTACTTTCACATTTCAGTTGATGTATGCATTCTTGATGCAGAACAGCCTGGGAAAAAATTGGTATTTGTATCTCTGGCCAGGCTTTGGTAAACAAACAGTGTATTTTCTTTTCTCCCAAGTCTTTACTAAAAAAAGTAAAATAAATACAAACCACTAGCAAATAGTTTACCTCTAAATTTGATATATAAGGAGGATGTATTTTTGACTAGAAACACACTTTATATGAGGTTTATGTAACATAAACAGAGAACTGTCCAGCCCGAGTCATAACCACAGTAACTGTGGTGTTTTTTGGTTATCTAAAAACAAGTCTGCAGCAAAGGCAGGTATGCCAAGGCGTTAGGTGATATCTTGATACATATTACTTATGTAAATGTTGGGCAGGCTGCTCTTCAAAGGCAGTGCCATGAAAGATACCCAGCCATAGCAACGAGTAGTCTTGGATACAGGTATGGTCTCCGACTTCTGTGGTTCACCCTGTACAGCAGAAATATATGTCTTTTAATAATCTTAGACATGATGTCGATTCCAGACTGCATTTTATTTATGAGCAGCACTTAGCAGCCTCAGAATTTTCCCCAAAATAGAGGATAAGAGATAGGCTGGAGAGATTTGCTAAGTAGCATGGCTGAATCTGGAGGAAGGGAAGGCTGTTTTTTCATTCTCCTAATCTTCTGCCTTTGTGTCAAGCAAGTTAACCCACAGGATATATGGCAACCCTCAAGGTGCATGAAGTTACATCAATTATCAGTGATTATAGAGCTCCATCACGAGTCAGACTTCCTTCTTTTTCCTGTTGTGTGTTTTCATGGTTGATTTGCAGTAGAAGGACTGGGTAATTCCTTGGCCAGGCAGAGTCTTATGTGAAGTCAACACAACGCGCTTTTAGACCAGTGCTTCTGGAAGTTCCTGGTGTTGTATAGAAAGTGCCCAAGGTGTAACAGAGTAGTAATACTCTGCTGAGTGCACAGGCAAAGTGATTGAAGTGGAAATTCAGCTCAGTACGAAATATTGAATCCAAGGATTGCAAGGTTGTATTTTAAACTGAGATGTATTATGTTCTGTTTACTCACTGACAATAATGTCAAAAGGATTGCAAGAGTAACATGTAGTATTTTGCTCCCAAATAGCTTTCAATGCCAAACACCATGTTTCATTTTTCACAGGAGTTGGGAAAATACGGCGTCCTGTTCTATAATGCTTGTTTCATGGTGATTCCAACAGTTATTATTAGCTTTTCTACTGGAGACTTTCAGCAGGTAAGTAGCAATAGTGCATATCTGAGACTAATAATGTTATTTTGTTCAGGTTTCATTTGGGCAGTGGGTGGGGCTTCTTGTTTGTATCTAAAGAGGTGATCTTATCTGCATGTTAGTGATGAGTATTTGAAAAGTGTGAGTTGGACTTGCCCTTCACAGGAAAGAACTTGTGATTATTCACTTAAGAGGAAGTTGAATTTGTGTGACAGTCCTTATCTGAGTCTTTGTCTATGAGCTAATGTATGTCTGGGGGGCTCCCAGCTAGAACAATTTGTTGAGAATCCAGCTGCCCTGTGTGATTTGCCACATGCTCTAAAATGAGATTGCAAGTATACAGACAATTTCCAGTCCTTCTCTCATTCTGATGTCCAGAACAAATTTCTGTTTAGTCTCAGTCTAGTTTGGTAACCTACATTTTGCATTCTCATAGAATGAGAGCAAGATTCTCCCCAGGTAATCCTAATACAGTGTCCATAGGTAGTATGTCCTGATACATAAAGTATCAGACCAGAATGTTTTCCTGGCTCCTTCACAGACTTGCTGAGGTGCCTTTTTCTTAATAGTAAAATGAGTCTAGTCACCCATATTCCTTTCTAGAAATGCTTGGCATTTGCCACTGAAAATTCTTTGGAGGATGTAATAAATCATTGCAATGTTCTTCGTTGTATGTTGTTGTGCCTTGAACTCACATGATTTTGTCATTTTGTTCTTAGAATTCTGCTTTAAGCAGAAAAATTAGGATTCCCTGAAAGTGGTGGAAATAGGTCTGCTGTGAATGTGAAATCTCTTTATGACAGCAGTCCAGCATGTTCTTGTGCCAGTTCAGGAAAACGCAGCATCTGCCTATCTTGGAAAAGGGGCCCAAGTTTGTATAGCTGTAAGGTTTCAACTGCTTTTCCAGCACACAAGGTTGGAGACATTTGGGGAGACTTGGTCAGAGAAGTTTACCTTGTTGCTAGGTTTAGTTCATGGGAAAAATAAAGAGTGTGTTGTGCCCACTGGCTGATTTGCTGCAAACAACTTAGTGCTCAATTACCTGAAAAGAATAAGTATTTATTAGAGAAATACATTGTGCTTGCTGCGCATCACACTGGTTTGGTCACTTAATGATAGAAGTCCTATTAAATTATGCAGATAACTAATGTCAGCATGACACACAGAAATCAAATCGCAGAGAAAATGGAGAAAATGGAAAAATACCGAAGACAAGTCAGCAGATTATTGTAGACAACCCTCGTACTTAGTTTTTACCCTGGAGGAGCATCTTGCCTTGACCCATCACAGCGTGTCTTTTGCTGTGAAGTCAAAACATCAGTACCACATCTATGTGATAGGGACATGCTTCTGCTCCCTTAGCTATTTCTGTAATCTTGTAGAGATTGCCATTTGTAAATGGGTGTCCCAGTTACCCCTGGGATTTCTCCTTCACCAGCTGGCTCACTGTGAGGACAGAAAAGCATGATGCCATGTAAGAGGAAGGAAGCCCCAGAATGGCTCTCTGTTATACTCTGCAGTTTTTTGTTGCATACTGGCACAATTGCAGCAGGGTGGAGCTGCTCAAGTTCCCTCTTACCTATTACCTCACATGGTGGAGGCTCAGCATGGACTATTATTCTATTATTCTATGGCCTTTATTCTGTTTCTCAGGGATGTGTTCAGCCTTAGCTGAATTCAGTGCTTATGCAGTGAGTGTAAACTAACCAGATTAAAATGAGGCATATCTGGGAGTTACTAGAGATGGAAAATAATCTGTGACATGTTTCTTAGTGACTGTTTGTGTGGCACTGTGTGTTTGTTTGCTGCACTTTACTAGAGAAGAGACTTCAGAGTGATGATTGAGCCTTTTCATTGACCTGCGTTGTTGAGAGACCTTAGTAATGCTCAAAAATGCAGGCTTGAGCCTTGAAAGCAGCTCATGAACAAATCAGTGGTGTAGAATAGATTTAGAGGAAATTATTTATGTATTTGCTGTTTCTCTCTGTCTCATATCAACACTATTTATTATGTGTTGTTATTCACAGTGTTAGTATCTGTCAGTTAATACCAAATCACAGTTTTCTGTATTGCATTTATGTTCATTGCTTACAGTGTGCACTTGTGTATCTGCACTGCTCTACATGTTACATGTGTCTAGGTATCATGGGGACAACATGTCATCCTGTTGTCTCTCAAGTTAGATGCATTAAACTCTTTCCAGTAGTAATATAAATGGTTAATAATTTTGGTATGAATTAAATGTATTTTGTGAATTTACATATTTTCATATTAAGTACATATTATATGTGTTTACAGTTGATTATATAGCACATAATTCTCTCTCTCTCTTTTTTTTTTTTAACAGGCAACACATTTCCAGCACTGGACAAATTTTTTATTTGTCTTTCAATTTATTCTTTCCTGCTTGTTGGGGTAAGGACACGGGGGAATCAAGCAGGATGTTTTCATGACAGTGTTTCAAATCGCAAATCTCAAATGTAAGACTCATACTAAGTTATGTTAAAGTTCAAAGAAAATGGTTTTCCCCCAGGGTTATGTCTTGACTTTTAATTATTTCTAATGGTGTAAATAACCATTCAGTGCTATCTGTGTTTTTGACCTCACAGTATAGCGCTGAACAACATGACATTTATCTTTGTGCTTTCTGTACTGTCTCTTCTGATCATCTAACTTTTTTGCAGTTAATAGCATGTAAGTCCTTGAGTATAGGAACTGTTTCAGTGTGTTTATCCTTTAAAGCAGCTGGAAAAATGTGGGAGACTTAAAAGTAATGAAACAATGCTTTGTTCCTGTTGAAACTGCAGAGGCAAAGGAAGAATGAGTTGCATCCTGTTCTTCTCTTCCACATGTCGCAACCAAGGGGTGAAACAAACTTCAAATACTGACATACAAAAAGCACAGAGAAAAGGGATGACTCTGCTAGAGCTCAAGTAGCACATTTTAACATGGATTTTGGATATTCTCTATGTGCATATCATTAACTTAAAATAGAGATTCACAGAAATTCTTTTTTTAGGGTTTGAAACAGATGGGATTGTAGATCCCAGGAAAATACTGATCCAGAAAATGCTGAACATCTCAAAGTGTTGCTAAAATTCTGAGGTCCCTGGGAGGAATTTATAAAATTTTCTCCTTTATTTAGGTTTCTCTTGATGTATTCTACTGTCCTGTGCAGTCATTACAACTCTGCGCTCACAACAACAGTAGTTGGTGCCATCAAGGTGAGTTATGGAGTAGAAGAGGGAAATAAAAATGCTCAGATAGACAGGGAAAATCATTGACTCAGCAGCGATCTTCATTATACTTTGAGATGGAAACTTAAAATGAGGGCTAATACTCAGACACTGCTTGTTCCCCACAAGGTCACGCCGCAAAGTGACCCTGTTCTCTTGCGTTGGGGATCAGGTATGCTCTAGAAAGCATTCTTGATATTGATCTATTTTTATTTCTCCTACAAGAGAAACTCGAACCACTTTAATTAAAAGACGTACATTTAGCCACATTTCATGAGGTACTGTCCCCTGCCTCTGTTTATTAGGTTATTGTGTGTTAGTCAAGATGCCCTGATGCAGATGCAGGTGAACTGATAGGGACTAACCTGCTTTTACCTTGAGCTAAACTAATTTCCCTTGCAGCTGATACATAGGGCTTTCATAGGTACGGAATAATGACTAAGCTGAAGTACAGAGTGTGCTTTATGGTTAACTGCCTCAGCCTCTGTTTGAGAGCTTGTGTTCTAGCTGAATGGACTATTTCATTTTGGTTTGTACAAATTCTGGTCAATTTGATCAACACCAAAACATGTATGTCTTAAAAACTGAGCCCTGTGTCTTACGGTCTGTTGTTTTTAACCCAGTTTAATCTAAAACCACGCATCTTGCTTTGTATTGATGAGGACTGCATGTCTGGGAACTTCCCTTACTGCCCACGCACTTTTGTTGTAGGCCAGTTTGGAGAGAAACACAGAGCTGTAAAGCTGAAAGAGCTTTAGTAAAAGACAAAACCTATGCAGCTGTGGGCAAAACACTTTCAGAATTCAAACTAGCTTAGGCACAGGAATAACAGTCCTGAAAGTGCTCCCTTCCATGACTAAGGAAAACAATGCCTTCAGCATAACAAAATCTGCAAAAGGAGGACAGTACTTCTCTTTCTACATTTTTTTTCTGTTTTGAAAACTGCAAGATTAATCTAGTTTTCATTCTGTGGCCCTGAAAGTATTCTTTTAAATTTTGTATGTCTGCATCAAACCATTAAGTCAGAGCAAGACTATTTCTACTTTCTGAGCTGTAATAGTCTTTGACACACTCTGAGCAGCTTTAAAGTACAGAAGCAGTTTATGATGCAGCAGTTTCCTGTAGAGAAAGCAGAGACTGATGTCATTGTCCAGGCTAGCTGCTAAAACATTTGAAAGCAACAAAGTATTGGTAAACTTTTACGCACTTTTACAGCTTTCTGTCTGTCTTTAGGGGACAATTTTTCCAAAACTTGATGGGGGTGGGTGAGAGGTGGAATCTTTAACTTTAAACTGTGCCTGTCTTGAACTTGTACCAAGTGATTTCAGTGCATATTTAGTTGGAAAATTAAGCAGATAACCCTCTTAAGATAATAATGAAGTAATTTTACTGTAACTTTAAGGCATCCTTTTTATGCTGGAGAACCCAAACCCCACTTTAAGAAATGGGATCTGAATTCCAAAGGTGATAAAGAAATAAATTTCAAAAGGTGGCCTTAGCTTCGTTTTACCGAATATCAAATAGCTATTTTTTTTTCCAGAAATTCACTCATCAATCTCAGTGCATTGTATGCATTTAGAAAACATACTGATTTTATTATTCTTTTCATTGCTATATTATCCATAAGGCTGACATCCCATGAAATGAATTTAAAAGCTGATTTTAGAGTGATCAGCAACACAGTATAGCTATTTCCTTAGAAAAGTGAATTGTATTCATGGAGATGAAGTCTGACTTAAATATGTGCATGACTTTTGTTTCCTTTCAGAATATATCCATTGCTTACATCGGAATGTTGATTGGTGGAGATTACATATTCTCCATGTTAAACTTTGTAGGGCTAAATATTTGGTAAGTGAAACTTGAATAGCCTTTATTTATTAAAGCTGAAAATTTCTTAGTGAGCTCTAGTTTTATGTTTCATTTGATTTGACTCATTTGGGTGATGCTGTTTTGAAACTACTGGCCTGAAGAAGCACTGGCTCAGGATGTAGAGTTCATTGCAGTTAGTTATGTCTTTTCATGTCCGTTTTCAGGTATTAACTCTTACTGTGATAGGGCCTAATTGTGGAAATATGCCTGCAGTTTTATTGTGTGGAATTGAATTGGTTCTTTTTTCTTTTGTTATGAGCAGCAGCTCTGAGCTGCAAGGCTTCCAAGTAAAAGTGTGGTGTGGAAAGTGAGAACACTGGCTGAATGTGTTGTGCCCATTGAATATAAGTTCTAACTTGTGAGTTGTTACTTTCTGTGCTTGGATGATCTGTTACATCTGTGTGTATGAATCTTGGTAACTGGTCTTTGTCTGCTTGGAGGTGCTTTCTCAGATGGATTGCATAGCTCTGAGGCACTCCTAGTTTATGATAGCTAGTGTTCTTTAGCCCTTTGGAAGAAAAGGTGCGTACCTATGAAGTGACATCTGTAACATCAGATATCTCTGACACCACTGTTCATTCTCTTTTCTTTAGTATGGCAGGAGGACTGAGATACTCATTTTTAACATTAAGAGGAAACAGCAAGCCTGCACAACCTGGGGATGAAGAGAATGCACTTCCAGTGTCAAAGAGTTAGACAAAATGCCTGCCTTGAAAGAGACTGAAGATACGAGTTTGTTTAGCATTGCCAAGACCTTAAATAAGTATATGCTGGAACATATTTGGAACAACAACAAAAAAAAATCTACCTCATTTGTCACAGGCATGCACACAATTCACTGACTCAGAAATATTCTTGCACACCATGTTTTTTACGTATAAACTAGTCTGATTCTAGCTTTTTTTTTTTTACACTGCAAGCCATTTTATAGGAAGGAATGCTATGAGCAAATCTCAAGTTGTAAATTTCTGTATTTACCAGTACTTGGGTGCTGTTTCAACAAGACCTGTGAGTTCTGTTTCAGTGACTGCCTGTAGGTTTTGCCTCTTGAGGCAAAACTCCCTGTAAAGATCATGAGGCTTGATGCACCTTTGCCTTATGCTGCATGCAATCCTTGATATCAGTGAAGAGATGAAAGATCCTAGAGGTTCAGATTGATTTCACACATGTATTTGCTCTTGGGTAAGTGATGTAGAACATATGGGGCAAAGAGGATATGTGGCCCCAGATTGTTCCCCGTGTAACTGTCAACTAAAAAAGTCAGGCTATGTCCATGTGTGCTCAGTGTACATTGTGTAGGCAACCTCTCTCTGTGTTTTTCTCATCCTCGATCACACCATGGTGTTCTGCTGCAATTGGCACTGTTGTTAAAAGTGAACCCTCGTAACTTTGCAGCAGATCAAGGAGAGTAGGGAAATGACAGGGGATTTTTTAATATTTAAATATTGTGTGTGTGTGTGTGTCTGTGAGCCAGTACCAGCAAAGGTAAATCTATTTTTGTTTAGGAACATTTTTCTTTTTATATCACAGTCCCCTCCTCTGACATTTTGTCTGCAACTACCTTGCTGCAGAGAAGTGGTGCTACTATGTACAATCATAGTAGAGAAGAGAAACATAGATATATGGAAGACCGACTTGTGTTTAAATGAGGAGAAATGGTTAGTGTCCTGTTGTGTCTTATATATACAGTAAAAGCTTATCTGGTACTAGTTTATGCTTTAAATTCTAAGCAAGGAATCATAATGAGCCTGGGGATTACTACAGTAGGCACAGCTGGTACAGTGGTTAAGAGGCCCAGACTGTGATAGTCTGACTTATCATCTGGGACAATAATGCCCTGTATCTATATTTCTTTCTTTGAAAATACTTGATAATGCTTACCTGTGTCTCTGAGGATAAAGTGTTAACCTTTGAAAACATGACAGAAGCATTGAAGTGTTGGAAGACAGCAGAGTAATTAATCTTGTTGAAGTTCTCAATTCCCTGCAAGCATGAGCCAAGATTTTTGAAAATAATCAAATCAAAAGAAGATTTTGAAAGACTTTGACATGGAAGCAGGGTGGTCTAATGACTTGTTTGATCCCCACTTGAATTAAAATACAGCTAAGAAAATCTGAAATGCATTACTCTGTGTGTAGCACCTGAATGACCCGTCTGGATTACATCAATCAAACATTTGGGTAACTCACACCAGAAGCTTCAGGAAGTGACTGAGCTTCCCACTGCCTGCGTGGATTTGAATGGGAAGAGGAGCAGTGACTGCAAATACTAGAAGTGGCATTTAAAGGCACAGTCAAAGTGAGAAGAGAAATTTGAGCTATACGTTTTCTCACAGCTGCCTAAGAATATGACTTTTTGTTTTCTATCTACTGAAGACCTGTGGAGGGAAAGCGTTGCTGCAAATATTTTTGAGTAATCTTCTGTTTTTAAAGATTTCCTTTATGCTTAAAAAACCTACAGTATTTTTGAGTGTATTCTTTTATAAGACTCCTCTTTCTTCAGATCATATCTACCTCCACAATTCAAATTACTGAACCTTGACTCCCTGCCATGAGAAAAGGTATTGGAAGGTCTTCATTAATTATGAAATTAGTATGAGTGCCATTTGATTGCAATACTGATGAACACACAATGGCACCTGCTAAATAAGATGTAGTTCCCACAAAGGAACACCTAATGTATGCATAAATTCATTACTATTTTGCTGTACCTTTTATAAATAAAAAGATACAGATTACAGTTTTAACAGGTTTTTTGTTTGGGTTGTTTTTTCTGTGGACAGACACATATAATTGTCCCAAGCACATGCACAACACAAATATTTGCTTTTTATATTATTAACTGCTGCAGTTTTTAAAAGAAAGTAGTTTCTTTAGTTCATTCTGTACCATAGTGGAAGTGATTTTATTTAATTTATTTTTCATGTAATGTTTTTGGAGTTCTTCAGACTTAGTTTTCTCATCTGAAATACAGACCTGATAATCATAATCTTTATGACAGTGTTGCTCAGAATCATTTAAAAATAAATTTAGGAATAACAAAAATTAGGTACTATCTAGAGGTAATTGCAAGTGCTTGCATACTTTCACAAAGAAACTCAGCTCAAGTTACTTACTATTTTCCTCTGTATCTGAGATACTGTTGATTCCAGTAAATTTTCTGATTAAAACTCTGGAAATATGGGCTCAACCAGGCACAACAGTCATGTTAGAATTTAGGAAATTGCATGGCTGTTTCATGCAGAACCTCAGTAGTTGTGTCTGTCAGTTAATAATATAGGAACTTAAAACTGATTTTTGTTAGGATGCAACTGCTTACTTTTATACAGATTTCATATTAGTGAAATTAAGGTTTTAAAAATTGCATTTGTACCATTACAGGTGTCAGGGTGTATTTACCAGGAAACATAAAAAGGAAAATAATTACTGGACCAGAAAACAATATTGTACTGTACATTGATCTGTTCATGCTCTAAATTTTATGGGGACTTTTTAGCAGTGACCTGGCTGTAGTGATGTGAGATTAAGTGAGAAAATGTGGTCACCCAAAGAACTTTCTACCCATTTACTGTATAAAGTTCCTGCAGTGATTCCTGTGGAAGTCAGAGAGGCAAAAAAACTTACCTCAGAAAACAAACTTAGACTGGGCTCAATGAAGCATTCTTCACATTCTTCAGATTTTTTTATTTTTCCTCTCATAATCTTGGCCTAATTTACTCATACTAGGCCCTTGAAGTTGTGTAGACATATCTGAGATTTATTACCAACCACAGGAAAAGAAAATGGAAATGGAACACTGAAGTGCAGAAGAGAAGACTGGCAGCTGTGGAAGTTTGTGTTTTGATTCCATCATCAAATAGAAGGGATTTTTTTAAAATTTTGGGGGCATTAACTTAAAGGAGGTATTCAGCATTATTTTTACTTGTGGGAAGCAGTGAAACCTCTTCAAATTCAAAGTATTCCTTGAATAATGGGTGATTCTTTGGGTTGTTTGTGTTTGTAAATACTTTTGTAAATGTAATATTTAAACCTTTTTTTTAATTTGACCGGGCTTGCTTACGAGGTAAAGCATGAGGGGAAAATTAAGACAGCTTTAGTGTGAGGAAACTGGATTGTTAAGCTAAAACAGTAACGATTTTTTATCTTCTTATTACAGATAAGCTAGTGTTACCTTTCTTGTGATTCAGACATTGTCTTTACTTGTCAAGCATAAGCACAATTGTGGGTTTCTGTCTGAAGGTGTCAGTAGTGTGACATGATAAGTATTTTTTTCTGGTTTCAGTATGAATTTGCCCTGGAAATGTCTGGACTACAATTTAACTCTGCACTGTAAGAAGTAGTGTTGATATCTGTTTAGAGTATTCTTTTTCAAAGGTTTGGTTTAGACCTATCTTTGGTCTCTATGAATGGTAAACAATTGCAATAAAATTAGTCTTTTGGATTTGTGTAGTTTCCAGAAATGAGTGAAACATTTCCTCTAAGGCCAACATCAGAAATCGTTGTTTAGTTTGGATTTTTTCAATAGTTTACAAATCTGGGTGTAATGTAGTGATGTTATTCCAATCTAAGTCCTGGACATTTCCTGGAAAAATGAAATGATGTGGTTTGATTAATCTTCTCACTTCTCTGCCAAGTCTCAGAGACTAGCAGTGTGCTGGAAAGAGGCATTTCCCAGGCAGAGAGTGTCTGATTCTTACAAGCTCACTACCTTCACTCGCCATGGAAATGTTTGAGCATCAGCTACTCAGTCTTGCTGGGGGCCTGATGCATTTCTGGACTCTAGTAGAATGCATCAGATTTATGAAATACCTTTCCCCACATACCTGGAATTCTTCGCCTTAAGCTTTCTTTCTGTCAGTGGGAGAATGGGCAGATAAAGGAAACGGCTTCATCTTCTACATGTAATTTAGTGGTGGATCGTCACATTACTGATCAGGAATGGTTGTCCTTGCATTTCTTTACCCTGTTCCTTCAGGATGAAACAGTGTCCACTACATATGGTTTGCTTGATTCCTTTTTCTTTTCTCCTAAAACTTTGGGCTTATGAGCCTGAAGGTTTTGTGTACTTGAGGAGAACAGAAAACTAGTCAGACTGGTAACGGCTCACGTCCTGGTGTATAGATGTGAATTCTCTCTGTGTTGCTACTTCTGGTGTTTTCTCTCTGCTGCAAATGCTTTCATTTTAATAGCATTGCCTCGATCCTCAGTTTCCTGGTATGTGAAGCTGCTAGTTTATGTCTAGCATATGTTCTCCAGCTTTCAAAGCAACTTTTCTTGTTCCTGGTGATGTTGCTCCAGTGTGCTTTTTATCCAAATTGCTGACCTATCCTTAATGATATTGTTAATGAACTAAATGTACTTTAGTCAAAAATCTTCAAAGGCTGCAAGTTGGCAGTGCTTTTTTAAAGACAGTATACATTCTCATAAAATAACACAAAGTTTAACAAGCACCTTTTTCTTCCTCTTGATCATTGATATTTTTCTTAAACTTGTTAGATGATCAGTATAAAGCAGGAATGAACAGGTGCTGCTGTTCCTGAGTTCCTTGGCTGACGACGTTGCTGATGGCAGTTTCTTGTTAAGAAATGACCTGAACAGTAGACCTATGCTTGATTCCTTTTTCCTGCATTAGACTTGATGTGACTAAATATATTAATTTATTAAATTCATAAAATACATTAATTAAATATATAATCAAATATTAAATATATGTTTAATTACCACATCTCATAGTAGATTAATAAATTAAATCCGTTAGTGTGTAGAAGACTTGCCTGAATACCAGATACTTCTAAGGCAGTGCATAGGTCTCATTTTGATTTAAGTGAGGCAAGGACATCCCTACTGTGTATGAGATGAGGAGCAGCATGTGGGACTTTGTGTGTAAAATCTTTCTTTCCACTTAAGGTTGGAAGGCTTGTTTCCTTTAATGGACCTTTATGCCGTGTTTTTATAAACAAAGTATTCTGGCCCCAGTAAAATTCATAAGGCTCAGATAATTTTCTGTGTCATGTGATTCTGAGAATCACAAAAATTAAAGCTGGCATGTGGAAGCTTGTTTCTCAGCAGACTCTTTGCTTTTCATCTACAGGTCTGCTAGGAAGCTAAATATCCACCGCTGCTTCACTGGGATCTCATTTCCCTGTGAAATGAGAGAATAATTGCTCTTCTGTTGGCAACACCTAACCATTCAAAACCACCTTGCTTTCTGTGCCTCTGGCAAAGTCCTTAATCCACATTTCTTTTATAATGACTAATTTTTCATTTGCTCTAAGACTTTCCAAGTTTTACCTTGGAACTGCTTTGGTTCTTTGCTACTTTATTTCTTCTGTATTTCTAAGGTGATAAGGATTTTTCTTTCTGTAGTTCCTCTTTGGTATTTATATGCACAGTGTTTAAAGCTCAGGGTGCTTTACAAATGCCAGCACTTGTTTATTTTCCCAGTAAGACTAAATCCAAAAGTAAACTGTGTAGTACAGCTCTGAAGGAAGAGCATTTTACAGATGGTGGCAAGTTTGCTGTGATCTTTCCTTATAGACGGAAATCTTGCGTGAGGAATTGTTGTATCAGCTTCAGTCACCAGCTAGTCTTTATCTCCTACCATTCTGCCGCCAGCATATAAGTACAAAGCTTGCAAAACAGAACTTGTGAAAATATGTATATGGAAGAAAGTTCTGCCAGCTCTTAGGCAATTGACCTGTTGCTGGTTGTTGACACTGCTGAAAATGAGAGTGATAACTACCTCCTGTACCACATGGGCTACCCTGGGGAGAGATTTGCTCTGAAGACAGAAAGTGCTGAATGAACTGACATGCACGGGTCACAAGGAAAACAAAATTTAGAAGATTGATTCTATTCTTCAGTGGAGACATTTAGACATTTGTTCAAGAAATGCAGATGATGAAGATTAAACAGTTCAGAAAGAATAAGCTAAACCAGAGCTCCAAATGTAATCCCTATCCTTTTTGATTTCTCCAGTGGTCACAGGAGCAGGATATATGGGAAAAACATATTCCTTCAGGTAAAATAGATTACCTACCCTTCATTTTCTCTTAAGAAAATGACAATTGCTCTCCATCCATTAGTGTCTTAAAGTCAGTAAAATTATTCTAGAATTCAAACTGTGACAAACATGCTGCTAATCCCTCTCTCCTGTATAGCCAGAATAACATTAATCAGACTCTGGAAGGAAACCAGTTCTGCATTTCAGTGGAAAGTAATTTGGGCCTCAGTGGTCTCATCAAACCAGGGAACTAAAATGAGTGATTCAAAAGAGGGCCTATTGTCTGTCCAGAGAAGGAAGTCTCCTACATTGTCCCTTTTTTTCCCAGTTTCACAGCTAATCTGCAATTAGCTGGTCCAGTATTAACACACAAAATGTAATTTTCTAGCCTTTACACTTGCAAACACTTCTGAAAGTTGTATCTGAAATAACCAATAAGGCAGAAACTTGTATAAATTAATGTAAGCTGCAAGTTATGGAAAGTAAAAAGAATCTTAATGGTTTATTTCAAAATCAGGAGCTCTAGGAGGCTGCAGGAGGACGAAGATCTCTGTGCTGTCCCTGTAGCCGCTGCTGTGCAGTCACTACAGCAACACCTTCCTGGTCAGCACTGAGGGCAGGCTGGCCTTGTACTGTGTTGTACCAGCCTTGCTATTGCTGATCGTGACTGAGCAGTACATTTTCTCCCTGGTGCCTTCTTTCTAAACTACATTCCTTTCTAGAAGCTAAACAGCAGTGAATCATGTGTTGCTGTCTTCAGAGCTGAAGTGACCGGGTAACAAAGAACAGCCTGTAACAAGAGTTACAAGAGCCTGTACGCAAGAGTTTAGATGTGATGCCTTCTTATAGATTATAAAATATGTTTCACAGGAAAAGAAAACAAATTGGTTTTTTAATTGATTTACAGGATTTTTGCACTAGTCTTTTCATTGTGCATTGTTTAAACACCTATCTACCTTATGACTTCCACTACTGGGAATGGCAATACAGTAACTACGTTTGAAAGAACGTTGAATGTAGGAAGCTCAAAGACCAATACCGCATGTTAGAGTTTAACATTTGGCATAGTTGTGATAAAAATCTCGTGGGAGAGAAAGGAAAATGCTGCCTCCCGTCTACTCACTGAGTTGCTGTAGTAATAAGCAAATGGGAAGGGTCTGATGAATACATAGCTCAGGAGGAATGGGATGGAATCAATACAGGGAAAACAGTCATCAGAAATGCCTAAACATAATTACCATGTCTCTGAGTGAAAGTCCCCTGTTTATGCAGCTTGCTGAACTAATTTTCTGTGTGAGAACCTGTGGTATTTTATCCATGTGAAGGCTGCAAGAACCTGTGAATGTCTAGATTGGACCCTCTGTCATTGTTCTGCTTCCTGTGTGCTATATGGGTTATGCAAGGGTAAATCCCAGTAAAAGGCCGGCTATAACACGTGAATGGCTGCATTATACCATAAAAAAGAGTAAACCAACTACTGTCCTTTTTTTTTAAACTTGGCTGGAGCTGGCTAGGTTTTGTGGAACATTTGTTCATTATTTTTGGCATTTGTGGGATGACTGAGAGTCGTCTTTTTCCATGCTGAGAGGTACCATCCTCTCCAGGTGGTCCCTTTGATTGAAGCTGTGCTCAGCTACTGCTCTGTGGGACAGATCCCAAGCCCACACCACATGAGCTCATAGCTTGGCACATCATCTTGCTGGCTGAGGTCGAAGCACGCACTTGTGTGTGGCTTGTGGATAAATAAATCTGATCCTGCTGTTTTAATATTTGTGTGCCTTCAGAGTTTCTGGCTCAGCACCGCTGTCTTGCTGTTCTGATGTCAGAGTACAAAATTCTCTGATGTTCTTCTGGTGTAGGTTCCTCTGTGTTATGTGCTGATGTGAAGGCAAGCCTTGTTTGGAGGGCACATTCTTCTGGAGTATTAGTTCTGACATCAAATGATGAATTTCTTTCTGGTGTCCTGAACTCAGGCACGGGCTGATAATGAGTCACTACTAATTTAAGGACTCCACACTTGGTAGCACATGCTACAGGATTCTAAGGAGAGCAGTTTTTGTGTTTTGGGAGGCTAGTGGAATGCAGTTTCCTATGTTCAGTGTTTTATGTGGAGATCCCAGTAGGTGGTTCATCGAGTAAAACTCAGCAGACTGAGGTCCAGAGAGAGATTGCAATATCTACAGGTTCACTACTCTTGTTTCCAAGGTTTATGGCTAGATACAGGACTCTGCAAAGTCTCTTAAGCTCAAAAGCTGCCTGGGGCTGTGTGAAGAACCTGGCAGCTGTGAGGTCTCAGGACACTACTTTGTTGATGCCGAGACACAGACCTTTAGTTTCCCAAGCTTGTATTGAGAGGCAAGCACACATAGAACTTGAGCTTATCCTCTTCTGGATGAATATCCAGGCTTCCCTGAAGGCTCTAGCTGTATTTTGAGTAGATGAGTGATTTTGAATGACTGACCTTCTTGAGGATGAAGACCCTGACCTTTTAATTGACTTTTGTGATGTCAGAGTGCTGGTATTTTGGATCTAGTTTGCTACACTTGTTTGAAAAGCCAGGCTTCTGTTACACTTGTTACACTTCTGTTACTTGGTCTGTGAATTCTTGGGCTGATAGGGTTTAAACTCACCAGACTTACAAGAAGAAAGAAAAGCAAGTCATCTGTGAGCCTGCTGCTAGTCTGTCACATCTCTACTCAAGGAGTAGCATTTCAGATACTGATGTAGTCTTGTTTGTTCTGCTTTTATGGTGTAATAACTACAGTTGTGCTTTATCATCTGCTGCTGACACAGCACCTCAGACATACTGGGTTTATGGACAAGGCCGTGGCATACTCTGAGATTTATAGTTTGGCCTCTTCACTCTTCTCATGTGCTGTCAGGGCATAAGCAGGGTGTTGTGGCTCACATGGTCGCCATTCTTGTTACTGTTAATGGTTCATCACTCTCTTACAAGTCAGACCAGTTCTTGTGTTCCATCAGCACTGGTTTCAGCAGACCATTTTGAGACAGGATTCATTCATTTGAGATTTTATTAGTTCGTTAATTTAACAGCTCCTCAAGTCTTAAATGTTTGTCTCTTTTCCTGAAATTCTGTGTAGTATTACCAGCAGTATAATACCTGTTAAATATGATCTGAGTTTTCCTGCTCTGGTTGCAAAATATTCTATTTTCTCCACTCAATCTTAGATTTATTCTGGGAAATACTGCTATTGTCCTTGCATTGTGTCTAGAACATGCAGAGCTAGCAGAAAGATTGCAAGATCATTCTGCCCTGTCATCTCAGTTCTGGTCTGCTGGACCAAAACCAGGGTTGAAGTATTTGAATCATACTTAGAATGAATGAGTCTTTGATTGATAGGGACCCTACCGTTCTGAATCGCAGTTAAAGAAAGACAAAACATGAAACACAGACCATATCGATACAGTCCTAGAGAAGAGAGAAGGATCTCTTTTCTAGGAGGTAGGAAATTACAGTAGGCAACTATAGATTCCACAAAGCATTATTAAGGATTTAAATTATTACGTCTAATGACCCATGTAGAATATAATGAATTTGTCAAGGTAAATGTAGCAGTCACATGCATGATTTGAATTTAAAACCTACCTTGCCTTTCATGAAGCTTTATTGTTTAAAAAATCAACTCAGACTGAGCTGTAAAAACATGCTAGAAAATGCAGAGGGACTTAATACTCATTTAACGTAGGTTTAAACTTTTTAATAATGCATTTTTGAGATTCCAGAGTGCTGATTGTGCTTGAAATTTCTTCATCATTAGCCGTATTTCTAAATGCTTAGTTTTCGTGATTCGTTATGGCTGGAGTTGGTAGTAATGATCTTACATTTTGGCAGACTGAGTCTCAGGAGCATTTTAGTCCCTTGCCACTGGGAGTCAGGATTTCCTATCATATGCAGCTTCACATTATGCAGTGCTGGGAGGCAGTGCTTACTTATTCTTTACTGTGAGGTGAAACTCCATTCTTTAATGTCAAAGTCTTTGGGTATTAGGAAAATTCTTTCTGCTAAAGACGTCTACACTGAAAAGTACCATCATTTGAAATATTAGGCCAGATTTGACCTTTCCTGCAGGTGACCAGGGAATTCTAAGCACAGTTCTTTTTGTTTGCTTGAGGGTTTGTTTGTATCTTACAGTATGTACGATGTCCTACAAACCCTATTTCTGAAAAGGATGCACCTTTTCTACGTGGGTGAGGAAGCAAAAGAGTCAGGTGTGTGGCCTCCTTTGCCTTGAGAAACACCTTGTACTTCGGGTTAGTCTGGTGCACAGCAGCAGGAGAGATTGCTTTCACTTGATAGGTAACATTTTTAGAAGATTGCCCTAAACATGTGCTTTTAGCTGAAATACAATGCAACCTTAGCAGTAAGAATCCTTCTTTAGTTAGGTTTTAGGAGGGGGCTTTTTGTCACATGAAATACAGGGAGAAAGCTGATATGATATTGAGAAGCCCAGTGAAGCAGAACTTTTTTATTTTGTGTATGATATGGCTGGTATTTGGTCTTGGGTCTGAAGGTGCAAAAATCAAAACAATCCCTATCTAAACACCCTCAAATGACAGAAAGGAGCAAGTGACCCTGGAAACAGAGACCAAATCTCTGATTGAAAATGCCTTGGGTCAAACTGCTTGAAGAAAAAGGAAAATCTACCAATATGTAGCCAATTACAGGTTCTCTTCTTGAAAGCTTCAAGTGGAGTACTTAAAGCAGACTTTTGAAACCCTAAAGCACCCAAGTCTGTGCAGGTATCTTTGGAGCACTGATCAATTATGTTAGAGGATCTCCAAAAGCACAGAATTGTGAGAAAAGCTAAAAATGCAAATGGTTGTTGCTGATGCCTTCAGCAGGGAGTTGTCCCCTTGTGCTCCTGATAGAGAAAATTTTTGAACAAAGATCCCCATTTCTTAACATTCTCTGTGTTATTTCATGAGAACCTAACAGTACAAACTGTTTCCTCAAATAGTTTTAAGAAGAAAGTCAGCTGTGGAAATGAATGGATTTTCAGTAGGTGGCTTTCGCCAGCTATTTCTTCTTCTAAGAAAATCTGGTTCTTTCAGATGACATGAGCTTTATGTTTTGTGATGGCTAATTTAGCTCTCTTTCTCCTTTCTCTCATGGGCATTTTTCTAGCTTTAGTTTTTCTTTATACATGCAACTCAGCTCAGCTACCAATTGTTCAAAAACTGGGGCCATGTTCCTTTCTCTGGCTTTGCCTAAAAATCTAATGGGCATGGGAGGCCTCAGAAAAACAGGAGAAATCCATTCTCTGTTTGTTCTTCATTTGTTCTGCAGATGGTAATACCAAACTGACCATAAATGGATCATTATTTTAAATAGTTTTGCAGCTATAAAATTCCAGCTATTGCCAACATCTTTGTGGTATATTTGTGTGACCCTATTTTGAGTATTTATGCATATAATTCACCTTTTTTCTTTGATTTCTTTAATTTTTTTCTTTTAAGTTTGCATCTATTTAAAAAAATAAGAAAAAAAAGTTAAAATTTATCCATCTACCCTGTGTCAGATTTTGTTTGTATTAAATAAAAATTAATGCAGTCATTAATAAAAATAAAAAAAAATTAAATACTTTCTAGCTTTTGGGCCTTCAATTCAATAGGCTTAATGTACTTCCTCAGGAAAAAAAAGGTGATGATAGAAGGTGGTGTTGTAAAATGACTGGAAAGCCAGCAACATGTCTAGGCTCCCAAACCCAAATAAAAATAAAAATAAAAATAAAAATAAAAATAAAAATAAAAATAAAAATAAAAATAAAAATAAAAATGTGTTTCTGGGAAATCTTATGTGGTTTTCACTCCCTGAAGACACTCGTTCATTTGAAGTTGGCTCCAATTATTTATTTTTGTTCATACTATTGGGATTTAATTGTTGTCCAGTATATTTTTCCTGTAAGGGTCCAAGATTATACAGTGAAGGGAATATTTTGGAAGTCTGTAGAAGACTGATTATTTTTTGGCCTAGTTTTAATATCTCTTGCTTATCCATTAGGCAAGTGACAAGTGAGTGAAAACATTTTGAAAAATTCATTATTGCTGTTTTTGCAAAACTGTAAAAAATTGGAAGATTCTTGTTGCCTTACTGTTTCCTAACAACTTTTATATACCTCTCTTGTAT
The DNA here is from genome assembly GCA_003713295.1 of Parotia lawesii. Lineage (NCBI taxonomy): Eukaryota > Metazoa > Chordata > Aves > Passeriformes > Paradisaeidae > Parotia > Parotia lawesii. The sequence continues at coordinate 332,568 of RAHM01000337.1, read as the reverse complement.
CTGGCAAGAAGTGGATTAACTATAGTGATGATAAGGAGAACTTTTGAAAAACTGAATTTGGTGCTTGTCTCAAACTTTTCCTCCCATTTACAGGGATCTGCAGGTCTTTTCCCTTGGTACAGTATCTGGCACAGCAGGGTGCTGGGTATTGCTACAGCTGTACCTGCAGGTATTGCTCCAATACTAAAAACTTATTTATATTACTGTGTCCCTTGAGCCCTTCTAGACATGGATCACTCTAAAAGTATATGCTTTCTTTCAAAGAGTGTAATGGGCTAAAAGAAAAGTGAATGTGTGCTCTTTACCACCTTTATCTGCCATTAAAATCTGTAAATATGGATAAATAGCTTACCTGTAAAGTAGTTTTTGGAATACGGCAAAGGAGGACTAAAAATGAAATCTAAGTGCCAGGTTTGTTTGTTGGTTGGTTGGTTGGTTGGTTGGTTTTTTAAGGCTTTCAACTTACATTTGGCTCTTGATGAAACAGTTAAATAGAGTGCTTTTAGAATTAATGTTCCCTTTCTTTTCTTCAAAGGAAATTAGCCATTAATCCTGATGAATGTCTTGTGTAAATACTTTAAGATTGACAGTTAGAATTTTTTTAGGAGTCAAATGAATTTTTATTCTCCATTAACTTTACAGATTGCTATAAGGAAAATCATTCTTTCCACTGTCTCTTTTTCTATACATGGCTTCTATCCAGCAGATTCCTTGATTTACATGTTTAAAAGTATGTGTCACTCCAAGACTACACCTCAGTTGGAAAGAGTTGCCTTTAAGGAGGCTTAGCAGCTGACTCCAACAGCACATCAGGTGCAGGATACTCACCTGAGAGAGCAGCACGTCTGTCAGAGATGTGGCAGACTTGGGTGAAAAAGTCTGCAAATTTTCAACATGCAGCTGCCAAAATCAAGGATTGGACCCAGAAATTTTCTATCCAACATGCCTCTCTTTTTTTTTGTGGGGCTGAATAGACTTGTTTTCTCTTGGAAAGCAAGGGGTGTCTGATGAGGAAAGCTGTAAAAAAGCCTCCACACTATGACTGATTGCAAAGCCGTCCACTGGACACCTTCCTCGCTGAGGGCAATGAAGGACTTGCCTGTTCTGAAGGTACTGCTGAGATAGCCTACCCTGCAAACACTCCTATGCCTTCTGCACAGATCCATGGCTTTTCACTTGTGAGGAAGCTCCACTGGCAGCAGCAGTGTTATCCATGAAATCCAAGGTGCAGGGAGGTGTGTGGTGTGACCCCAGAAGTCAGACTGCACTGATGAGGTTTTGACACTGTTCTACCTGGTTGTGGGCATTGCCTCTCCCACAGCTTGCTGACATCCGTGGCAAATCCCAGTGAGATCTTTCTATTGTTTTCAGCTGGTTTCAGCTGAAGTCCAGAGTGAGTAATCTGTTATTTATTGTGTCAGGTTGGGTATGAGTACCTAATAACAAGTAGATGGCACAAACAAAAGGAAAGAGAGAAAAATACAGCAATGAAAAGCATAGCGTATCTGATGTGGAGGCACTAAAATCAGCAGGGAGCTCTGGACACATTACTCTTGTTTCCTTTTTTTTTTTTAACATCTACATCACACATTTTCTGCAGTCTATTGGACATTATATTGAAAAGATTTGCTCTGTTTTCAAACTGATTGAGTCATTTGCCTAATTATACTCCCACATCTGTTTGGATACCGAATACTGTAAGTTAAAAGAGTCTAAACTGTGGGTACTTACAGACATCTCAGTGTTTGGCTTTCCAAGTTCTGTGGGCCACAGGTGTGCCTGAGAACAGCACTCAGAGCTGGAGCCGGCAGAAATCCACAGTAAGAAAAACATTTCTCTAAAAACACACTGGAATTGAAAACCAGATTTCCATTCGTTCAGACTGGAAAGGTCTTTTAAAATAAGATAAAAGATACCAAAGTAGGTGTTACAGAGGGCAGACAGAGCCATTACCCCAGGTACACTGCTCATTTAATGCATTTAGTGCTCTGGTTGTGAAACATTGATCAAACAACAATACCAGGGGATTAGAAATGATGGAATGCCACTAACTGCAGTCCCGTTTCATTTCTTCTGCTTATATTTCCAAAGCAAGCTGTACAGGCAGAGCTAGGTCCTGTTTGCAAAATGATACCTTAGTATGTATTTATATGACCAGGATCTGTACCATTTTGTTGTTAAAGCCAAATAGACAAACAAGCAAAAGAGCCACTTCTGCAAGATCAAAATTCCTCACTACAAGTGTGGTTGGGGTTTGTAGGGTTTGGTAGGGATTTTTATTGTTTATTTGTTTTGATTGGTTGTTTTGGGGTTGGTTTGTGGTTTGTTTTTTTTTCTTTCTTTTTGGTGGGGTTTGGGGTGTTTTTTTGGTAGAAACAAATCTTTATTTAATGAAAAATAAGGTGTGTGGTCCTCAGATATGATAAAAATACAGCTGTATCAGTTTAGATTAGCTGAGCATACAGTTAATGAATTTGGATTTGGTGATGCAGGAAACTATGCAGAAATTATGCCTGCTAATATAGAATAAAGTAGTGAATAAAAAAAGGAACCCACACAGCCCGGAACAAAATATACTTTGCTGCCACAAAGACCTGTGAAGGTGCTATTTCATTCAGCTGTCCTCTCTGCTGTAGGCTGAGTTTCCAACCTGCTCTGTGTCCTCTGCCTCTTGTCCTCCCTGCTCCAAGAAATAAGCAGGTAACAAAGTGAGTTGACTGACTAGCATAAAACAACTCATTTTGCATATCCTTTCTGCAGCCTAAAAGGCTGTTAAAAATGTCTGTTGTGTCTTGCTGATCCCTTAAGGTAAACACCTCAATTTGCTCTCCTATCTGCCAATTTCCACAGAATATGAACACCATCTTACACTGAGTGCTTCTGTCTTCATATTCAAATGTTGCTGTAGTGCTTCAAAAGGGCCTTTCTGCAAAGATCGGTTCTTGTGCCACTCGGGCATTCATTTTGCCACCTTGGTTTTCAGAACATTTTCGTAACTCTCTAAACTCTGTAGAAGGGGAGTGATTCTGGATTGCTGTGTATCCTAAACAACTTCATGCTTCATTCTGATTAATTATCTTTTTGGTAAATTTCAAAAAGCAGCATTTTATCCTATCTGACAAGTGGATTCCCAAGTGGTTTGAGGTCAGAAGGAGTTAGATGTATAAGCCTTAGTGATACATCTTATAACATATTGAATTAACAAACTTGGTTCCACTTTTAATTTTCCTTGAATTATTTTTTACTCCATTATTAAAAAAAAAAAGAAAGAAAAAAGACAATAGCCTGTCCTGGTGTTTGAAAAGCTAGGCTTTTTGCTTCTGGCACACTTAGGACTTTAAACAGAGATGTAATGGCTTGTGTCTTCAAAGACAAACATAAATCTTTGTCACAGAGAAGGAGAGACATAAGAAACATTGGAAATTGGGTTTTGGCTCTCTCCTTTGCCGAATTGTTATAGTTTTCTGAAGAGCTATCCCTGGATAATTCATTTATCAGCATGAGAGTTTTATTGGTTTTTAATATATTGGTTTATTCATAAAAGAGACAGAGGAAAGCCATCTGGAGTACTTGTTTGTTGGCTGACAGTGCTGTTTGCAGCAGTACAGTTCTGTACAGACAAGGAGTTGCAGAGAAAGTCCAAATGTCTTGTTTTATCCTCATTTTCATGTTGCTCTAGTTTTGGCTGCACTTCTGATTGCCCGCGAGAAAGATGGCCGCAACATCACTACACTTTTTAAGACCATCTCGTTTTGTTTATGGAACTCTTCAATCAGAAGGTCACTGTAGGTGTCTGCTCCAGCTGTTGCTCTGTTCTTTCCCACTCACTGCATTTACACTCACAATGTCCTTTTATTTATAGTTTCACCATTAGCCCAGCTTGGGACCATGACGGGGTCATTTGCCACTAGAGTTGCTTTTATGGGTTGAAGGTTCAAAGGATGTTTTGTCCTTTTCATACACAGAACTGCAGCTTAGAAGGAGGGCAGGAAAAAGGGCACTCCTTCCTCCTTTCTTCTGTCATGGAGACAGATGTCCTCTAAAACTGCAGTCAAGATGCAACCCACATCTCAGTTCTGCGGTCAGAGCGCTTGCTGTTTCCTCAAACTGCATTACTTCAGTAGAACAGGATGGTCAAGGCTTGCAGTTTGCAAGGAGCTTTGAGGGGCAAAGAGGAGCAACTTCATCTCATCCTCCAACAAAGGCTCTGATTTGTTGCAAATTGTCCTGCTGGACCCAAAGCCAGCTTTCTGCATCCTTGCTCTCCTGCAGGAGCTGGCACAAGACCCCTTCTTACTGAGTGAGCACCGAGGGATGAGACAAAATTTCTGGGTAATAATTCAGCAAGTCTGATTCCTATTCAAGGCAATGCTCTCCATCTTCTGTATGATAAAATCAGGATCCAAACCAACAGACACATTTTCCCGAAAGCCATATGCACTTTTTGACATGTGGGTGCACCTGAATTCCTACCACTTGCAGAGAGCCTGCAATACGATATTCTATTGACATTTCCAAGCTTTGCCTGTCACTTTTTCAGCAAACTTCATCTGGATTTCAGGTTGCTCATAAAACATGAAAGCAGGTTTAGTAGCAAAAATTTACAATGTGAATATCTAGTTAGAGGAGACCTTACTGGGCCCCTTTACAGGGGAGCCTTGCCTTTAAAAATGAGTAAATAAGAGTTTCTACTTCTTTTCCTCATGAAACTTCATTGAAAATATGAACAGCAATAAATCAACTGCTGAGAAAAATGGCAATGTACAGCTGGGCTCCACTCCTGCATAGCAATGACACTGGAAAAATCACACACATTTCCCTTTCCCTTCTAATTGACCTTGTAAAATTTAAGCTATTGCCTCCCTAAAGTGCTTTTTAGTGCTGCAAAATCCTGAAAAAGATTCAGTCTATGGAAGTGCAAATATCAAAACAGGCAAGGAATTTTTAAAAAATAATTCACAAAATGCTGCATCACATCCAGCATTGCTTACCCCTCCTCCTGTGTAAAAAGATAAGTTCCACTTGTTATAGTGCTCATCTTATCCATCAAAAGTCTTTCAAACCATTCTGCAGAGCTATGCTTATATACAGGATCTGTCATCCACATTCATTTATCTAACGTATGCTGACAGTGTTCATCTATAAATATTATGATAACCAGGGAAAGAAGTCCTGTGTGGGTTATTTCTGAATTTGTTTTGTTTTACCTTACTGAAGGACTAAATGCTGTTTAGATTTTATAAGAAAAATTCCATTGATTTCAGGGCATAAATTCATCCTGTATTTGCCAGGCTATTTCCCTGAAAACAACCAGGTAGACTGGGAATATTATGCTTGTGCTGTATTATTTCAAGAGTAAGAAAGTTGAAACAATTGCTTACTGTATAGTGGACATTACTTAATAGGACATCTGGTTATTTCTCTCATTACTTATTACAGCTCTCCCTCTTTCTTGGTAGGTACAAACAGGTTTTCTTGGCTGGTTCGTCTTTGGTTTTGGGGTTTTTTTTAGTTACAGAGCTTGCCACAGATCAAAAGGTGAAGGTTATATAAACTGATTTTGCTAAAAATTCAGTGTTATGAGAACATTGAAGAAGATCTGAAAGACTTGGATATTGGTGTTTGGGGTCAGTCATTAAGGTCTGTTAATTGACAAGTATTTTATGGCTGTAGTGTATTAAACAGACCATTGTATAAATGATGTGTCATAACGACTTATTAGCCAATGCCTAAAACCAAGCATACGTAGTGAGCCTGTGGCTTATTGTCTGGTATGATGCATGAAGCAACAGTGAAAAGGCAGGGTTTTGGAAAGTTTTTTTATTTTTAAAGAAAATCATCCTTTTGATAGTGAAACAAATGAAACTACAGCAACAAAACACAAACAACTTTAGCAACAGTCTATTTTTCCGTTCCCCAGAGTCAGCACTCATCAGTATTGGTAACTTCAGTGAGAACAAGACTTGATGCTAAGTAGTGTTTCTCCTCACATGCAGCTCAAAATCTTCTGGGTCTTGAGGAGAAGCAATTTGTTTAACTAGATGAATTGCACACTTTGTCTAGATTTGGTTCTTAACATTGTATTTTCCCTGACTAGTTAACGATGTTGGAATGCTTCATAATCCTCCTCCATGCCGTTTCCTTAATGGGCCAGACATAGAAGAGGTAGGATTATTCTGTGGATTTCAACATCTAATATAACAACGAAGAATTGTAATTCATTGAACAAGGCACAGATTTTGCCCCTGCTACAATCAAGTATTAACAGTTCAGTTGGGTTGGAAATGAACTGGGCCTGAAGAAACATGTTTTGATTTGGTTTTAATGCTTGGAAGAGCTTGAAAGAGAAAAAGAATGGTAGATTTCAGCTAAACTGCAGGAAGCATCCAGTGATAGAGGGGAGAGTACAGCTGGCCTGGTTGTAACAGGGATTAGCAGACCCCCTGACTCCCTGCTGGCTTATAGTGTAATGGGGTCCAGTCTATTCACAGCCTCAGCTGAAAATATTGGGTTCTTGTTAGTGTTATTAAAACTTACTTTCTTTGGAACACCATTGCTTAAATATGTGGAAACCAACCAACCAACCAACCAACCTTAAAAAAAAAAAAAGAAGAAGAAAAAGAAAGAAAGAAAGAAAGAAAGAAAGAAAGAAAGAAAGAAAGAAAGAAAGAAAGAAAGAAAGAAAGANAGAAAGAAAGAAAGAAAGAAAGAAAGAAAGAAAGAAAGAAAGAAAGAAAGAAAGAAAGAAAGAAAGAAAGAAAGAAAGAAAGAAAGAAAGAAAAGAAAGAAAAAGAAAAAGAAAGAAGAAACCTCATTTAAACACAGTTTACTTTGTGGAGGGAATTAATTTACTCAGGTTGAATAAGATGACAGGATTAAGAACGTGATCAAGTTCTCCAATGCCTAATACTTATTTACTCCTATATCACTTGCAATGAAAAAGCTGGAATTTCTCAGTGTGTATCTTGCTAGCACCTCTCTCAGGATTCATTCAGTTTTTGTGTCATCATCTCTTCCAAATCAGAGAGCCTCAGGCAGGCTGCTTCCCTCAAACTCTGGCTTAAGGATGAATTTACGGTTTTGTTGCTTCCTGCAGGACCTTGTCAACTGCAATGTTATTTCTGTTACAGGTAGGTATGTGACACATTTTCATCTGCACTGGGTCTGTAATGTGTTTAATTGGAAAAAAATCAGTTCCACGTTAGAGTGACCAACAAGCTTTTCTGTGTATTTTCATTTAATTCATCAGCAGATAGTGATTTTCAGCAGGAATGTCAGTGTTAATTTGAGGAACCCACCTGTTTCTATTGCCTGTGAAATATTTTGATCAGAGCTGACTGGAAACTTTTTAACACAATTTCTCAGAAGAAACCCATCCTTTCACTACAGCTGAAACAGCTGTAACATTTTGCAAATTGTTTTTGTCTTGGTATACAGAGAGAGTCACTACAGAATTAAAGTTTTCAAGACAGGTAAATCTGCAGTTTGAATTTTAGCACTTTACTTGCATTTTTTGTCACAATTCTCTTCTGCCAAAATGTTTTTGTATCAATGCAGGACAGAAACTCCAGGAACTGCCTCTCAATTCTGTATTGTTACCCCTTGGTGCTAATTTTGGTTGGCTACTTTCCTTCCAAGAACATTTAGTATTTCATGCTTTTCAACTCTGATTAAGATTTGTATTGCTCTGCTGTTTGCAAGCAGCATGTTAACATGAACGTGAGCAGAAGATCTCAACCTTGGCTTTCATGCCTTTCATGTCTTTCTAAAAATGACATGAAAATTAACAGCAGATGTTTGTCTTTCTCTGGCTAGCAAAATTTACATCCCAAATTTTTAGTCCTGCTTAATGACTTAAGATAATAAATCACGTAATAGCAATCAATTGAAGCAAATTCTGTAAGTAGATTTGTGACATTTCTGCTCCTAGGATTTATTTTATTTATGTGTCAAAAGAACAGAAATATCTGCAATATCTGAATTCTGTATATATACATATATATATATGCATGCCATTTTGTACCCTCTCAGTGTGGATACGAAAGGTTTTTCTCTTTATCATTTCCCGCCTTACACGTACCTCAGAATCAATCTCTTTTGTTTTTGCAGTGCCTGGGGATTCCTTTCCCCACTGCTGTAACCACATACTTTTCAGTCTTTCACGAATATTCACTTAGCTCTAAATTACTAAGAAGAAAGCATTCTCCTAACCAGTGTTCCTCATGGTTAGGTCCGAATAATCTTTAAATCTTTTTGGGTTTTCCTTTCCCGTCCCTGTCTGGATTCCTGCTGAGATCCTGTTCACCATTTCTTGCAGTGTAATGTTGATGTCCAGGTATCCTGGCTCCCACAGATGTCAGTGGGATTTTCAGCAATGTGAAAGAAGGACCTTTTCCCATGTTTTACGCTTTATTTGGAAATTCCTCCTCACCCAAGCTGATGCGAGCGACCTGTGTTTTCATGCTTTGTGAACCCCACACTGCTCCTACTATCCTCTTGAGCACAATGACACTACTGAAAAAAAATCAGGAAATAACAAGTATTCAATTAAACTGCACCATTAATTTGCACTACTTTTCACTACTGCCCTGTACAAGTTAGGTCACACTCCTGTCCTGAGATGATTCATAATGTAAGTACGACTTCTCCTTGGTACTTAGACTTACTATCAATAATACTCCTAAAATGCACAAAGGAAAGCAGATTTCTGACCTAAAAAAATGCATTTAATTTCACTTTCAAAATCAGATGCATGATTAAACCTATTGCTAAAATAAGAACGAAAAAATAATAAAATAATTAGCATCAAAAAAGATCCTAAAGCTCTTTCTGGTAGCAGAAAAAATTATGTTTCTTCATGACTTTCTGTAATTTCTGATCCAGCTGTAGGCAAAAGTGAAACTGCAAAAAGAACATGGTGGAGCTGAGTTTCTCCTTGCAGTTATGATTCCATATTGAAGAATGATGAAATTCGGAAATGGTTTAAAACCTTTGGATAAACATAAGACTCTCACTGCTTACGAGGCTAACCTTCGGAATTCTTTGACAATTCCTATGATTTTCAGGCCACTAGAATTTCTAAAATATTTTCCAAAACCTTGAATGTGCCATATTTTAGCTATTTGAGTTGTATACGTATGGCTTGATCAAGTGGAAAAACTCGTGATTAAAATAAAATCAGTTGAAAAATGCTATCAGGAAGATGGGGGATGGAAATGATTCTTAAAATAATTGTCTTAAAGATGACAAAAATAATTTTGACAAGAAGCAACCAGAGTATTTTTCCTAGAACATCAAATTGTTTTTAGCTTCTACCTTCAGTGTCTTTAGTGGTAGTTATGCTTTTTCATATTAACTTCTGGACTTCACAATCTATCAATCAGTAAGACTTCTTCTACTGCTGTTAGTGCTGTATATGTATAGGAACTCCCACAAATTGTCAGTCAATTGTAGAACAAGGCAGAAAACATAAAATATATGTCTGTGTCCAGAAATAAAACGGGATGTGAGGGGCCTAATCAGGCAAGAAACAGCGTTTGAACGTATTGTCTTGTTTTTCTAAGAGTGGTAGCTGGGCTTGGAATAATGCTTTTCAAGCTCTGGAAATATCCATATTACTAATCAGAGATACTAATTCATCTATGCAATTAAGGATCCCTGTTCTCCTTTTAATACTATGTATATTAAAATATATATGTATGTATGTCGGTATATGTATGTTATGTATACTAACCCTAATGGGGTCCTTAAACTAGAATTTAGGCTCTTTGGATGAATTTTCTAGAAAACACTGTTAAATACTGCATTTTAGAGGCCAGTACATGGTTTTAGTTTCGGCAGAAAAATTACCTCTTACTGTTTAATTTTTATTTTACTTTGTTTTGTTTTTTCCTGTTTGTCGCTAAATGCGTTGGGTCTTAGTGACGTGTACAGGGAGTTGTGAACGGGGAAGCTAAAACAACAGATCCATGGAGCAGGAAAAAGGATGTGCTGGCCAAAGTGCAAAGGGAATCTACCAATTACTTAGGAGCATAAAAACTTTCCTCTGACACCGATTTTTTCTCTGTTAGAGGTACAATTACATGTACGATGTTCTCATGGTTGTGATTGCAGTAGGCATTTAAATTTCACTTATGACATTATTCCTAGTTGGTTTAGACCAAACTAATCTGTAAAAAGGGGGTCTTTCAAAAGTGTAATTGATAGTATAATAGGAGAGCTATTCCTTCTGGGGAAAAAATGTTTTCCATTCATGCAGCCTGTTACTGTAATCCTGTAAAGTATAAATTGAATGTAACTGTTTAAACTAAATTTCAGACAGAAAGGTCTAATTCTGAATCTGTCCTCTGGTCTGAGGCATTTCCCTTGTCCATTATATACAATATACTCAGCTACTAAGGTAAACCTCTCACATTGCTTTATGAAGAAATCCCCACTAAGGGTTTACCAAATCACTGTATCAGGATAACAAATGATCCGTTTACAAATAGTGTTGCTCTACTGAAATAATGAAGTAATGTAAATTAGCACTAGCTGAGAACTAAGAATCGGGAAAACTACGTAAATTAAATCCAGCTCGGGGTATGTCTGACCCCTGGAATACTTTTGCCTTTGATTAAATAGTATTACACCAGTGCTCACAATCTGTCCTCATTCTGGGAAGAGATGAATTTTACTAGGCTCACTTGGCTAGTTTACTTAACATATAGAGGCACAAAAGTGCTAGGTTTTGCTTATGGAACCAAGAATAAAATTTCTGGTAGGTGGGAGGTGAGTTGCCTGACTTCACAGATTTCACCTTCAATTTTTGTTCTGAATTTGAACTTACAAAACTGAGGAACTTACAAAAATGAGGAATGAATGATTTTGAGTAAAACTCCATAAGCAACTTGATCAGCTCAGGTTTCCTTCAGATGAAAAATCCTAACAATATTTGCTTGAACATAGCTAAAGTTTAGATCAGTAAAAAAAAAAAAGAGCTATTGCTGGTAAGAAAGTCTAGTTTTCTATTTCCTTTTTCTCTTCTTAATATAAATTCCTCATTGCTCAGAATTTGAACTACATTCAAACCAGACAGTTTTAGATCCTTAAAAATGTTTAATTAACATTATTTCAGAATGATATGGTACATTGGTTGTATTATGTTGTCTTGTCTTTTTTCATTCTCAGGTATCTTTTAACTTTGGGGTTTCTTTTGTTTTGGCTCGGGTTTTGTTTTGGTTCATTTGTTTGTAACTACTTAGTGAAAGTACCTAGTTTCCTATGCTAATGGTTTGGTTTGGTTTGGTTATATTCTAGGCTTTTGTAAGCACTTTTATAACCACTACAAGCAGAGTATAAGGTAAAAGTAGTTATCATACAGTTGATGCTGTATCTTGTCATATTAGCCTTCATTTTAGCAAATTCTTCAAGAATATTTGAAGTGCCTGAACCTATATCATGTAGCTGTCCTCAGTGAACTGCTGGGTGGCTCTGCCAAAGTTCTGTCTTCTCCCTCTATGCAGCTTTTTTCCTTATTTCACCATAGTACTATCACTTATTCCACATAGTGCCCTAATCCACTGCAAATATCTGTTAAAATGTGTCAGACGCTGTGGGATTCCGCAGAGTGCCTTATGTAAGTATTAGATGGCATTACACTCTTTTTAAAATTATTATTATTATTTATTATTTTAGGTAGTGATTCCTTATGGTGTTTCTACTCCATAGAGTACCAAAACGCTGGTGTTATTACAAAGACAGCAGAAGAGTTTGTTACTGAATCACTGGAGTATGTCACCTTTGGAGATGAGATTTTTGGATGTTTAGCCCATGAAATTCTGATCGAATTTGGTTGTGAGTAAATGAGTTCCAGAGACTTCAGCCAAGTCTGTCTGCGCTCAGCCTGTTCTTCTCACTGTTTTCATAGACCTTGGACATCAAATGAGAAAGAGAACAGATTGTTAAAGCTGATATGGCACCAGCAAAATATGAAGAGAGAAATACACAAGTAAATTGTAGTGGTAACAGCGCAGGACAGTTTTCTCTGCTTATGAGACTTGAGCTGAGCTCAGTTTGATGTCTGGTTAGTCTTTATCCTTTCTCCAGCTGCCTGTTTTCATGACCCTGTTAAGGAATTTTCCAAGACCTTTACTCCTTCACAAAAACTGGCCAGCAATTTCAAAAGTTGTTAGTGGGGGAGAGGAAGGACATAAAACCAGAATGTACTATCACAGAAACATCATTTCCTTGGATACCATGCTAACAAAATAGCATAAATATTTATACACGGCAGCTGTTAATGATGAGCACTAAATGCAAGTGTAAGGAAGGGAACAGATTTGCTGAAAACAGAGGAATTAACGTTTTCCTCTTAGATAAATGTAGTTACTGAAAGCCTGAAGGAAAAGCTTTTGCATTTAAGGCTATGGCCTTTCTGAACACTGAGCTAATCTCTTTCAGGAATTTTCAGTAGCCTTTTGCCTTCCTGTTGTTTTTGCATGGTTATTCTGAAGGCCTTTATCCTGCAGTTTGTTCCTTTGTGGTATTCCACAGAGACAGACTTCCAGAAGCAGTCCTGCATGCATTTATCGGCTATCTGAGGCAGAGGTGCAGAAACCCCTAACAGAGTCACTCTTGTCAGAAGATGTTGTTGGGGGTTTTAGGAGTTCTCCTGTTTTTTTTCTTTTTCTCTTAAAGAATTTTTCCCATATATGTTGCCGGGGAACAAATTACTGGGTGTTTAAGAAAAACAAAAGACCTGGCCACAGAGGGCGGAGGTCCAGCCAGCTAGCTACTTGTCCTTCACCTGGGGGGTGGGGGTGGCGGGGCTGGCTGGTACCCTCAGTGTGTGGAGAAAGACCTGGTCAGAGCTGGAGGTTCCTGCTTTTCGGCTGTTTTCCCGAGAAACCCGGATCCCCAAGCCCACCTTCTCTGCCCTGCTGGGAGCTGGGCCACAGCCGCTCTGCCTCCGCCGCTTGGAGCCTTCGCTACACTATAACCCTACACACCCTTTGCCGGCTGAGACCTCCCGGAGCTCCCACTGCAGCTCCGGAGTTTGATACACCTCGTCTGCCACCCGGGATCTGCGCTCATCTCTGCTGTTCCAGCCTGCTGTTCCTGAGGGTCCGGCCGGACACTGGGATCAGCCGCCCGGAGGGTTTGTGAAGCTTTTTGTCCATCCCTTTCCCGGGACCCCGAGCCGCCCCTGCCAGCTGTGAGCGGAACTGCACCGAAGGGGGGGGGTGCCTGACAGCCGAGAGAGGCCGGCACTGGGTTTGTGGTTCTGTTTGCTGTTACTGCCATAGTTATTGTTGATTGTTTGCCTTGCCGTACATATATATATATATTAGTAAAGAACTGTTATTCCTACCCCTCATATCTTTGCCTGAAAGCCCCTTAATTTCAAAATTATAATAATTCGGAGGGAAGGGGGTTGCGTTTTCCATTTCAGGGGAGGCTCCTGCCTTCCTTGACAGACACCTGTCTTTTCAAATCAAGACAGATGTGCTCCAGGAAAACCCAGCAAGATGCACTTTACACAGTCTCTCTATGTGTGATTCAAATGAGTTTTAGCCATAGATCCGTTTGAGTGACCTACCAAGTGGTGTGACTTGATACGATCAATCTTTTAAGTAAATTAATTCCTGTCCCTTCCCAAAGAGTATAAAATTTGCTAAAGCTATTCCAGTGACTTTTGTGAGCCTTATATAGGCTCTAAGAAATTTATATTACTATTGTAACATACTCTTGGAGGTCACAAATAATTATGCTTGTTTGATGTTTATGAATAATTTGCTTTATTTCCAACTCATTCACTGTGTATTTTCATGCTTTCAGTGGATGTTTTGTGTCTTCGGTTTCTTTGGAAAAGTCAAGGAAATTTGCAAGAAGGAAAAAAGAAATATGCCAGAATGTAAAGTACACACTGGACTTTGGGAAGTCTATAATGATAAAAAAAAGTATTTCTATCCAGAGCCTGTGAATGGCTTTGCAATATCGGATATGGGATGTGAGAGGCAGCAGCATAGGAAAAAGATACACAGTAATTCTACACTGCTGAATAAATCTAGAAGACAGCCGTTTTTGACTGGATGCCTGTGAAATCGAATTGGATGTTATTAAAAGGTATTTCAAGGACAATGCAATCACCAGGCAGTCATTGTGGATTCGTAAATGGAAAGTTCTGCCTAATTAACTTGATACTGTTCTACAATAAGGTTGCTTGCCTGGTGGATGAAGGGAAGGTGGTAGCTGTGGCTTTTCTTGATTTTAGTAATCTTTAGTAAGATTTTAGTAAGATTTTGGATGCTGTCCCTCACAGTGTCCTTCTGGACAAGCAGTTCTGATGAGCAGGTGCACAGTGTGCTGGAAGAAGAACCGGCTGAAAGTCAGGGCTCCAGGGGTTGTAGTGTGTGGGGCTACATCTGCCTGGTGACCAGTGGTATTCCTCAGGGCTTCGTTGTAGGACCAGTTCTGTTCCACAAGTTTATCAATGATCAGGATGCAGGAGTGGAACGCACCGTTAGCAAATGTGCTGATGATACCAAACTGAGAGGTGCTGCTGACTCTCTCAAGGCACAAGAGCCTTCCAGAGGGATCTGAATAGATTGGAGTGGGATGAAATTTAACAGAACAGAATTTAATAATCAGTGGCATGAAATTTAACAAGAACAAATACAGATTGGACCCTGAGATGCAGTAAAGCTGGGCACTGGGAGAGGAGTGTGTGGAGAGCAGCCCTGCAGAAAGGGATCTGGGGGTGCTGGTGGGCAGCAGCTCAGTGTGAGCCAGCAGTGTGTGTGTGCCCGGGCAGCCAGGAGGGCAAACCCCATCCCGGCTGCATCAGACGCAGCAGCACCAGCTGTGATCGGGATCATCCCGCTGGATTCAGCCGTGCTGCGGCCTCACCCTGAGTCCTGTGTGCTGTGCTGGGCCCCACAGTTTGAGAAGGACGGGAAGGTCCTTGAATGGTCCAGAGCAGGACAGCAGAGCTGGTGGAAGGGCTGGAAGGCACATCCTGTGAGGAGCAGCTGAGGGCTCTGGGTTTGTCTAGTTTGGAGAGAAGGAGGCTGAGGGGTGACCTCATTGCTCTGTACAGCTTCCTGAGGAGGGGACCTGGAGAGGGAAGTGCTCACCTCTTCTCTCTGGTCTGGATATTAGGAAGCATTTCTCTACTGCAAGAATGGCGAAACACTCACAGGCTTCCTAGAAAGGTGGTTGATGCCCCATCTCTGTCAGTGCATCTGGCCAATGCCCTTCGTAATTGCCTTTAACTCCTAGTCAGCTAAACTAAATTATATCTGTAAGTCCTTTCCACCTGAACTATTCTATCCTAGGCCAGGCTAGTCTATGCTATTTAATCAGATGCGTTTCTGCTCATTAAAAATCAGTCATTTTCATGTATCTTTTAATTTTGCATGTTCTTACCCAGATTTTACCCAGATCTGCAAGCAGTCATCAAAAATCACTTTACTCATATGGGCTCCTATGAGTTGGTTCTGCCACTGAACTCAATGAATCTGCTAATACACTTATGCTCTTTCATGTTGGAATTGGAAGTAAAACTACTACTTGAGTATTATCACCCGATGTAGAAAACATCTGGAAATAAAAATGAGACATCTCTGCTGGACATTTCAGCATTGCTGGTTTAAAAAGCAAGGAATAGAAATGGTTTGTTCATCACTCCATAAAGACTATGTTTTCAAGTGATTAAACTATATTCTTCTAAGTGTGATATTTGTGCAGCTGTGCAGCAAATAAATACAGAATACAAGATATGTTATTACATGTGCACCAAAAGCTGTTGAAGTTCCTGGGGGAAATACACATTGAATAGGAGGCCCAAGTGTGAAATGTAGGGTTTGTGTTTGTCATTAGTAGAAGTGCCTGTTTCTCCATGTATGTATAGGCTCAATCAATGCATTCTCAGATACAGCATGAAATGCAGTACATGTCTCTTTCTCAGTTCATCCACTCCAAACACATACTGAGGCCTTGTCCACGGGCAGCTCTTAGCATGTTTAATTTACATGTGTTAGCAGTCCCTACAGAGCAGTGACTGCTCCTACTCTGCTTGAGTCAGTGGGAGTCACTTAGGGATTCAGTCACTGCAGCAACAAACCTGAGGACTCCCTTGCCTGCAGCTCATCAGGATCACAACAGTATAGCTACAAATCCCCTTATTTTCTCTCAGATTTTCACATGGGTTGCCTAACTCATGTTAAAGAACATGCTTTCACTCTTCCTACAACGACACTTGTTTGTCTCTGGAGACGAATATTTATCTGACATACAGGGAACCTAGTAACACAGAAGTACCACTGGCACAGGCAGAGGTTAGCAAGTAAGAGACTCAGTTTCCAAGGTTTGCAAGCCCTGCGATCTGTGACAAATGACAATTCCGTATTTCTTGTCTCACACTGGTTTATGGTTGTGCATTCTCTGTGGGTCTTGCAGGCTGTTGAGCTGAACAATCAGCTTGGAGTCGATTTGTTTCTCCTGATGAACAGAAGGACACTATTACTTGCTATACCTTCATGGTCAGTCTGTAAAGCATCTATGTCTGGCCTTTTGGCTCAATCACGTGGTATGATTCATGGGGTGTCCTGTGCAGGGCCGAGAGCTGGACTCAATAATTCTCATCAGTCCTGTCCAACTCAGCATATTCTAGGATTCTATGGTTCTGTGATTTTATTTGCACAATATTAGCCTGGGTCTTGCTGACTTCCAATCTTCTAATGATAAATTAGGAGTGCTCTCTCTAATGATAAATTAACTTAAGTCTGCAAAAAGAGGTTTCTCCTCCACTGGCTTTTCAGAGAAGTTAGTGAGTGGATTAGCCACCAGTGTACAAGCTTGGAGGAGGAGCAATCATACCTTTCTCTTCATTTTATAGGCCACGTGTTCTCTCGGAGTGCTGAACAAACAACTCAAAAATTATATTATCTGCTCTTGCTGCTAAACTTGGACCTGATTGATTGGGAAATGGAAACTGAAGGGAAAATGGAAGTTCTTCCCAGTACTCCCTACCTAGGGAGAAGGTGGAGGAGCAGACCAACAAGTCAGGCATTCTGCTTTTCCCATAGAACTCATAGCATGGGATTTCCTCTTTCGTCATAAAACATTGCTAGTAACATGTCTGCACACTGGAGCAGTGGCCCTTTGTGGAAGGATTCAGTATTACCCCCGTTTACGGAGAGGGAAGAAGAGGTGTAGAGGGGTGAAGCACCTGCCCCAACCCACCCATAGGAAGGAGGATCACCTCAAGACAAACACTGGTCACGGAATCACAGAATCACAGAATGAACTAGGTTGGAAAAGACCTTTAAGATCATCTAGCCCAAGCTGTGACCTAACACCTCCTCATCAACTAAACCGTGGCACTGAGTGCCACATCCAGTCTTTTCTAAACACATGCAGGGATGGTGGCTCCACCACATCCCTGGGCAGACGATTCCAGACGATTCCCAACCACTCTTTCAGTGAAGAATTTTCTTCTGATGTCTAACCTCAACTTCCCTTGGCACAGCTTAGGACTGTCAGTGGTTGCCTGGGAGAAGAGACCAACCCCCACCTGACTACAATCACCTTTCAGGCAGTTGTAGAGAGTGATAAGGTCACCTCTGAGTCTCCTTTTCTCCAGGCTAAACAACCCCAGCTCCCTCAGACATTCCTCACAAGGCTTGTGTTCCAAGCCCCTCACCAGCCTTGTTGCCCTTCTCTGGACACATTCAAGCATCTCAGCATCCTTCCTGAACTGAGGGGCCCAGAACTGGACACAGCACTCAAGGTGTGGCCTCACCAGTGCCGAGTACAGGGGAAGAATGACTTCCCTGGTCCTGCTGGCCACATGTTGGAACCCTGAATTCTGAGAATTTTGTTCTTTCTACTCTGATAAGCAATGATCCTCAAAGGTACACTCCATTTGACCTTAGGCCTTGGGAAAAACTTCCTAGACTGTGTGATACTGCTGAGATTGTTGCTGTGTAATTAAAAGTTATATCAGTGGGTGAAATATGTAGAGATATTGAACTTAGGTTTAGGGATATGTAACAAGATGGAGGATTTTGGGTGGGGGTTTGTACTCCTTTCTTCTTTCTTCTTTCTTCTTTCTTCTTTCTTCTTTCTTCTTTCTTCTTTCTTCTTCTTTCTTCTTTCTTCTTTCTTCTTTCTTCTTTCTTCTTTCTTCTTTCTTCTTTCCCAACCTGTCTTTTCTGGTATTGGTTCAAGAAATCCACAGTGCGGACCATGTAAAGATATTCATTGGATTTTAAGTAAAAACATCTTACTTAGAAGTCTATAATTGGGTAGATTAGAGTATAAAAGACCTTGGAAGTAGCACTCAGGGACCATTTTAGCCATTTTTTCTCTTTGCTAACTAAGAAGCATGTCCCGTGCAGATGTGTTACTGATAAGAAAATAAAAACAAACTGAGACTGAAGAAATACCATCATCTCCTGCTTCCTAATTCAAACTCTGAGCAAAACGGACTCTCAAAACAAAGAAAATCGTATCAGCATGAAACTGATAGCCACACTATTCCTGATACAGGCCAGGATGCCACTGGCCTTCTTGGCCACCTGGGCACACTGCTGGCTCATGTTCAGTCAGCTATTAACCAGCACCGCCAGGTCCCTTTCCGCCTGGGCACTGTCCAGCCTCTCTGTCCCCAGCCTATAGCGCTGCACGAGGTTGTTCACCTCTCCTCAGCCCCATCATCCAAGGACCCTGTGCCTTCTAAGGAGACCCATGGCTCAGAAAGTCAAATGTCTTCAAATTAAGTAACAAAAATAATGACTATCCACCTAGAGCCAAACTTTGTTGTGTTTATGTGCTTATATCCTGACTCCACCTGGGACTCTGATGAAAAGCTGCCATCCATGCGTTAATGGAGGGTTATGCGTCCTTTTCCCAGGGCCACTGAATCAGGGAATTACAGGATGGTTTCAAGTGGGAAAAAACTTCAAAAACCATCTACTCCAACACCTCTGCCATGGACAGAGGCACCTTCGACTAGAATAAGTTGCTCCACATCCAGCCTGGCCTCAAACACTTTCAGGGTTGGGACATCCACCGCTTCTCTGGGCAACCTGTTCCAGTGTTTCACCAACCCCACAGTGAAGAAACTATTCTTTAGATACAACGTTAGTCTACCCTCTTTCAGTTTAAAACCAGTGCCCTTTGTCCTGTCACTACCGGCACTGATAAAAAGGTCTCTCTCTTATTAGACTCCTTTATCTATTGTGAGGATACAGTGAGTTTCCCTGAAGCCTTCTTTTCTCCAGACTGAACACTCCAACTCTCTAAGCCTGTCTTCTTAGGAGACGTGCTCCAGCCCTCTGACTATTACTATGGCCCTTCTCAGGACCTGCTCCAACAGGTCCGTGTCTTTCTCCTACTGGAGACTCCAGAGCTGGATGCAGCACTCTGGGTGCACTGCTCCTCTGTTCTCATGAGAGCAGAGGGCAGAATGCCCTCCCCCTGCTGTTCATGCTTCTTTTGGTGCTGCCCAGGGTATGGTTGTCTTTCTGGGATGCAAGCACACATTGCCTGCTCATATGTAATTCTTTTTATCTTCTAGTACCTCCAAGTCCTCCACAGGGCTGTTCTCAATACATTTATCTTTCAATCTGTACTGATATAGGAAATTGCCCAAACCTAGGTACAGGACCCTGCACTTGGCCTTGTTGCACTTCTTAAGGTTCACATTTGCCCACCAAAGCCTCTGAGGGTCCCTTCCTTCGAGTGTGTCAACTGTACCACTCAGCTTGGTGCAATCCACACACTTGCTGTGGGCACACTTGATCCCTTTCCTTTATCACTGACCAGTATTGCTCCCAAGTGACAGGATCCTGGGAAATGTCATGATCTCTTCAGCCAGAGGAAGAACTCCATCTGGCCATCTTCTGCTACTTAGGGGTGCTTCAACAACTGTCTACACATATTATGCCAATTTTGGCCCCAACCAGAGTCATGCACTAGAAAAAATCCTGAAAACTCCATCCTATTGCAATGGGGGCAGTCCACCAGGAAGACCACCATCAGTTCCAGCTCCCCTCAGATCTGGCACTTTCATGGAAGAAGGCCTTTGACCGTGGCCATCTTCCTAATGGGCTGGGTGCCAGGGATGTTGAGCCACAATTTTGTTTGGGGATGCAAGACAATCACCCAACTAATGGCACTGCAAAAGCATTAAGTGACAGGCACAGGATGGCAGGACCTCCAAGAGTGCACTGTAGCTACAGTTGTTCCCAAAGAGGGCTTGTTTCCTGATTTTTCTGCGAGGAACTAAACCTAGCCTGTTTTTCCGAGCAATGAGGGAGCAGAAGAGAGACAGAAGGAGGAGCACCGGACCCGTGGAAAAAAGAAATTGTGTCAGAAATACAGTGTAGTGCACAAAGGAAAATATTTAAAGGATCTCACTTTCTTTCACACGCTCACAGTGGTTACATTGCCCTGCTTTTCCCAGTGTGTATGCATGTGCATAGTCGCCCATGTGTGATGCCACAGTGTTGGTGGCCTTAGTTACCTTGAAGTTGGTCTTCAATAAGGGCCACAAAAAAATCAAAAACATTGGAGAAAGTCAGATCTTTTTGTCCTTGAGGCTCCTTTCAGGAATAACAGTGCAAGTCATCAAGGGTTTTGAATGTATATTGTGCAGGCCAGTAGAGAGTTGAGTGAGGGTTTTGTTGGTTTGTTGGGGTTTTCTTTGGTGTTTTTTTTTGTTTTCTGGGGTCATGGGGGTTTTTTGGTTTTTTGTTGTTTTGTGTTTGGTTGGTTGGGTGGTTTGGGGTTTTTTGGTTTCTTGTTTGGTTGGCTGGTTTTTGGGTTGTTTGGGGGTTTTTTGTTTGTTTGGTTGGTTAGTTTGTTTAATTTTTTTTTACTTTTGATTATTTTTCTGTTTGTTTCATTGGGGTTTTGTTCCCCAAATCACTATTTTTTGAGTAAAGCTAAAACAATTTACAGCTATGGGATGTGAACTGTAAATCTTTGACTCACACAGATTTTGGTTATTACATTAGTCACATGCTCAGGCAAAGAGGAAAATCACTCCAGAAAAAAGTCACTCCAGTTAGTCAGTCTGCAAGACTACTAGATTAAGGAAAACAGGAGCTATGCACTGCAGGATTGCTTTTAACATTATGTTGTATTCAATCAGTGGATTACATCAGCAGTTGAGTCAAAGCCTTACTTTCACAAAGATTGGAGCTTCAAATCTGTCTAGACAAGTAATTTACAGCAAGGGAAAAAATCTAAACCATTGAATCCTAATGTTGTAAACATTCTGTTATCAAGGCTGGTAATACAGACAGGGCTCTACTTTTCTCAAGGACCACCCACAAGAGAAAGAATTTGATATGGCAACTTGCCTGAAAATTTTTCTTTATGATATCCCAGGATGTTGTAGCTGCATGAAAGAGCTGTACGAGTGAGGAGTGCTTTGCTGAGGGAGCAGCTGATGGGATTGGCCTTGACAGTGACTGCAGTATGCACTTCAGAAATGTCAGTCCTCCCAAAAACACAGAATAAAGACAGAGAGCCTTCAAATAGTTTATTGACTATTCTGCTCTGTCCTTTGATCTTTCCAGCATTCTGGCATTTCAAGAATCCCAAATTAACCATAACGTGTGTAAAGAGACAGTTATCTTTTCCCCTGCCCCCTTTCTTTTTAAAGAGCGTCCTTGGTTAAGAGCCTACTTGCAGACCTTCTGCACGGTCTTTAAGCCACAGGAGCATATATCCTGGTACATATGGGTTTCTGAAGGCAAAGGCAGATTCCAACATTACAACCCAGAGTCTTCCAAAGTGAGGCAGACCATCGGTCGCTGTCGGTGGTTGCAGCAGAAGCATGGCAGACATCTGGTATAACTCGCCACTTGACATCCCCTTGCATCTCCCAGGACAGCTGTAGGATAATAAGAGCTTTCTAAGTCCTGGATAAGAGCTTTCAGTCTTGGATATTAAAGCTGGATACCAGCATCCACACTTACACATTTAAGTCCCCATTTTAGGACAGTATGTGTGATCTACATTGAAATTGCTGTCCAGCTTACTGAATGAATTGAAAGAGTGATGGCAAAATACACTTCCAACTAAAGTCTCCTACACTGATTTTGGTGTATTTTAACCTTTCAGAAATTATTAAAACCAAGAGTGACTGAAATGTTATATAAAGCATATTTCGAACTAAAGCAATCTAGACTTTTTCAAAGTTTCAAATCTAACTGAATCTGGGTATTTGTCATGAAACTCTGAGGCATTCACACCAAAAAGAAGACCACCCTGTAAAAGAGTTCTGCCTCTCCACAATGTTTTGGGGTTTTGATTTCAGTGGGTTTGGTCGAGGTGGTTTTTTGGGGGTTTTATTTTTCAGTTTGGTTTGGTTATGACAGTTTTTTGGGGTTTGGTTGGTTGTGGGTTTTTGTTGTTGCTGCCAAAAAGAAAGGTACATGAAAAAAAAGGCTGGTTAGCATTCCTGGCTTCTTGCCTGGTGAAGAAAAACTCAGAAAAGGAAGCTGGCCCAAGAGGGCTATTACATTCCTCTCTCCCCCTCTCTTTCCTCCACTACTCGGCAAACTTCCGAGTTGAATGGTCCAGGAGTGAGTGAGTGGGGAGCAAGGTCAAGCATGGCTTTACACACCGAAATCCCATCTTGATAGCTTTGCTAGCTCAAGGGGAGAGTATAAAATCTACTGGAGGATGACCTATTGCTGTTTGTACTGCCCTGTAGTATCGAGGCAACTAGGATTGTTAGTCCCTATGAATGGTTTAAAAATCAATTGGCCATTCCCGGGAACCTTTTGGAAAATCTGTGTGGCCAAACAATTGTGCTTGCTACTGTTCAAGACACTAAAGGCCTGTTTTGATACAATGAGAGATTTTGCTGAAACACTGCTACCTAGGAGGACATGCCCTCCTGCTGCATGACTTTGTCATGTTGTGAGCACAGTGTGAGTTTATGCTGGGGAAATACCTTCAGTGAACAGGTCAATGAAAATTAAATAATCATCAAAGCCCTTTTCACTGTCTTCAAATAGACATTGACCTAGAATTTACTATAGAAGTAAACAGTGAAAAGAAACAATGATAAAAATGTATTTTGCAAAAATACTTGGCAAAGGAAAGGAAGAAGTCAAAAGCAGCTGTTCTGATGCAAACTAATGCCTACTTGGGGTGCAAGAGAGAGGGGAAGATGACTGGCTCCAGTGCCTGAGCTGGAGCAACAGAAGGGGAATGATCTGGGCTGAGGACTGATGCTGGTGCAGGGCTCAGTAGGGAGTCTGTGGTTATTGAAACCTCTGGGGCAAAGTGTCCCTCCATGGAGATAAGAACATTTATCCCACATCAGAGATACTAAGAAGTGAAGCCACTTTCTTTGGAAGACTTATTGCAGACGTAGGGACAGCTGGTTAGTATTACTGCTGTTTAATGGCTCAGAATATGATAACACTGCAAGTGCTGGAAAGCTTAATCCTTTCCCTACAGATTGTACAAGCTAAAATGACTTCTTGAAGAAAATAGATGCAGCCTGCATTAGGATTATAGCTGCTTGAATTTTCCTGTCCAGGGTAGGCTAACTTCTACAAGTGTGCTTTGGAAAGTACTGATGTGTCAGCATGGAAAGTAAGCAGGAGAAAGACTTCCAGTGACCTCAGTGGCTTTGGCTCAATCCCTACTGAGACAGAATGCATCTGCATAAAACCAGACATCTACTACTGTTACTAGATACTGTGTTTCAAGCAAAAGTATAGTATTCTAATCCGTCTTATTTAGACGCTCAGTCCTAATAGGGTTTTTTAAACAGCACAAATTTCTTGCAGGAAAGTGACCTGACTGAGTTAATCAGACAGATTGATACCTCTTTCTGAACAATGAAGTGCTATTATTGAAACTAAGAGATCAAAATATCAGATTTTAAATGCTTATGTAGGCCAGCACGACTGAGCCGGTGTCTGGGAATGAGATGCAGATTGGCCTCCCTCCTGGAACAGGCACAGCAAGGATGTGCTCTGCAGGAACTGAGCAGGGTGAGGGAGCTGAGTGATGCAGAGATGCTTCTGTACTGCTGGCATAAGGAATTATCCTTTCTGCGTCATACTGGAAAACAGAAGCATTGCCTCGTGCCTGAAGCTGCCTCCTGGGAAGCAGCAAACCAAGAGCTGGCCTCACCACTGAGAGGTGCTGTGAGAGCGTGTAACCAAAACACAGTCAGCAGTGCAAAGCCAGCTTGTACGTGGAGAATAGCAATCGTGTGTTGCTAAAACCTACACAAACCGAGGTTGCTCAGGAGCACACCGAGTTGTACAAAAAGCAGAACAAGTCAGGGTCGAGAGAACAAATTAGATCTTTAGGCTTTATGTACACTGCTGTTTAAATTAAAAAAGCTTTAAAATTATAGGGAGCGATGCAGCTATCTGAACAGATGCCTCCGGGGGGCACTATGACTACAAAATAAAATCCTGACTGATTTGGCTACTATTTTCCCCCTGTTTTGTTTCTTCTAATGGCATTGCAGGCTTTGTACACTCATTCAGCTCCTCTCTCCAGGACATATACTGAGGGGTTTTTGTTTATATGGGTTTTTTTAAGGCGAAAGAGAAGAAAAATCAAATGCTGATTTCAAGGGTGTTTTTCTTGAGACAGAACTAGGCGAAACTCAGATAAAGGCATCAGTGATCTCTCTTCTGACCTCAGCCATACACAGACCACAGCATGTTGCAGCTCCACATTCAGCTGGAAGGTCTGACAATCCAGCAGAAAGTCCTGCCTTTTGTACACCTCTCAACAGCATGCCGTCCACATTAATAACTTCCGAAACAGCCAACTGGGCATGCTCACACCAAAAGCCCACTGATGTCAACACAGTATTGAAGAAGGATCAACACTACAGGAGATCAGCCCATGGGGCACACCTGGTTCTGGTTTATGTCTGCTCTGCTTGCAGACTTTGGTCTAAATCCCCTGTGTTGTTCCGTTCCTACCCACGGGCTAACATATGGCTGGGAGTCAGATCATCTGACTGCTTTATGGGCTCTTATCTTTCATTGTGCTCCACACAAGCAGAAATACTTCTAGATCTTGCTCTGGTAGAGCAAACAATTATATAAGTGACATTAGGTAAATAAAACATCTTTTTGCCTTTGAAGAACCAGTATCTGCCTTTGAATGTTATATATCTTCTCGCTGATCAAAGGCGGTTATATTGCCCTTTTTGTTACACATACAGATTGTTGTATTTGTCTAACATTTACAGCATGTAAGGCTGCTTTAATCTGTCACTCAAATTCCATAGTTTGTCTGCCTTTGGTTTTATCTTAGCTTTGAAAAATAAGGTTTAGTGAGAAAGTGTAACTGAGTATTTATACCCCGTTTTTATTTCATCTTGGGTTTTCACCTGCATCTCCTTTCTAATCCACTCCACTCCCTACTCTCCAGCCTGTGCTGAGCAGCACTGATGATTTAAGATTATAGTAAATATTTCACTTCAAACAGGATGGAAATATTTCAGATATCATCAGAATAGTACTCTCCCTCACATACAGTGACAGAGGGGCTTGAGTGTGCATGTGAGAGTGGGAGAAATAAAAGAAGGCTGGAAAAGGAACTGAATTTAAGCATTGGCAGCCAGACAGTGGAGTTCCAGGGCAGACTGGCAGCTCCAAGTTGCCTGGAGGCTTTTTGGGCATGGTCGGGAGCTAGGAAGGCCATGGAGCCAGGGTTCATGCCATTCTCACCATCAAAGCCAGACAGTCACACATAGACTTCACAGCACCACTTTTAAAGCATTCTTAAATCTAAATCACCTTGAAGTGTAGAGTCCAGGGCTGGCTTTCTAAAAACGTAAATGAAGTTCTGAGAGGATGTGGAAGTTATGAGACAAGTAAAACTTGTAAACTCAGCCATTTCAAGTCATCTGAACACGTAATACCTGTTTTAAACAAGTAAGTACTAATTCCCTGGTATTTCAGAGTGAAGAATCCAACTCAGCTTAAACAACTGAAGCAGCTCATCTCAGTGGGTTCCTCCAGGGCTTGCTGCAGCTTGGTCTGTGTCTGATTCTCTCACTGATCTCTGGTACATAGATAGGTCATGCTGTGAATTAGTTTCTTGACTTCTTTAATTTGTTCTGGTCCTTAGATGGGACCAGTATCTGTGAAAGTTAAAGCCCCTTTAAGATGAAGACTAACGAAACCTGTTTTACTAGCAAGAGTTGAATACTTTGTAACTTCGATCAAGGGCCATTCTTTACTAGTTTTTCTCTTCTCTAGTGTATTTTTTCCAGAAAGAAAGCCTTTTGCTGAATTAAGGTATGCATATTAGGAAGGCACGAAGTGGAGAAGAAAGAAACCTAGAGATGAGATGTCTAGGGAAAGGGGTCAGAGATTTAGAGAAGACACGATCCTGGTGGCAAAAGAAGCTTGGAGAGATGGCTGCAAGGTGTGGGTTCTGGATATAACCTCCAGTGAGACAACCAAAAGATGACAGCTGCAGACTGAAAGTTTAGGGAAGTGTCACAGTTGAGGGATTAGAACAAAGACCTCAGCGATCAAAAAACATAAGCATGGAAATAAGATGGAAATCAGCTTGTGAGGTAAATGCATAATGCCCAAAGGCAAGTGGAGAGAGTTTCTGTAGAGGGGAAACTGAGAAAGCAGCAAAAGGCAAGTCATTTGTTTTTGGCTCCTGTGCTTTAAAGGCAATGAAAATCCATAAACATTTTGATTTTGTCCCATTCTGACTGTTCCATTGCTTCTCCACGAGTCTGCAGGCTTGTGGAGTTGTTCTAGCAGCTCGCTCTTGTTGATAAAACTCCTCACTGCTACACGGCTTGACATGTGTGCCTGTCAGAGGGCAAAACCAACACCAGTCCCATTTCTTCTCTCTCCTTCTTTGCAATTTTGGTGTGTGATGCAAACATGACTTCAGTCACATAATGGGAATGAGTTGGAGGTTACGTGGCCCCTGCTGCACCTGAGTTTTAAATGTATTTTTTCCAGTCAGTCTTCTGGGGCTGCTTTCCTGCAAGATAATGTAGTACAGCCCACATACCACAGTTTTAATTAAAGCCTGAGAAGTTTTTGTAAGGAAGTTCTCCAGACTGCAATGACTACAAGCTTCTGAAGATGTTATGTGTATATCACACTTAACCACTTGCACCCAAAGTGAGTTACTCAGAATGGATAAACAAAGCACACTCTGCCTTCTTTTTCAGAGCAGGAATAGTTTCAAAAGGAAGAATGTTTAAGGATTAATTCTGTCCCAAAAGAAAAACCAAACCAGCAGAAGTTCTTGGTGTCTGAGACAAATGTTTGCAGAACACTGTCTAACTATCTTCACATGCTGATTTTATAGATCTAGGCTTTAAAAGGCAGCTTTCTTCTCCCAAAGCTCCACCCACATCATAAATCAATAAATAGATCAATAAATAAAGTAACAAAATATCTCTGCTGCTGATACACAGTAGATGCCAGTTTCTCTTCCTGTTCTGTTTGGCAGATTCCCATCAATGACACCGAGTGGGTGGCCCACATATTGGTAATCACCTTAATTTCCAGAGTTGCTTCTGTTATTAAACTGTGTCACTGATCCCATCTGGATTACAGAAACCCATTTTACTGATGAAATCACAGAGAATTTCAGTAAAAGTTGAATAATATTCTTTCAATATTTAATAACTGTGTGGATCTGGCTGTGCTTGCAACATAGGCATATGGCAAGCACATGAACAACATGCTGTACTCTGAACCTATTGTTTTAGTTTGTTTCTAGCAGTTTAAGTCCAGAAAAATCCATTGCTATTAAATTACTTGTGATGGTTCATTAGGAGAAAAAGATGTTACAGCAGAACATTCTCTCTCCTTGCTGCCCTCCCTCCCCCCTGCTTGTTGAGAGAGATATTAATGTTGCACACAAACAATTTTTAATCTTTTTTTCCTAAGTATAAGCAAGTCTGGCAAAAAGAAAGTAAACTTCATGTTTAATAAGAGTAAAGCAAGATATTTCAGGAAAGATAGTCCTTTGTTAGACTGAGTGTCATACTTGGATAAAACAGGAAATCTTACAGACACGTATGCCCTCCTTCAGGTTCTAATGTAATAAAAAATATTGCCTCTCCTGACAAACACTGTCTACTTTTATCCTTGTATCTTGTATCACAGCTACATCAACACAACATTCCTTGGTATAATGAATTTCTATGCCTGTGAGCAACAATCACAGATACTTGTTTCTTATTTGAAAATTTCAGATTTTGCTTTTGGAGTTTTTGAGGATACACTCTCAGCCATCTCACCTTTTTTTTTTTTTTACATTCTGTAATGTTACAAGCTTCACAGTAAAAATGAAAATCAATGTATTTTCAAAATTTTGTTTTGATTTTTAGATATAACACTTTTAGATATTCTCTGATCTAGACATTAAACTCTGCTTAATGTCAGCAACAGGTTCTCTTTTCTTAACAGCTTCTTAATGACTCTATAGAGACAGCCTCTGCCTGCCCAGGTGCCATGTAATTCCAGCACTGGGTATATTCTTAATTCTATTTAAATGTGAAGTAATTTTCTACCTTTTCTGCAAAAGAAGGGACACCCAGCACTGTCTGATATGTCTGATACGGTGGGACTGCTCACAAACACAGCAAGAAAGTGGCAACTGCTTATTCAGTGCATTTTCACACCCTATTTAAAACTGTAGCACATCCAGCTAGTGCATCCATGCCTGTGCTGGAGATGGCTATTTCCTGCTTCAAAGTTGTTCCTGCATTTGGCCTTCTCCTTTTTCTCCATCAATCATCTTCTCATGAAACTTTAATTTCTGTTGTAGGATGTTTATTCCCTCCCCAGGGGAGCAATGCAGAGTACCTACAGCCTCTTAAAGGATTTGAGATGCTTCCCTTCTGGTCTGGGCATTGTTGCCTGCCTCTCTCTGGGAATGGCAACTGCATGGAGCATCCCTTGTTCTCTTTCTTATAGGACTACTCTTTGCCCCTGGTACTCAAGCACTATGCTGCTGACCCTGGCCTTGAGCAATGTGTAACTGTGCCATGTAATTTGATATGAGGTGACACATCAGGTCAGGCCCTCTAGGGATGAGGTGTTGCCCCTAATTCCACCGATCATCAAGTTATCTGGCCAGTTACCTGGCCAGAGGCACAGCTTGTATGCACAAAAGTGGAATTCAGCTAATTTCACCTTCAGAAACTACTTTCTTTGTTGAATGTGGCAATATAAATCAGGAGGAAAGCAGAGTTCCTCTAGGCACTGGTAAGCTGCTTTCACCCTGCCAGGGTGACTTCCTAATGGTTCCAGCAGCACCACGTGTAGCACTGATGTAGGGAAAGCTGCACCTAGGCTTGGAGGTCAGCGTTACCCTGGGCTAAGCCCAAGCACCCTCAGGGCCATGTAAGTCCTTTTCCTCTTCCGGGGGAACTAGACATTTTAGCATTCCTGTAAATAAAGTAAGTGTGAAACATATGTTGTATCTCCCCATGCAGACACACATGCATGACATGAATGCTCTGAGGCTGTCGGGTCATTTATAATGCTGTTTGGTTTTTATGGCCTAGCAGACACAGTATTAGTCATGTACACAACTTGCATATTCACTGTTATTTTCAGATGTTATAAAGTAATAAATATTATCATGCACCTGGCCATAGTGGTGCTGCAATTCTTATACATTTGCCTTTCTCCCATAATTTCTTTTAAAATTTCAGTATTGTTCCATAAGGTTTTGGAATTCTGACAGTTATTTTAGTCTGATTAAGGAAATATTGCTGGATAAAATATTTGCTTATCAAATATATGTTGAGCCCCTAGATAACAACATTGAATAAAGAGCTGGACTGCTAATCTTTGGAACACATCTTTTCCCTGCTGCTGTAATAATAGCTTTGATTTCATAAGAAGCTGCGGGGACAATATACCTCTCTTGTGTTTGTGGCACCATTCATATTCCTGGCACTCTGTTAAGTTGTGACACTCATACTCCCTCTTGAAGGCTGTCACAACACAGAGAAAGTACCTTAAAATAAAATTCTGAAAAGAACGAAGTCATTAATGATCCAAATAAGGCAGCTTCCCCCTGTTTACAAACGTGAGATGACTCTACAGCAGCCCCGAGTTGCCTTGCTTGAAGCATGTGGAACTGTGCTGCTGTCCCCCAAGGAAGTGCCTTTTCCCTTTCAGACCACACATCAAGCACGATAACCGTGGCAGTACCTATCACAGCCAAAATTCAAACTGGTGTGAGCTGCAACTGCAGATCTAGTGCAAGTGTACAGGAAAGATGCTGTAGCTGCCACTGCTCCCCACATGGCAGTATTCGGGAGTTTCCCCACACAGCACAACACCAAGGCATTGCAGGTGGGTTTCCCTGAGATTTCCACTCTGCTGGTAGAGCACAGAACTTCAAATGCCAGGAAAAGGAAATAAGATCATGGCTTTTTCAAATATTTTCCATGGTGCTTCTCTAAATATGTGTATGATTAGGAAAAAAAAACCAACAACAAAAAAACCCCAACCCAAAACAAAACAAAACAAAACAAAAACAAACAAAAAAAGGGAGTGCCAAAGGACCTGCCGTTTCTCTGCAATCTTGTCAAGAGAAGATTCTGCATGCTGCTCCACAACAGAATGATAGATAAATGGCATTTATCCTGAGGTGTGTTTCTAGCTGCCCTCCCCTTACCCCCAGCAGTCTGTGTGGTGCACTGACATCAATTTGTAATTGTGGGAGTGCACTGCCACGTAGGGAGAAATCATTGCCTTTCAAGATCCAGCTTTTTTTTTTTGAGACAGCTAGCTTTTGCTATAAAATCCAAACACTGGAAAAAATGGGGAGAATAAATCCTACAATGACACAATTTACAAAGCATGAAGCTTTAGGATATTAAACTATTATGAAAAAGGGTCTTCACTTCATTGGGCTCGTTCATGTCCTCTGCTTTGAACTTGACTTACTCTAATTAATATAAGGTTTCCTTGAGTCAGGGAAAAAAGCCAAAAGAACAGAGTGAAACAGAAAGGACATATAATCAGGTAAAAGCCTCTGGTACCAGGAAAGAAGGATAGCTCTAAGAAAAATCTATGGCATTGGAACATGGTAGTTCAGAATATATTTATGCTTGTAGAAGCATAATAGTCTTGTTCCCAATTCAGATATGTTTTGAAGGTATAATAAAAAGTTACACTGTAGTTTCTCATCAGATAGTGTCCTGGGTGGGTCCTGACATATATCAGCATTTTAGAAATGGCATTTAACAAGAGATGAAACAGAATTCTCCAGGTTTACAAGAATGGGTTATAAAGACCATGTGTGATGGTCTGGCAGAAACGTCCTGGCAAGGAAGATTACAGTGGATTTTAATATGACTTTGGAATGTAGTAAGGGTACTTTTGAAGTCTATATATTTTGGTATCTGCTTCACCCTCCATGTACTCCAGGTCAAGTGTGACTGCATCAAAAAAGCCGAATGAGTGCTACCATGCACATGGTATTGCGCAGATTTAACTGCTGGATGGTCTCCTGGGAACAAGCCACTGAAGAAAGCCCTGCCACAAATTGTAACCTTTCTTCAGCAGCCGGGTGAGTCAAGAGAACACATGAACACACGTGATAGCGTCTTTTGATAGGCCACGTCTTCTCCCCTTTTTGCGCCTTGTGAAAGTTCCTTCACCTCTGAACAACTGAGTGCCATGCGCGACAAGACTTCAGGTGACATGGTAGTCATTAGTTGCTCCTTCTATGCTGCCACTGGAATGACACAGAGGTAAAGGGAAACTTCTTGATGGCAAATGTTGTGGCCAATACAGCATTCCTGATAATGGTGTTATTACCCAGAAGAGAAACTCTGGTCACCACCTGCAGGCTTCTCTAAAATCCATCACAACATTAACAAGAAGAATTGCTGACAATTCCTTCCTTCCTTCCTTCCTTCCTTCCTTCCTTCCTTCCTTCCTTCCTTCCTTCCTTCCTTCCTTCCTTCCTTCCTTCCTTCCTTCCTTCCTTCNTCCTTCCTTCCTTCCTTCCTTCCTTCCTTCCTTCCTTCCTTCCTTCCTTCCTTCCTTCCTTCCTTCCTTCCTTCCTTCCTTCCTTCCTTCCTTCCCTCCTTCCTTCCTTCCTTCCTTCCTTCTTCTAACACGAAGGAAGAATTGCTGACAATTCTTCCTCCTCTTTCTAGATAAGTGAGATTCATTCATGATGAGGGGCTTGCATTGCTAAACCCAGGCTATGCTTTTTGTTTTTCCCAGTAGATGAAAGACGAGAGAGCTTCTTAGAACAGATCCTAATCTGTGAAGAAATGGGGAACTGAGCTTACTCACTTCATAAAGAAACCTTGAAGGAAATTTTCTCTGTTAAAATTTCTCTAGTTAAATAGCTGTGAAGTCATAAAATTTAACTGAACAACGGTTTTCCATATAAAGGTCTCTTCAGCCAATAGTTCCTCTCTAAGCTGTTCCGAATCATCCTGGCTTCAATAAGATCAGACGCTCAAACCATCAGCACAGGAAACAATGTGACTTCAATAGGTTTAGCAGCTATTCAATATGCTCTGTTGTGGTGGGTCTTCCTTGTGTGCAACTTTGTCATGTTTTTCACAGGCTTCCATTATTGTGTCTATTAGACAGGACACATAAGAGATAATTTCTTAAAGCAGTTTGTGGGGGGAGGCATTGCCTGTTATAGTTTTTCTTTAAATTGAGATGTAGACAGGAGTCCCACTTATTAAACCCGTAAATGGTTTCACAGTAAAGTAGCAATATAAAAGAGGAGTATCTGAGCTTCCAGAAGCAGACAAGTGGTTTGCAGTCCCATGTGGTGATTAATGTCAGTGCTATTTATTTATCTAATAAACACTATGACAAATCAACACACAGCCTATTGAATTTCTTGTGTTTTTTTCAGCAGAAAATAAAAAAATTATAAATTCTTTTAGTCTCAATTCTGTTCTCCTCATCTAAGGGTCAATAAGTTAGAAATACAGTGGAGATGAAACATATTTACAATTCATGCGGCCTAAGCTCACCAATTGCCTTGTTTTCTCCAATTGAAAGGGCATCTGCAGTGGATTGGGTGCCACAGCTTCTTGTCTCTTGCCAAGAGTGCAGTTGGAGGTTCACTGTCATGCTGCTGTGCCACGCATTCATCGCTGCTGCAGCGCTCTGGAAAGATGTGTCCCTGAGAATAAATTTCAGATTTCATTAAAAAACTGCATCTCCTTAAAGTTTACATGGAGGATCAGCTGGATTTTCAGCCACAGACAAACCAGGAAGTTGTAAAACCACTGTTAGAGAGAACGTACAAGGCACTTTGTTTAACCCTACAATGGAGAGTTTCATTCAGAGATTTTTTCTCTCTTGTAAAATAAAGATGGATCAATTTCTAAACAGCATGTCACTTCAAAATGTGAAACCAAACTTCTCAATTTTTTATTTAGGATGTCTAGTAAAACTTTTGTTTTTCTCCGCAGGGCTAAAACAACTCAACATGTTCAACATGAATTCCAGCTCACTTTTACAAAGCAAACATTATCAAAACTAACTCCAAACTAATAAAATGCAGTTCCTCTCTCTCTAACCACACTTATTTCTAGATTTATTTAGTTGTAATGTATTTTAAGGCTATGGGAGAATATAATTGCAATTTATTTATTCCTTTGATGTAGTAATTCCCTGGAAAAAAAATCCTGCGTCACTTACAATACTGTGGTCCCCCATCTGGAGAAGTTTCGTGTGTGTAATAATTGCTCTGAGAATTGTAGTGAAGCCAATAATAGTCAGCGCCTGCCTAAAACTTTCAATCCAGAATGCAAAATCAATATACGTGGCACATCTCTCAGCAGAAAACAGCCTCTTTCTCTTCTGTCAGATAGTTGGCATGAGTGGATTGTATCTCTGACTTCAAGAGTCTGAATTTGATAATACTGTAAATCCGTAACAGAGGTAGTTCAAATACAGGATTCTGCTAATCTCAGATGAGTCAGCTTTTTCATAACCAAATTTCAGATTATCCAGATGTTAGACACATCCTTCATTTCTAAAACTCAGGAAGTACGTTAATTTATTTGAAATCACGAGTCTTGGACTTTCCTGGGGCTACTTGCATGATTGGAATGTATCTGCATTCCACAAAGATTTCAGCAGACTTCCCGCCACAATAAAGTATTTGGAACGAGAGCTGGTAGGTCATAATTACATTCATACATTCACACACTTGAGTGGCAGTTTGTATCTATTAATAGGATGTTGCTTCATTTTCTTCTATGTATTCTAGGATTAAGGTATTACGAGTATCCTTATTATGTGGGTCAGCTGTTCATCATCCATGATTGTATCTGCTCTACTGGTTTGAAGTCAAGATTTTCCATGCTAGCTCCAGAACAAGTCATGCGGTTTAGGTAATTTGGGCACAAACTGAGCTGAAACACACTCTACAGAGGTCCACCAATGGACCTGTACCAAAAAACATTCAGAGAAACTTTGGAGACAAATGCTTGTTCACAAAACATTTTCCATAAAGCTCTGTCCCTCCTGGCTGGTCTGGGTAGAAGGCAACAGTTTATTGAACTGTGAACAAATTTTGAGTGTCAGAACTATAGAATCTTTTCCATGTTCATCATCTCCAAGTTCATCAAGTCCAACCTTTGCACAAATACCACCACGCCCACTAACTCACATATGCTTCCTATCTTTCCTTCTGGATGTTGATGAAGGGTTGGTGCTCTTGACACAACAAAAAAGTGCATCACTGATGATACAAACTTACAGGTTTGCTATTCACTTGAGGCTTGTGAACAAAAATGATTCCTACTGATCACTTTGAAATGAGTCAAAATTTGTTAATTAAAATGTATGCCTAAAGTTAATTGTTCAGATTTGGTCATTACGAGACTGTTTCTACTCCCTTGGTGCAGTACAGTGTAGTAGAAAGGTCTGTTTTAAAATATGGACTAGCCTCTCCTTATCCGTTTTTCAGGGACGGTGTGATTCTCCAATTAAAATTACACCAGGCATTGGCTGTGCTACAGTTTATCAATGAAACACTGAAGCACACATTTGCTGCAGTTCAAGTTCAAGCATATGACAGTCTGCATGGTGTAATGTGCAGGGCAAATGTTTTCAGAGACCCAAAAACAAGGTAGCAATGTTTATAAATGTCCCTTGCCCTTTTTTTAAGACTGCATTTAGCAATAGCTTGGTGCCTCAGTGGTGCTGTGTGAGACTCAGTATCCACACACGGCAAACAGGAACAGAGGAAGCACAAACTCAAAATGGTCTGCTAGCTGAGATTGCAGCTCTCAATACATGGGGCTGTGTGTAGAGAGGAATGCAGGGTTACAACTCTTAGGCAGACTGTTTAGTTATGCATATGGTCAGCATGGAGACTGATACAGATACGGATACTGAGACAGATACAGAACAGGCAAGCTGACTGGTGGTAAAACCAGGCCTGAGCTGTGAGCTCTAGCACAGGTAAAAATCCATGAAATGGTGTTCAGTGACGTGGCCAAGTGAGATTGTACCTGCTGATAAACCTCAGTTTCATGAGAAGAGACAAGCTACCTTTTATGGTCCACATGGAAAGGAAGGACACTCTTTATTTAGAGTTCTCTTCTGGAAGAGCTACATGCAAGAAGCAGAGTACTTTTTTGACCAATTTCATTCAACCAGAGACTTCTGTGGATGTGGTAGGTACATTTCACAGATTATCATATTCTTATGTGATTTGACGGCCTCATCAGAGTGCAGAAAATCTGCTCTGTCTGTCTCTAGTTCTGGAGCTTAGCTTTCCTGTTTATTCAAATAATTTAATTTAATTCATTTAGAGTTGTTCTCACATGTAAGGACATAGGTCCACAACTGCAGGTGTGCATAGGCACAGAAATCTGGCCTTCCTTGTTCCGAACGCGTCATTCTTCCCCTGTTAAACTGTGAGTATTGCAGGAATTATCTGTGAAGCTTGTTGCAGATGTACCAATTGTTTACAAGCTTGCTACAGTGTTTTGTGGGAAAAGTAGGGAAAGAAGTGCCGTTCTCAGAGAAGTCAGGTAAGCTGTGCTGCTACACTACTTCAGAACATGATTCCACTGGTCCCCTAAAAACGTGGAGTGCAAGTGGGTCCTGCTTCTGTGTTCTAGGAGATTTCAACGCTGTCCAAGGATATATATTTTGATAATGAGCTTTAGTTTTCTAGAAGGAGGTGTCTGCATGTGATTTTGTATAATGCCAAGGCTAGCCAGGTGAGAGTGGATGAGATAAACTGTAATTTAGGATAGTAAAGTCCAAATCCAGAAAGCTATCCTAGATGCCGTGTGGGTAGAAAGAGCTAAACACTGCTGTTGATCCCAGCCTAAGAGTTGTAGATTAAAAGAACTCAGTGCTAGTAAAAAGTCGTAAACAGTTTGGGAAAGAATATGCATCACAGAAAGCTATTTTAGTTAAAAGGGAATGAAAAAACCCAGTTTTGATGTGACCACCATCTGAGATTTATCTATTTAAGTGTATTTAGGTAACTGAGTTTCAGATGCATTTGAGTATGCACTGACACTTTCTCAAATCAGTGCAGAGAAAGAGGAAGTTCTATAGCGTGGGTCCTCTAATCACAAGGCAGTGTCTAGATAGCTCACAAAAAAATCCTCCCCATTGACTGCGGATGAAGACTGCGGATGAAGTCCAGTCTAATAGTTCATGTTAACTGAAGCTTACATACAGCAGTATTAAGTGATAAGTACTCATCAATCACATAATAAATGTTGAAATAGAGTTTTAAGCACCTGAACTAAGATGAAATTAATTTTATTCCCTTTAACTGAGGTAATGAACCTCTCAAATGCCATTGAAACTGAAGGAAAGTTGGTGCTGCATTACCAGTACTCAGGTAGTTCAAAAAACCCTCTAACAGAGCTTCTGAGCTGGCATTTAGAAGACCGAGGATGAAATCTTGGGATTCCCTGGTCCTCTTTCAAGGGTGCATTAGAGTTTTGACAAGAGCCAGAAGAAATGGCTTGCTCTTATGCAAACTTTTCACATGATCAGGATTCATGAGAATATTTTGGAGTGGGAAAGGAAGTTTATGCCATCCACAAGGCATCCTTAATGAGAAACCTGTCTCATAACTCTCTTTTAAACACAGCATCTGGGGCCCCTCTGTGGGTCACAGCTTTCAGAGACAGAAAATCTAGTAGGAAAGTCCAAAGCCATCAAGGGCTTTGTAGGTCAAAGTCAACACCTTTGCTTCAATCTAGAAAAGCAGCAGGCGAGCAGCAGACATCACAGAGCACTGGTGTCATACTCTGCCATGCTGAGGAGTTGTCAGCAAAAATCCAACTCCAGGATTGCTAGAAAAACAACAGATAGCAAAAGGTTTGTTTTGCTTTATTTCAGCTGAGTTCTGAGGTTAGCAAGCTTTACAGAATGACAATGACAATGTACACTTTTATAGTCCAGCAGAGTTCAGAGCCCTGGTAAGAAAGCAAATCACTGCTTGGTCAGCTCCTCACAGGCACAACAGTTCAAGGGTTCGTGTTTTTTCTCTCTCAGCTAAGCTGTTTTCCCAAGAACATCTTTGTTACTTTTTGCCATAAAACAAAAGGTCGGGTTTGATGTTGCTCCTAGAAATGTTCTTGTTGTTCTGTTTGTTTATATAACCCCCTTCTCTGTCCATCTGATGGAGAATGTGCTCTGCTGCTTAATGCCAGCTGCATGCAGGATGACGAGAAGAATGACAGCCCCAAAAGGAGGGCCGGGGGAGGGGTACACAGAGCTGTGAAGGAAATAAAGGGAAAATAAGCAGAGTTTTGCCTCTGGTCATTTGCAGACAGCTTGTGAGATCCTCACATCACACACATTGCTGGGTTGCCTGTGACGTTTCTGAACACACAAGCTGTTATTTCCTCACAAGGAGTCAGCACCGCTAAAGCCTTTCAGGCGACGTGGGTGGGCGCTTTAGAAGACATACTGTCTCATCCCATTCAGGAACTGCCCTCTGTCACTGCTCTCCTGGCATGCTGGATGTTTGTTGTTTAAGTAAATAAACTGGCTTGTGTCTCAGGCTAGCTGTGAATGCTGTGTCCTCCCACCACCACCCTTTCCCGGCCACTCCAGGGGAGAGGAGAAAAAAAAAAGAAAGAAGAAGAAAAGAAAAAAAGAAGAAAACAGCCAAAAGCAACAAGAAGATGAAAAAGTTCACAGAGAGCTCAATGCCACCCACTAAGCCCCAACCTACAAATAATCAGTGACCAAATGGTGTCATTAGAGGCCCCAACATCCTGTCAGCACTGAGCCTTCCGATGGAAATCCATGGTGGAGAAGATTTTGAAACCATCTTTCCTGTCTGTTTCAGAAAGAAGATTCTGGGAAATGGCTATCACAGGATACTTTGGTTTTCCTTGTTTCTTCCAAATGTACCTTTCAACTTCCAAGTCAGTGGTCAGCTTCTGCAAAACTAAAGTAATAATTTTTGAAGCCCCACTGTCAGCTTGCTTCTTTCCTAGGCTAGGGAATGCGTGTGATGTGGAAGGGAGATACAAGATCGTGAATCTGCCTCTGTTTTGTCAAAGATGCACAAGCATGATTGCAAACAGGCTTAATTTGTGTTTTTCTGCACCTCCACTGCCCATTTTTTTGATCTTGGTGGTAAGCTACGACAGGGAAAACAGATGTCTGCTACAATACAGATTGTCTTTAGGGTTAATAGGAACTTTCCATATTGGCTGGGGCAGCATACAATTTTTCATATTCTTCTCCTGTTGGATAGTCACATCACCCAAATGTAGAAACTTCATTAAATAACCTGGCCGTCCAACCTTAATTCCATTGGCAGTCAGTGAGAAAAAAGCCCGGGTCAAATCAGAATAATCCTGGTAACTTCTCTTTGAAATCAGCTTCTGTGTGATTTTCTTCTGTCTTCCTCTTCTGCACTGCCTCTCTGATGCTGATGTACCAAGTGCAAGTAATTTAACAAGAGTTATTTCTTCACACATTAGTCATTGTGCCTATCTGCTACCTGGGAACAGAGTTAGCCACTGAAACATTGCTCCTGGAGAAACGGTTTGCGAAAAAAAGTTAATTAAGTGAAAAGTACAGAATGGTGACAGACCATTAGGGCTTGCTCTATTGGTTCTGCCTTCCTCTACAAACACCTTCACCTGTTTTCAGACTGATTGATGACATCAACCACATTAAGAGTTAAGTCACAGAAGAACCCCACCGCTAGATGCACTCTGCAAATGCAGAATGGCTAAAATGAACATTTTTGTAGCCTAGTGAAACTGGCTTCCAGAAGTGCTTCGTTCAGTGAACATGTCATAAATTGTGAGTTAGTCACAGAGAGATGTGGTGATCTTTCACTGATTTCCCTAGTCTCTCAATACACTTGTTCATAAATAATCTAAAAAGACGCTTTTCACTGCTATTAGCACCTCTCCATTAGACAAGTAGGGCAACAGAACTAAGCCCAGAGGCCGGGAGGTCTCAGGCCCTGAGATCTCTCAAGAGAGGCACCAGTGAGCACAGACAGGTCACTGGAAAGCTCTCCGAACCCCAGGCCACAGCAAATCACACTGCGTTTCATCACAATACTTGTGTCTCCTGTTCCCATAAGCACAAAGATCCAAAACTTACAGGGAGATTTTTATATCTGAGTTTCTCCTGATTCAGCAGTGCTTGCCACCACATGGACTCCATCAGTTTGCATCTCAAACTCATACAAAAAGCAAAAAAACTCCACCCCCCAACCCCAGCCCTTAGAAGTAAGACTCATTTCTAGTCTTCCATTCAACTTCTTTATTTTCACACAGCCCTCAGCAGGGGCTCTTGTCACCAAGGAGGTGGTTTTCACTTCTACAAATAGGCAATGTAAAAGAAAATTGGTCCAACGCCAAATTTAGGGAACACTGTGAGTAAACACAGAAACTGACAACAGAGTCATGAGTGCTTGATACCATCATATTTAGCAGCTCCTGGGGACGTGCCTCCAACTTTGCAAAATCATAGCTGTATATTTGGAGATGAAATATATATGTTTATATATATATATATATGGAGATGAAAGATCATCCTGTATTTGACAAAAATTTCATCAAATTTTGGGCAAGCTTTGAAATCATTGGAAGAAATATTGTATTGCTTTCAGAGAGAAATAAACAGGCTACATAAGATTTCATTTCTACTGCCTCCTTTGCTCCAAATCAAGAAAAGTTTAATTTTTCAATGGCATTAACTTGGACTGAAATAAGAAAACAAAACAAAACAAACAACCAACCAAACCAACCAATCAAATGAAAGCAAACAAACAAACAAAAAACCAACCATAAGAGATCCACTAGGAAAAAAAATGTTGGTTTAATACAGAACTTCGAAACTCTAATAAAAGGCACAAAGTAAATCTTAGCACTCAGATTTTCTCATGCAGGAAAACATCACCAGGTGATGGATTAAGCCACTACTGGCATAATTAAAGGAGTGTGAATAAAGAAAGCATATCAAATAATAGGTCCCAAAGCATTTCGAAGCTTTCAGAATCATAACGGCTGCAGTAGTCAGGCTTCCACAGCTTTGATTACAAATAACTGGATTCAACGTATTTTCCAGACAGTTTTTGCTCTAAGATTCAGCAGACGGTGAGCCTGGGAATAGCAGGGTGCAGCTGGTCATTCACACCCGTTCCTCAGCCCCTTCAGAGCAGGAAGACACTGCTGCTCCCAGAGGCCAGGTCCTTACTGTAGAAATGGCAAATGCTCCTGGTCCCTTCTCTTGGCCCTTGTTGTGTTCGTGGCACAGGGGACTTTTTCTCCTGATTAAGCACGGAGACATCCCTTCTCCACCCGATTTGGAGATTCAGCAAGGGGCAGAAGCCCTTGTCCCTTCTCAGAGGCCAGGTCCTGCAGGACCTGTCAGCTCCTCCTGGTTTTAGGGTGCAGTCAGAGCTATAGAATGACCTAGCTGGTCTGCAGCTTTAGTGACAGGCAGGACAACGGGCCCAGGCCTTTCCTTCCTGACCTGCTGTGTGAGCCTTGCCTTTTGCTGTGAGGACTCCAGAGCTCTGTAAGTCCTACGACGCTACACAGCCCCCCTCCCAGCCAAATCAGACATGAATGGCATTATAATAAATGTAGCAGTGCTAGCTGTCTCACAGACTATCCAAAAGGCATCTCTCTCCTTACTGAGGCAACGCACTTGTTTTTTTTATTTCTTTTTCAGTAACTATATGTTTGGGGTTTTTAATGAGGTTCAGCCCTGCTTTGGAAAATGACTTTAAAATGGAAATGTGCTTGTTGTGCATCTCACAGATTGAAGTCAAATGTGCTGTTTGTATCTCTTAGCCTTGCAAGCAACAGACTGGTAGCAAAGAACCAGGCAGAAAGTCTGTTCTGTGTGTATTACTGAACTAACTTGATACAGATTGATTCAGAAACACAGAGACTGTTAAATGCTGTGTTCACATGGGCAGTTTATACAAGAAGCTGCAATTGAAAGCTGTAGTGATGATGCTGAATACTAATGAGATAACATGTAATTTAATCCCAGTTGCAATTTGGAGCTATTGTTCATAGGAACACATTTTAAATTAGCTAAACCCCAAACTGGACTGACAGTGTAACTACCTTATTTTCCTCCTTCTACAATTTCTTGTGGAAAATCAAGGCCAAAGTACAGGTACTATGAGAACTATAACAGTATTCAGCAAATTGTCTTTCTGTGATTTGCACCATGCACCCAGAGAAGACTGGAGTGTTAAGTAACTGCTTAAATTGTCACACGCACACACAAAAGGACGGTCTCTCTTCTTCCCCTATCCTTGAAACAACATTTTCAAACAAAAACAAACCAGCACAGAAACTATGCCTGTGAATCCATTTCAACTTAATTAACACTATGCTACTTACAAATGCAAACAGGTTCCCAAGCACAAGGTTTGGCTGTCCCTCCACTCTGTGAATTCAAATTTGACTTCTTTCTTTGTTCTAAGAAACAAAGAGAGCAAAGAACAATGTGGCCCTGACCCTTCTTTACCCCTTCACATACAAATGATCCCTTTTAATATTCAGATGAGTTGTGACATGAAGAGGTCCCATGAGAACAAACAACTGCCATTTCTCCGGACAGCACTTTGACCAGACATTGCCTATCTAGTTTTTGAACAACTTCTACATTCCTGTGGCTGTTTTATTAAGAAGATGGCAACACTTGTGTTCTCAGGACATAGCCTGTATTTCTATGCAGAAGCACACAATGCAGAGTCCCTTCCCACTACCACGTAAACACACTCCGCTTGCAACCTCTCAGCAACTTTCTTGCCTGGGGATCCAATGCCATAGGCTTGGAGTCAGGGGTAGTCTAATAGTCCAGCTGCAAACTTCCTTTGAACATGTTTGTGTACGTGTGCTTGGACTGAGATAGGAATGCGCAGTCTCCACACACTCTCCTTCTTAGGAATGAGTCCAGACCCAACATGAGAGGAGGGTGTTAGGAAGCTGTGGGCACTGTCTAGACTGACAGTCTAGTTCCTTAAATGCACAAGGTACGTGCATTACAGGTAAGACAGGGGACATTGCTGGGGCTGGACCCAGTGAGAACTCCAGCAGCAGTGCTGTGGACACACGTGGGCAGCACAGGAGGCAGATCCCTGGGCCCTCTGCACAAACTGCAGCAGTCTAGCTTCTGTGTCTGCTCCAGCAGCACTGGGAGCTCCGCTCTGAAGACACTGGAAGTTGGCATGAGGCTGGCAGGATTTGTTGTCTGGTGATTAGAGGTTACTCATCCTCCCACAGAGGTCCTGGGTCCTTCCTTGCACAGTTGCACAGACTACTTGGCTTATGTCTGAAAAGCTCACTAATAGGCAGAGACAGCTGATGGCTGACATAACTCACAAAATTATATTATTCCTCACTGGCCTTAGACAAACTCATTCTTAAAACCCTTCAGTGCTGGGAATTTCCTCCAACACCACCCCAAAAACAATCCACACCAGTGCATTACCAACTACACCATTGCAAATGCTTTCTTAAAATCAAGTGCAAATCTCTCTTGCAATGATTTGTACCCACCTGCATCCCATCTGTGATGGACACAAAGAGCAGATTATTTAGAAGAATGATGTCACACTGAATGGAAACCTTGTACTGCTAAAAGGTGATGAGTCTGCTCTAAAACTGCTGCATCCAGTGATTGCCAAGATTTTTTTCACCACTCTGGAGTGCAGAGTAAGAGTTGGCCTTATGTTCAGACTTTCCTCCAAAAAAGGATCTGTGCTGCTATAATTTTTAATGACAGAAGGCATGCAAAACAGGATCAGAGAGAAACGGAAGAAAGGAAAGCCTAAATCAGATGGTACTGGCTTTTGAGCTTGATGTGGTCTGAACAAGATGGTTTCCTCCATGGTTCTCATCTGTCTGATAAAAAGCAACAGTACAGGCTGCTCAGAACAAATCAACATAGGAATGTGGACTGCTGTTTGCTCTGGAAAGCAATGGGAACTAGGCCCTGACGTATCACTGAGACTTGTCAATCATTTTCAGCTTTTGATTTTTATTAAAGTTGCAGAAATACCTCCAGTCATTTCTGGTAGGCAGCAGCAAAAAAAGCCAAACCAAAAGCTACAAGAAAGGCAGGCCAACCCCTCAAAAAAAAAAAAAAAAAAAAAATTCAAGAATCTAATTCCCACAGGAAACAGTCATGTCGTTGAAGTTAATGGAAGCTTGGTACTAAGCATTTACAAGTAGCTGAGCACCACGAGTTAATATTCTTCCCAACCACGATCTATGAGAAGGTTTTGACTTTGTTTTTGTACTTGAAACATTAAATTTTTGACATTTTTCCCATTGCATTGGTTCCCAGCAAGGGATGCAGACTTTTCCAGCCTAGGTGATGTGACAACCAAACATTTATCACGTTGCAGAAGCTGAGCCAGAACTTTTCTTTTCGAGTAAATGAATACACTTTCAAAATATTCAGACACAGCTCACTGCTAGTCCTCACATCTGAAATGAGCTCTTGCCCGTGGTCTAACACTGAAAGAGATTGCCGCCATGGTTTAAAGCAACAGACTCATTGTTTTTCCCAGGGTTAAGGAATGTGTTCCTGGCATCCCATGGACTAGCTGGGGCTCTGTTTCGTCATGAGGTGTCCAGCCACATCTGTGAGTGAAAGTGATCAAACATC
The DNA here is from genome assembly GCA_003713295.1 of Parotia lawesii. Taxonomy (NCBI): domain Eukaryota; kingdom Metazoa; phylum Chordata; class Aves; order Passeriformes; family Paradisaeidae; genus Parotia; species Parotia lawesii. The sequence goes on along the minus strand of RAHM01000337.1, from coordinate 288,424 downwards.
CATCTAAGTGCTATACACCTGCAACTGCATAAGAAATGTATGGGCAAGGCTGTTCACTTAGGGATGGAAGTGACTGCTCTTGACCAACTTCCTTCAGTGCAGGTTCCTAGAGCCAAGAATTCGTGATGTTGGTGAGCCTGCTGTTCCTCTCAGTCTTTATTTCTGTCTGTACTTACTATTTTCTGATAACTTTCCCAGGAAAGTTGAAACCACACAGAAGAATGCTTTTGCTTCATACCAAGCTGCCTAGGCTTTGATCAGAGACCTGAAAGGAGGGAAAATGGGTGGCATTGCTGGTTATGTCTTCGAGGGCTGAGCTTCTCAGACTGATGATAGGTGTGCATCTCTGGCTACACAGAGATGTGCAAAATCACAATGTGCAAAAATACAGCTCCCTAGCTGGCTTCTGACCTCATGATTCACCATCAAACGTCACAAAGTGAAGTATAGCTGTGAGAGAGGCTAAGTTAGAACTAGGAGTCTGTGGTTTTCATCCTTCATCATTCAAATAATTTGGATTAAAACCTTTCCAGAGATTTGAACAGAGGCTGAGACCTGGCAGTCTTTTTCTCCTTGGAGAGAGGTGGTGCTCCGAGCAGGAGTCAAGGATCTTGGGGCTTAAAAGACACCAGAGATACTCCTGGCCCGTGTTCTCAAATGTCCACTAAAAATGGATTAGAGACATTTTATGTTCCTGGGGATAATGGGCAACAGATCCTGAGTGTGGTGGTAAGAGCAATGTATACATTCCATCAGAAATCTAAAACATGTAAACAGACAGACAGAAATTGTCAGAGGGATGTGAGAAACTTGTAAATTAACAACAAAGGCAGGAAGAGGAAGTCCAGAACAAATACATAGATGTATTTCACAACCATGGAGGAGAGTAATCCACTGGTTTAAAAAATACTTGGTACAGTAAACGTTAGCTGGGTAACAGGCTGAGAGATACTTGGCACTGGTCCATGGAAATATAAACACAAGGCATTTGTTCCATTGTGTTTCTTTTTCTTTAAATATTTACTTTCTGTGTTTTTCCAGGATATAGTTTTTCATCCCCTATGCATAACAAGCTACCTTTACAAAGGCTGACTTGGGAGGCACATTCAGGGTCACTGGTTTGGTTTCAGTGGCTCTTTGTTGGGGTTTAGTATGTTACATGAGGGAAAAATAGCCATATCCAACTTTTCTCTCCCATCCCCAAGCCCCTCATGTCCCATCACTGTATATGACAGCCTTTTTGGCACAGATTGTTGAGAGTAAGGACTGAAGTGGTTTGCGAAACAGCAGCTTCTTTTCCCTCCTCTTTTTCATGGGCTGGAGCATCTAGAAAACAGACATGGCTTCATGGAATGGGAAAGTAGATATATATCTTTTTCTCACTTCATTGTAGTCCAGTCCCTTAGGCCTTGGAGGCAGCTTGAGTGGTGCTCAGCCCTGTGAAATTTCATGGTGTGGAACAAAACACAGAAACTGGAAAAGGCACCTTCATGAGTATGTTCATTTTCAGTGTTGGCACACACTGTAATTTGTAATTTCTGCACTGTGTATTTTCAGCGCCATGCACTAGATGGACATCTGCATGTTTGCAAAGTGGTCATTCATGGTTCCGGAAGTGTCATGAGCCGTGTGATTTGAAGGCCAAGTGAAGGACGTATAAAAGGTGGCAGTTCTACCTATAAGATCAGGAATCCATACAAGATTGTCCTTTGTAGTCCTGAGGCTCCATAGCTTCTGTGACACTTTCACTTTCCTGAAATGCTTCACACCAGGAGGGATGCGTCCCTTGGTGTTTGAGGGCCTACTCTACCCTTTCCCTCCTATTTCCCCAAAAGGGGAGGTTGAGAGGGATTGTGAACAGGTTGGGCTTTTGTCAAAATTTAACCGTTTTATAATATTTACCTTTTCTTTGAGATTGATTTGTGCTATAACCAGAGAATTAGTTTGAACATCATGAGACAAACCTGAGATGCGTTTACACCAGCTAGCTCTGATAGTGCTGACAGTGTAACACCATCAGAACCACGTTCGGTGATGACGGATTATTTCAGCAGAAAACTGATGTGACCTGAGATAAGGACCAGATCCTTGACTGTATTTCCATAGCTTGACATGGAGCAATGTAAATGCTGTAAATCTGGAGATTATGGACCTATCTGTGAAAGCATCAAATTTGAGATATGCTGTGAATGTCTGTGAAAACAATGGACAATTTAATGATGTTCTAAAGGTTTCTCAATGTCACAGAGGGGCAAATCTGGGGCAAGAGTAAGTGTTGGAAATGGTGAAAGGAGGAACATTCATTCCAACTGATGGAATTAAATGATTCCTTACATATTGACAAATCTTTGTTTAGCACATTGTTTCACAGGGCTAGCTGATACTTTTCACTGCAATAAAAATGTCCTTTGTATATTTTTTTTTCCTTTTTTAACTTTCAGGAAGAGTCAAACATCACTTGACAAATGTAGATATTACTCAGTTAGTTGACCAATAAAACACTGCTTATGCTGAGACTGGAAAAGGAGTGAATGACAAATAAACTCATGAGAAGTACATTTGTTATTATAAATTCCAGCATTCCTTATCCATCTCATATCTTGCAGAGGGTAAAAAGTTAGTTACAATAAAGGACTATAAACAAACTTAAGTCCACGGGGGGAGGGGTGGACACCCCAAAATTGTGGTGGGCACACTGAATATGGAGAGGAGCAAGTGACTCACAGTCGTGCCTTCAGAGAAGGACCAAGGTATCTGGTCTGATGAGGATTTTTGGGCCACCACCCAAATTCACAGGTTGATCATTTGCTGAAACACTCGTTCATAATAGATAAACCCCTTGTTCTGTAGTTTCTAGAGAAATACGAAGAAGATTGGCATTTCAGTGTCTAGGCTCACCATAGATTGCCATGCTGACAAATGCCAAATTTTTTCTTTCATTATATAAATGACTCCAAACCTGTAATGTTGAAAATACACAGTAGAAAACTATGTTGAAGAAGAAAGTAGAAATATAGGTTAGAATTTGACTGTCACTTGGGAAAGACATAAGGAAATAAATAATTCTAAATTCTCTTTTCTTAAAAAGTGTGAACTCAGCTTATTTTGAGCTACATGCTGAGCATATGTTAAAACATTTCTATAGGACTAATTGAATCATTATTTAAACATCTATAGAAGTTGGAACTGTAAATCCAAACCAAAACTGCATTTTAGTTTGTGTGCAAATGATGCAAGTTTTAGCATAAATTGAATGATAATTTTTTGCTTTATATGCTGCTGTATTTGGACCATATGTAGGGAGCCTACAGCATCCTAAATATAAACCCTATAGACATTGACAAGAGGAAGAATTGAAGAATGTGTGTCAATAGGCATGAGAGGACTAATCACTGTCAGGGGGACCAGGAAAAGTTTACAGAACCAGACTCTTCTACTTTTTCCCATAATAAATTGAGTCAATCTCCCAGGCTGCCATCCACTTCTTCCATTTTTCTCCATGGGAAATTGTCTCTGGGAAAAAGGACTTTTCTAAACGCAAATTATAAAAACCACCAAGAAAATAATTTCACTCTTAGCCATTACTGACAGGCAGTTTCTTTTCTGGGGGCAGTTCCTGCAGCATTTGTAGGTTCTGTTTGCGTGCTGGTGTTGCCAAACCATCTGCATTCTGATACGAGCAGCTTGTGAATGTCAAGCTAATTAGCCAAGGCTAATGTCTGGTTTCCTGTAGAGAGCTTTTGTGGAGTAATTGCTGTCCTCGAGGTCAAACCGGTGTAATTACAGGTCCTTAATTAATCGAGATAAACAGCCTTTGAATCCTTGAAGTGAGTCAGCCAATCACTCTAATGGACTTTTATCTTAACCTACAACAAAATAGGGTATTATGACAGTGATAGAAATGCTTTTATTTGTATGGGATCTAAACAGTAAGAGTTTTCACTAAAGCCATAAAAATTATTAACATCTATTAAAGTTTCTGCCTAGGCTTAAGAACAAATTCATTGTTACATGCTTCTCAGGGTAGACATTAATTTCGAAATAAAGCAGAAAGTAGGTGTTTTCACAGAAGTAAATGCACACAAGTAAGAGGAGCAAGAAGAAAGTATTCTCACCCTAGTTTCTCACTCCCTGTGTGGTTTTATTCCTTTATTTTAAGGTAAGATCAAATTGTTCTTTGAAGCATAGTATTGAGACCATTTAAAAATAACAACCTTCCAAAGGGCCTGTTTCTCCTGCTTATGTGTTTTCCTTCCTGTGTGTCCCCTTTGCTCCTCACACCTCTCCTCGAGGCTCAGATATTTTGGTCTGCTATGGGAATGTTGGCAAATGTTTCTCCACCTAACTTCATTATTTCTAAGGTCAGTTCTCTGTAGGATTTCCTCCTCGGAAACTGTTATTTGCTTTATCCCCTTTCTTCGTGCACTTTAGTGAACAAAATGTCTAAAATAATACCCCATTTTATGAAAAATAACCACCCTACTTCAAGTACATTGAGGGTCTACTCTGATGAAGAAAATTAAATGGAGTGTGGAAGGAAATTAATGGAGACTTGACCCTTATTATCTTCTGCAGACTTCAGCTTAGCTTTGGAATGCACAACAAGTTTAGGTACTGTGTTTCCCTGATTTTAAGTAATCATAGTAGTAATACATTACTAGAAACACACGTAAGTTTAGTTTGTTTTTCTGCAACAGATCAAAACCAATATTTGGAAACAACCTTCAGAGCAGTCCAATCTGGTAGTCAAATTCACAACACCTAAGAAAAGAATATCTATAGTGCTACTATCATTTAATTGATCTTTTTTTATAACTAATCAATTGAATTAGCACGTTCCTGTTTGTTTTAGGGGCAGGGAGCGATTTTTCCTGTTTTTCGTTGGTTGGTGCTTCTTTTTGGTTTTTTTTTCAATAAACTAGGAGCATAGCATAATTAAAGCTTTAAGATAAATTAACAAGCGCTTAAAATACAGCGTGGTGAACTCTAGAATGGTAACTCATGACCAGTCAATATTCAGTGTCAGAAAGCATTATGTTTCACATAAGGAACTAGTTTGGCAGGAAATCAGTAGTCATGTATGTAAAGTAACAGCTCTTCAGTTTTATTAATTTTGCATGTATGACACACAGTGTGAGTCTGCTCTTCTTGCTTTTTGTGACCCTTGGCTCACGCTGGGTCCATGTGGTATCACGTAGTGCTAACACTGTGCCACTTACCCCAGGTAAGGACAGCAATAAGGACTAGCAAGGGTTAAACGAGCCCTTATTAACCAAGTGCCTACACATTTACATCCCTTTTTCCAAACTCAGAACAAAACCCTGAATTTGTCTACATATCTGTAGATAAACATGTGTGTGCGTGTGTATTCTATAAAATATTCTTTTCATTCAATCTCTGCCACTGGAATATCTGTTCATGAAGCCCTAAGGAAAGGCCATGAAGCCCAGCTCAAAGACCTCAAGCAATCAAGCCATACAAATACTATTTGCTATTCTGGCACCGAAGGTTCTCTCCATGAAAAAACTCAGGAAGGTTAAGGGGTATGTGAAGCAATACTGGAAGACGTCCTTGAAGCACTGAGTTGTTTTGGGTGGGATTGTGTCTAACTACAGCGAGGTAAGGCTTATAATGTAGATAACTCCCTATGAGCTGGTCCCTCCAGTCTTTTTATAGCCAACAGCCATCAAGCCAATAGCCTAGTATTACCTGCAGAGGGCTTACTTATCTCCCTTATCTGCAAAAGGACGGCAGAGAAAACACTGTCCACAGAGATGGGGAAGCCCTACCCCACCTGTACGTGCAACAACAAAGCATCTTCTGCAACAGCTTTCTGTGGCAGTTCTATTCTGTGAGATACTGGGAACATCTCTGCGCCTACCCTTTGGCAGTACTTCTCATTGCAGTATTCTGGCACAGTTATGCAGCCTCATGCTGGGGACATATTATATCCACATTACTTTAAAGCTGCCTAAAGTTGCCAGCGCAGGCTCTGTGTCTTTCTAAATGTGCATTGTTCTACAGCAGCCATCCTGTTCCAGCCTTTCACAAGCTATGTAATGTGGTGACTCTTCTGCTCTCCTTCCCCTTCCCACCCTGTACAAGCTTTTAATCACTCACAATATATTCAAAACAAAAGTATCCAAGAAATTAAAACCAGAATGACATCTTCAAGGCCGGTATTCAGAACCCAGTTGTAAATGAAACGTCTAGTAGCCTTTAGAGCATTTAAGTGGTGTAACAGTAAATAAGATTTCTCATTTAAAGGGTGATTCATGTGCCAGGGCACACTGGAAGGCACATGCACAGTGACCCAGTTTGAGTAGGATGCAAAGTGCTAAAACGCAGTCTTAGACATGTGCAGGAGTTTGGTCCCCTGAAACCAGTTAGTTGGGACTTTTAAAGGAGCAGGGATCTGAGGCAGTTGGTGAAGAGCGAAAACCACACAGCAGCATCGATGATAGCAAGAAATGGGCTTGATTATGAAGACCTGCCAAGAGGAATATTTTTGCACATGACAAATCTGATGCATCCATGGCAGAAAGCTTCTCTTTTCCTTCAGTGACAGGGGATGAAGAACTGACCATAGTTAGTGCAATTGTAAAAGCAAAATTAATTCCAGCGTTTTCCAGTTTAAAGTCAAATTCCAGGATTATTTCATCTAGAAGCAGCCACAAAGCTCATACAGTGATGGAATAAATTGATTTCTACCCATTTGCCTGCTGGCAAAACCAAGAGCCTCACCAATTGTATAGACACATGAATATTATACAGTTTTGAGGGTTTTGTCTTTTAACCTGCATATGCCAATCCAAAGAAAAACTATGAATCTATGGCTCTCTGGAGAACCCTGGGAAAACACGAAAAAGTAGATCCACGGGCTGGGCAGGTAACTCTCCACTGACTTACTGTTATTAATGTGATGAGGATAAGGTTTAATAGTTACAACAACGCATTAGTAGAGGGATGAACTGGAATTGATTTCTTACATCTGCTCTGACTTTTACATCCCTGGGAACCTAACACATTCTCTCATCCTCACTTCACACTTTCCAGTCTCCCAAAGGCATAGGGAGACTTTTCCCACTCCTGGAAATTTGATGGAAGGCGTTCTACATGCAAAGTATTATTTATTAAAAAAAAAAAAAAGGGGGTGATTCACTTCCTGGAAGAAAAAGTCCTTTTGTTTGACATTGAAACATTGTCAGGGCAAGGCATTTATAGTCTGATAGACACTCTTAGTCATAACTCATGGTAGAAGAAAACACAAGAAAAATGTTTTTCTAGTATATGGACATTAAAACCGAGAGTTCCATTTAAATGATGTGCATATTTATTTGACCTTCCTATTTAGAAAGTGCATTTGAAACTGTCAAATTGAGTTTCATTTGCATTTAGCTTTGTACTGTATTAAATACTTGTCTTGTATCAACAATACATATCAAGGGTATCAACATACCATATCACAAGGACATGAACAACACATACAAGGATATTAGACTGCTTCCCTTTCAGACTGGGATTGTTTAAAGGCATTTGAATGTCGGGTTTTTTACTTCTCAGTGAAAAGATAGCTCTATCACAAGCCTCTTCCTGCTGATAAGCTAGTCCTTGAGTATGTTTTGAGTAAACAGGACATTATTCTGGATACCAGACTAAAATTTTACTTTGAATATATGCTGAGGGTTGGGAGGTTTGAGGAGAATGGAGTGGTTGGTGGAGGATTTTTGGTTTGGGTTTTTTTTCTGTTTGGTTGGTTGGTTCGGGGTTTTCATTGTTACTGGATTTTTTTGTTGCTGTTCTTTTATTTTGCTTTGTATTTTTACTTGTTGTTCTTCTTTTTTAAAGCCACAGAAAAAAACCATACATGCACAGTTTTGGTTGTGAAACATACATTTGTTGGCAGAACTTTTAACTTATTAAACTTAATGTCAGTGCCTAGTCAACTGTAAGGTTCTCAGTATTTTTCATTAATATCTCCAAGTTCTGAGACAATTTGCTTTGCCCAAATGTAGTGAGTTGTGAAAATGGTACTTGTTATCTTCCCGGAGTTAGTATTTATTTGGGGAGCTAACACTTAATTTGCGTTTAGTCACACCTGCCAGAATGACCCTCTGAAACTCACACCACCCCAGAACAGTGTGTTTGAAAGCCTTCCAGAGTCTGGCAAGGACTCCATCAATCATGGGAATGACTGTGTGTTTGGATAAGAGAGCTGTCGGGCTTGCTTAGCCTTTCTGGTACTCCCTTCCCTTCTCTCATCTTAAACCAAAGTCTTTGAAAATGCACCAGCTGTTATTGGGGAGAGGAACCTGAAAAGTATTTTCCAACTGTTGTTTTGAGAATGGATTAGAGATTGGAACAGCACTGTCAATAATGAAACACATGGAACGTAGCCCTGTTTCATAATCAAGAAAGAGGAAAAGAGGCCAGCTATTGAGAGTGTTGCAATTAAAAACAAAAGCTGAAACAATAGCTTTGGGCAAATGTGATGTTGTCAGTGAACATCCTCCTTTTCCAGCAGTCCACATGGAGTGGGACAGTAATGAAAGGTCTCAGATCAGAAACAGTGCTGAGCAAAAAGTGCTGCTCCAGCCGGGATAGTCCTGGTCTGCCTCCAGTGGGCAGGCTGGAGCAAGGAGGGGAGAGAGAAGCAGTGTTGACACAGAGACCTTACCATAGTAATTTCACAGTAGCTTGCCATAGGGAAGTGCAAGACAGCTTCCAAGAAATATCTCGCTTCTGGGTGGGCCAGCCTAACACCACACATAAGTTTATTGCATAGGGCTGCAAAGTTCAAAGGAATCTCTGGGAAAGGGGAACTGTGGCTCACAGTGCTGAGCCCAATCTGCTACACCACACATGGCTAAAGTACACACTATCAGTAATCAAGGGAAGGACCTCCCTGAAGCACAAATGGCAGTGGGGGTACCCTTCTATAAATATCCTGAGAAATAGCAGAGTTTCCCTTTCCAGTTGTCTGAGTGACTCCACCTCCTTTGATAGCTTGCAAATGTTCCCTAGGTTTGTCGCGTGTGCTGTAGATCAAAAACAAGTGCATGGGAAAAGGCAGCTAAACACAATAGGCATGGGTTGAATTGCACGCAGTAGGAACCGTTTTAGAGTTGTGGTTCTGTCCCTTCCCTTTTTTCCATCCTTCTAATCCCTTTCCTGTTTCGGTTACATTCTGATTTCCTATACTCAGAGCAACCTAATGCCAGCTACAGCTCTCAGCCCTGAGGAATTAAAACCATACCCACAAACTGGTAAAGGACAGATCCTGCCTGGCCCTTTTTTTCTGCTGCAGACAGCAGAGTAGTAGAATCCAAGGAGAGCCTCCAAGCCAACTCAATATCACCCGAAAACCACGTTGGAGTCCAAGCAACCTTTGTAGGTCTGCATATTCAATTCTGAGGTCTGGGTTTGGTTGACGATGATCACAGTCCGTATGAGAATTTGCCCTGATACCTTTCCACTAATGATTGGAAAATCTGGTTTAGATTTCACAGAATTCTGTAAACTCAAATCCATTTAAAATTATGCAAAGCACCAATAAAGCATGAAAACACACACTTGGGTTCCTAAGAAGAAGAAATTGCAAGACTTTCCCCTGGAAAATAGCGTTTTTGTTCCATAATATAAAAAAACTCAGTAACCACACTGCATCTACAGTATCAAATTTAAATCAGATAGCTCATGTGTTAGGGATCAGAAGAACAAAAAGAAAAATTCCTCCTTGTTTTTCATGCGCCTGGGAATGGTTCAGCTGATGGGTAAAACTTACAAATAGGTGTGGGAATTGGCCCGTGGTATAGAGTACAGCGTGAATACTGGCATTTCTTTATCAGTGTGACTATCTGGAATTTAACATGAAAGAAACGCTACTAGAAGTACTCTTCAAGCCTTACACTTTCCTAAGAGCTGCTGTTCACCCGAATAAAAAAGGGACCCACTTGTTGCTGTCAGTGGCATTAGTCACCTTTGATGAAGATTTAAATATTTTTAAAGCCCTGTAACGACTATGAGAAAAGCTTTCATTTTGGGAAAGGCTGGTTATTTCCTCCAGGTTTAAAAGAAGGTTCTATATAGCACTGCATGTCATATAGCTCATCCAGCTAATTTTTAATGGTTTGAGGGATGGACTCAATCAGAGATCACACTGCATTTCTGCCAGGGTAAAGAGGAAAGAGAACACATCGTCATCAAAATGTCCCACAAAAAGCAAGAGAGGCTTTTGTGGATTACCCTGTAGTAATAGGGGATTATATTCTTGTTACTAAATAGGAAGAGGCAGGAGCCTTATGAAAGGTTATTATAGCTTTCCTTACAATCATATCACATTACTACAGAACCAAGGTCATACTCAGCACAACAAATCATTTCTGTCATGAGGATTAGGTGAAAGTTGGGCAATTTCTCAGAGCAGGAACTCCTCCACAGGTTTGGCAAACACGTGGAACCTCTAAGTGCTTCTTCTTCATAGAGCAAAAATGCAAGCAGAATTTCCTGAAGATACCTTTACTTCTGAAATTTTAGGGATAAGCAGCAGACAGTCACAAGCAGAACAGCAAGCAAGTGAAATTTTCAGTATTAGTGACAAAACCAGTCCTCTCATGCCTTTTGTCTATCATGCCAATGTGAAATCTTGCAAGAGCAGAAAAGGTGATTTCAGGCTGACCTTGAGCCTGCTTCTGAACCCAAGCTCCAATTTTGCCTAAAATATACTCCTGTACCTACTCCAAGTCCGTCTATTTGGTGCCAATGTCTTCCGCATGATATGCACGTGTGATAGATCATCAGGCAGACACAGTGGTAAAAACAGACCTGCTAAATATCCCTTTCATTTGGTACATCCCACTGAACAATCATAGAGACATATCAAAGTTATTACAGGAGATATTATATGCTTGCACAACAAATGCTACTTACCCAAATTGTAAGTTAAATACTTTTTATCATTACTCTTTGAGCAAGCTTTCTAACAAAGCCAACGCTTTTTATCATATCCACAAACCTCCTTTCTTATTTAGCAGAAAAAAATAGGTGGCAGATGCCAGACACCTCTTCCTAGGAAAACAGTTCACTTTGGCTGCTCTTATCCTCAAGCTATAAAATTAGATGCACATTTACAAACTCTACCCATTGCCGTACTTTATCTATGCCAGAATTATCTATGCTAATACTGTCATGTAACCCAGGATGTATGTTTGCCAAAAGGTAATTTTTCAAATACATTCAGAAAACAGCTTTGATAATATGAACACTAACTGCCCAAGTGTTTCCTCTACCTAGTCCACAAAAACTGGAGGCTAATGGGTAAATTCATCCTGTCACTTTTATTCCTCCACTACAAGAATGTGATTCTCCTCATATTAGAGTATGCCTTATACACACATTTCACTCAGGTGTCCAAGGTACAAATTCTTTATTCTCTATTATAGAAATTAACAAAACTTTTAGGCAGGTTTCTCAAAGCATGATGAGCTTCTCTGTATATAAAAAGTATAATCTACTGAATAGAGCTGAAGTAGAGATAAAAAATATCTTTAAATACCGAACAGTGCTTAAAATTATGCAATCTTTTAGGCTTGCTGAATTTGATGGAAGACTCTCAAAATCAGATGGTGTATAAATGTTTGTTGGATAAGAAACTTACACTTCATACTTAAAATAATGGGTCTACAAAGCTTCCCAGGTCGTACTTATGCTTTTCAAATAAATTTGACCAGGGTTATTTCTGTTGTATTTTACTTGACCCATGACCTTTGAAATAAATATTGTAGAGGAATTGAAATTCTATAATCATTTCCTCCTGCATTTATATCACTTCAGTACTTAAAAAGATAGAGTTGATAAAAACATCAAGACCTTCTAACGTTTCTTGCAGACATACTTTATGGGTTTGATCATCATGTATTTTTCAGGTACAGTTACTCTTTCCCTCAAAGACTCTGATGTTATCTTCATCCTGTTGTGGACTCTTATCTCTGAGGGATGAAATATCAGTTGATCTCCTTGCACAAATTACATACTCTGTCTTTCTATTAAGTGAACCCGATTATGACTTCTACCTTGTGAATGACCTTCTAACATGGAAACAGCATATGGGAAGCAAACTGAATAAAAGGATTTATTTTCAATTAATGCTAATAAAAGAAAAACACTTCAATTGCTTTAGTCAACCTGCCTTAATTCTAACTTTACCATCTAGCAAGCCTTCTTTTGAAGAAGTCATTGTAGTTAGAAAAATGTAATTTACCTTTGAACAAAAGTATAAATTTTTAGAGTAGATATTAACTAAGCAACAAAGTCTAGGTCAAGAGGAATCAAACTGCAGAAAATCTGCTTGCTAGGTGTTTGGGTATAGGCATTCTGTTAATATTGGTACCACTCTGGCCTCAGTGTGGATTTCACCAGCATGAGAAAAAGAAAAATGAGCTACACAGCAGACTTATTATTTTAAAAATTATTTTCACTTCTGCAATTTATGATATGGTTAGATATTCAAAATTAATTTATCCTGTTTTATTTTGCCCATGAAACTCTTCTGTCTGTTAAAAAAGTGTCATTTTCTTCAAACTCTGACAAGAGCACTTCAGAACAGCAATGAGCACTATGGTTAAAGTGTATTAACACTGGCATTTCGAATGGATAGTAGAGAAGACAGTAGAGGAAGATGCAGGTTTGATTTGTGGCAGAACACAAGAGTCATATGTGGAGTCCAGATATTTCTGGGACAAATGCAGAAGAAATAACAGAGGTTTGTTCTGTCATTTTGAGGTCAGGTCACTCCCTGTTGCCCATATGCCATCTCAGTCCTATTTCAGCTCTTCCCTCTGTGCTTTCTGTTTATTATGCTGTTCACTAGATGACAGGGCTTTAACATCTTTCTGTTTTAGTAAAATAAAGAAAATATTATTAAGGAAAGAGGTCTTAACTCCTTTCTTTCCTACGGTCTACAAAAGTAATGTCTCTTTCAGAGCAAGTCCAAGCACCAGGCTGGGCAAATGGAGCAACTCTTGGGACTTGCCTGGTCTGTGACAGCCTGTGACAGACTGTTCTTTAGCAGCGTATTAGGATTGTAAACAATTGGAGTTTTTCCATTAAAAGAGGAATGGTGCCTTTTTATCACTTTGATGGGTGTAGGAGACATTTGTCCCTCTTGCAGTCCTTCAGGATGGCAGGGAAACGCCCAGATGAGGATTGTTAAATAAGCAGTAATTATTCTTGCTATGACGGCCATACAACTGAAGGCTCAGTAGCTGTAAATGTCTTCTCTGAAACTCCTTTTCAGTAGGGTGCGCATTTAAACCCTTTACTCTTGTCACAGCATTTTAAAATGAATATAGATTTCTCCCTTGGCACATCACATGACAACTCCAGACTTAGGGTGATTTTTACGTACTTTTCATGTACATGTTCCCAAGTACACAACCTGCCATAGTAGAGCTTAGTAGTTCTGGGTCATCAAAAAGTAATCTCTTTGAAAACAGAGAAAACCAGCCTCAAGCATGCTCAGAGGAACTTCCTTTAACTTGTATCATCAATGTTAGTTGTTGGGGTTTTACTATTATTGTGGTTGTTGTTGCTGCTATCATCATCATCATCATCATCATCATCATCATTACAGTCATTGTTAGTATATCCTAACAATGATGAGGCAATTTTTCTGTGTGCCATCTAGAGTATTGTTGCAGCCTATCCCCCGGGCTGTAATTATCTGAGTCTTGAAAAACAAACAGCCTGAGATTGCTCAGCACTTAATCCTTCGTGAAATAATACTACACAGTTGTACTTGGGAGCTGATTATCCACTTGGCTCTTTTCTTCCTTTCTATGTAACTTTCGGATAATTTCCTGCCAGAGGTCCTGGTTTTCTTTATAATAAGTCATAAGCTGCTTGTTTGCCTGCATGCTAAAATTAAATTCCTCTTTGTACTCGGGGCAAGAGCTGAGTATGTTCTCTAGGTCAAATTACAGTTTGAAAAATTACATCCTACCTTCTGAAATGCCAGCCATACATTCAGCTGCATATTAGTACTTACCACTTTCCAGCTTAAAATGTAACAACATTGGGAGTTTTTAAGCAGCTGCTGCTCTCTACTCTCCCTCCCCTCCAGGTGGCTACACTTCACTGATGGGTAAAGTGATTTCTGTTTAGAGAAAAAGCAGCTTTTATAGTTTGTAAATGGTTTTAGGGTCCTTTGGGAGGAAAAGCATGGTGCAGGAATGTAAGCTATTCTGATTCTTGTTAAGAGAGGGGTACAAAACCCCGTGGGAATTAGACCAAAACTAAACTCCTGTAAAAATCTCCAGGTGTGCAATCTCTCAGAGTAGGAACACTGGGCCAACAAAATGATCACTTGTGGATTTAACTGAAAGCTTAACATTTGCATCAGGGAGGGAGAATGGCAGGGAAAATGGTTGATAAACAAAAGGCCCCTCTCTCAAATGTGTTTACAAAAGCAGGAAACCTGTCTGAAGTGCTGATGATATAAGAAACAATCCCACTTCACTGTCAGAAGCCAGCTTTCTGCGAGCTCAAGTGGACTGCACTATGCCTCTGACTCAGAAAGGATCCATAAAATTGTGATCCACAGGGATTTGTTGTGCTAAAGATGTTAATCGATGTCTGATTAACTATGCATGCAAATACAGACAGCCCCCACGGCTGCTGGCTTTAAAGCCCAAGCTTTAAACTCGGCCAAGCAGCACTGGAGAGCCTTAAATCCTGTCAGCAGCACTCTGAAGAGTCTCTCTGAGATACAGCCAAGACGCATGCAGTGCATTGGGAACATTAACAAGCGAGAACTAGACTGTCCTTTCAGTACAAAATGTTTTCTTCAACTGAAAAAAAAAAAAAAGTCGTAAAAAACAAGTGATCTGAAATTTGAATAAACTTGTTAGATTTTAATCTGTGAGCTTAAGTCATGTTTTCCATGCTTTTCCTTGGAGAGAAGAATACCACGATTTAAATAAAAAAGTTCAATTTTCTTGTAAAAATATTGACACTGACAACACAACCCAGAATCCTCCCACACACACCCTCCGGCTGCCCTGGGGCTGGCGGGACAGGCATTGCTGTGGCCAGGGCCTGGCAGCACCCCAGGGACAGCGGGACAGTCACGGCACAGAGCACACCAGACTCCCAGTCTGCTGCCACAGGACGGGGCCAGCACAGCCTGAAGCCCTGCCTTGCCACCCCAAGGCCCACGCAATGAAGCACTCTTTGCACGTCTTCAGCAGGGTCGCAATGCAGAGATGTTGAGCAGGTCAGATTTAACAGGGAAACTTAGTGGTGAGATTCGGAAAGGATTTAATCTACTGCTGTACAGCTACCAGGGCATTTTCAAGACGGAATGCACACATTTTTTTCTGACACACTCGTCTCAGTCTGCTGGAAGTGCATCAGCACACTGTCCCTTAAGGGGATCTGACTCAAGCTGATATGGGAATTAGCTCTGGTTACTGCTCCAAGCTGCAGGTTACTACCCTTGCAGCTGAGATGGGTCTGGATGATCTAACCTGCTTCTCAGCTGCCACCGTTCACAGCCCAGCTGTTGGTGTCCACTGCAATGAGCTCATTAATGGGGCTCGCAGGGACATGGTGGGATGTGAACCGCGGTGGCTCACACAGCCCACTCTGCTCCTCCACAGCGCGAATGGCAGCCGGCAGGTGAGACAAGTGGTGTCAGTCAAGACGTGTCCTGCCACTGCAAAATCAGGCAAGGGAGCATCTGCCAGGGCACAGCAGGGATTGGCAGGGCAGAGCCTGTCTCAAAAGCAGTCGCTGATCAGTGCCATCATACTCCTGAGTGACTCAAACCAGAGATGTAAACGCAAAAAAGAGAACTGACGGGATCGATCCCACTCTCGTGACAGGCCTTCACATGTGTGACTGAACGTGCCTTCAAGGCAACTTTTAGGTAGCTCAATGGAGTAAGAGAACCTGAAAGCAATCATTTGAGAGCAGTTCAGGGAGCAAGTGCAGCTAGCAAGAAATTTGGCAAATTTGCAAGGAGATGTGCAATTGCACGGTTAGAAGAGCAAATGCTGTTCTTCAGGATGTATGATGCTTCAGAAGCATTATTTATTAACTGTATGAGGCCAGGTTAAGGGTGGGAAAAAAAGGAAGCTAATTATCTGATTTGACTTAGTCCTAGCAAAGCTTGTATCAGGCTGCAGACTTTTTGCTTTGTTACTGCTCCCTGTAGCCTTCTGAGTCCCACACCAGCCAGGTACTGCTGGAGTATGCCCTTGTGCTGAAATAATATTGACCCATCCCCTAAAGGTCCCTTGTGTCAGAGGATGCATGGAAGAAGGAAATGAAACTTAATGAACAACCCTAACATCTGCAGGGGATTTCCACACCATCCAGGTTCCTGGGAAAACTGTTGAAAAAGGCTGTCACTATCTGAGCAGTAGCAGCAGTATCCTGACTTTGTGCTGGGCAGATGCTCTCAGAATTTGGATTGAAGAAAACCCAATTAGGACAAAAAAAAATAAAAATAAAAAGAAGTTGTCAAATGGTAGTTTAGAAAAATTTGTTCCTGGCAACATTGGCAACAGCGCTGTTCCTTACGTCCTCTACAGAGACTGGGTCTGATTTGGTATGAGGAGAAAAAGCTAATCAGGATCAGATTAGCCAGGAACTAAGCCTAGGTGGCATTACTCCAGATGAGAATTCTTTTTCCTACACATAGATCAGCATTGGGTTGACAATTCATTGGTCCAAGCTGAATATGTTAAACAGTGAAAAGCAGAGAATAATGAGAAATTTTAAACACACGGAAGCACTGGCTCTGAGTTCTTGAAAGCAATTTCTATTGGTTTTTTTTTTAAAGAGGCATTTTATCACAAAATACATCTAGTTTTAAAGGATGTAAAGGTGTTGTGAAAGTGCTTGTGCTGCAGTGGTAGCACAGCCCTCCTCTCTGTGTCCAGGCATTACAGCCTGACACTTTCAATGCTCAGAGCTGCTTGCAGCATCCTGGGATCCCTCTGGCATGTGGGGCTTCACTGGGAGAGGAACACATATGTTGTCTGGGATGGGAACAAAGCAGAATTGACAGCAAAGGGCTCATCCATGGAATCTGTACTGTTGCTGGTGGCCAAACACTAGCCAGTCTATATATTTGCCCCTCTCTGTCTGCCCAAAATGCTCATATGTCAAACAGGGACAGTAAATATTTCCCTACCACGTTGAAGTTTTGCAGGTGTAAGTGAACAAATTTTTCAGAAGGAGCCATGAGGGTACTTAGAAAAACACTCCCAGTGTTATGAAATGTCCCGTGCCTTTGCACCCAGTGCAGACTTGCTGGAAGAAGCTTGCAGCCCTCCTGCCAGCCACTGCTCCACCTGATGCAAATGCTCCTGCTCACAGTCAGGTGGCATGGCCACCTTGTCCTCCCTCTCTGTGCATGGTGGCCGTGTCTTCCTTGTTTACAGTGATGTATAAACAATGAATAATAGTATAGGCAGGTTGATTATAAGTTAAGCAAACTATATTAAAATTTATTCTGCATTGCAGGGGCAAAGTAAGTTATGAGGTGTTACAGTTGCAAACATTTTGGTTTACACGCTACTTCCAAGAAGAAAAATATTATGCTAAATGAAAAAGAGGTGTCAACCAATCATGATGCCTGATGCCTGTCCCTTCCTCTAGTAGTAATTGTCCCATCGTGCTGTTTTACAAGGCAGTAAGCCAGCCACCAAGTGGAGAAACCACCAGACTAAAGTTCTCCTGGCTTATGCCAGGGAGGGAATCAAATTATGGCCTTGTAAAACAGTGTGATAATGCTATTATTGTGCGGGTGCTACAAACTGCATAAAATAGTGTTTTGAAGAAGTTTTTCAAAATATTCTCAGGAGCTGCTCAGGAGAGAGAGTCTGTGATGCCGAGTCATGCAAAGCAAGCAGGAGACCTCAGGGCAGAGTGTGTCTGCTCAGGAAAGGTATTCATGAGCCAGAACCCAGTGCAATGCCGCATTCCTCGTTGTAGGCTGGACCAGCATCAGGCTGGGGCTTGCCAATATTTGCTCTGGGATTTTCAGTCCTTTCTCATTGCTTGGCACAACAGAAAACAGACATTTTGTGAGAAAAACTGTTATCTCAATTTTACAAAGAAGAACTAGGGTGCCAAGAGCAAGGACCGTTTAACTAACTGGTTTTGAGCATTGATGCAAAATGTCCCATCTTGCCTTTTGTAGGCTGCCCAGGCCTCCCTACAACATTAATGCTGAAAAGAAACATTTTCCCGAAGCATACTAAGATGTAAACAATGATAAAAGCAGATATAAGCTCCCGAGCCCAGAGATAAAAAAGGTAGTTTAGCACAAAACTCAAGAACAGCATCTAAAACTAACTAGGTGGAGGAGGAGAGCAGTGATAGTTCAGAGGACTTCTAATCAAAGCCTTCTTGTAGGAAAAATGAAGTCTCAACCAAAAAAATGTCTGCTTGCAGCAGAAAATGTTAAATTTCCATTAGAAATAATGTAAATGTCTGCCTGACAAACCAAAACATGTGGGTCAACAGGAAGTGTTCCCATTTTGGTAATGCTGTTGACAGCATGAGGGCTGAAATACAGTTGTCTCATGGCTCATGGGGCAGGACTGCCCAGCCATGTTCAGTCTCCTGTGACACACTACAGCCAGGGATTTTTAGGGCTTAAACTGTGTCTTGAAAGAAAGAAGGCTGGAATGCAGGAGAGAAAACTCAGGTTTCTCTGAGTACATGAGAGAGCACATGCTCAGGTGAGAAATCCTTGCTGGCAGTAGCAGGTCAGTGGAAAATGCAGACTGCAAGCATGGCAGCTCACCAAACCTCAGGCAGAGACCTGCAAATGACACTCAGTTATTCCCTAAAGTGCAGCAAACACACACGCTTCTCCAAAGCCTGGAGGCTGAGGACAAGACAGATTGAATCTGTTTAGTTTATAAGTTACCACTAACTTATTTCCTTAATCTTTGAAAGATGTGGCTTGCAAAAGAACTAAAAAAAAAATTACAAAATAAATCCCATTCCTTACGTGTGGAATGCACACTTGCATCCATGACTTGTGCCTTTGTAGGCCAGCAAAACCAGAGTAGGATGGCACTGAAGCAGAGAAGAAGGCAGATTTAACTTGCCTAATATTTGTAAATAAACCAGAGAGGAAATCTCATTGCCTTTAATTCTAGGCTCTGTCTGTTTGTTGCCTCCAGTAAATTAAATTCCCAGAAAAAATTACCAACAGGCATATCTGAGACTTTCTAAAATGACATCAGTACATAAGGAATCTGGCAGACCTTCAAATAAAACAAACAGTACACAAGGAAACCTATTCATTTTACTAGCATCCATGGATGATGATAGGGAAAGCAAAGCTCTGATGCGTAGAAGCTCAGCAATATTGTTGAAAAAGAAGGCATAAACAAGGACTACTCACATTGTCCAAAAAAGGGTAAGAATGAAATAAGAAGCAGGATTTTGTTCAAGGCTTCAGTGTAATTATATATTTTACATCTCTTTCAACGCAACACTTTGTTTAAGCATGGGAATGTTCTAGCAGACTTACAACAATATTTCCATACTGTACATTTATTGTAGCTGCTCATTAAGTCAAATTGCTAGCACATGAAGTCATGTGGTGAAAAAGAGGGATTCAAGACATAACATTTGCAGGATGCAAACATGAGAAGTGAAGACTTTTTCATCAAACCCTGGTTCACAGTCAAAGCAAAATTCCAATGAGCATGCAGAGGCAAGATAAAGGGAGGGGGATTGCTATCAATTTGAATATGATTTTACATTCAACTAGCAAATTACAGGTCTTGCCAGGCTGGTTGTGGTATATTTATGTGGTGCTATTCATAGGAAAAAATAAAAGCATAATAGATAGCAAAGCTCTAGAAGTTTTTAAAAATTAGCAAGGAAAAGAAGCATTACTGCAACCAACCTTAATAAGTAACAAAGTACTGTTATTCTCCCGCTAACAATTACCCATGTAGAGACTCCATATTAAAGGTCTCTTCTAAAAATTGTAAAACCCAATGTAATTAAGCAACAACAGCAAAAAAATAGTTGGAGTGTGAAGGAAGCTTTGGTGGTGTGTTTTACTCTTGATTTGTTCTTCGGTTGTGCTACATTTGCACTGCCCCTGCTAAATTTTGTATCTCAGTGTTTCCTTAGTGCTCATTGCACA
Organism: Parotia lawesii; assembly: GCA_003713295.1. Classification (NCBI taxonomy): domain Eukaryota; kingdom Metazoa; phylum Chordata; class Aves; order Passeriformes; family Paradisaeidae; genus Parotia; species Parotia lawesii. The sequence continues at coordinate 268,242 of RAHM01000337.1, read as the reverse complement.
CAGCTGTATTTCACAAGTTAACTAGACATGAAACTGAAAGCTGTGCTGCTCATTGTCCTCCTCCTCCTTCTTAGCAGTTTTCATCTCCCTTTGCAGAGGAACTGGAGCCCAAGTCAGTGAGTGGACACAGGAGGGCAGCACGGCCAGTTTATCCACTGTGAGCATGGCAGCTTCTCTGAGGGGAAGTTACTCACTGGTCAGCCAGAAATCTGCCCTCTGCAAGTGCTATTGCTACGCTGGGAACCACCAAAGCAAGTTTTAGCCAGGTAAAGTATCACAGGATTTGAGGAGGGGCAGGAAGAAAGGCAAACTGTGGGAACTACATAATTATGTGTGTGCATACATGTATGTGCATTTTACAGAGGAAGTGAGACCTGCATAAGAGATGGAGTTAAAATATTGGCAACGTAGCCCTGCTGGGGAACAACAGCTGTAGCAACACCAAGAGAAACACCAGCAGCCACCCTCCTGCATAACACCTGGGGTGGTCAGTAGTCAGACACATCTCCTGCTCATCTCAATACATTGTGACCAGAATATGCAGCAGTAAGAAGGCCCTTTCTATTCCCTGGCACTTATTATTTGTTATTCAGTACAGCAGAAGGGGGAGGCAATAACAGCTGCAGTAGCAATTGCTATTGCAATTGTGTTAAGGTGAAATAGAGTTTCTGAGAGGCGAGTCCTTATCTCTAGGTACGCTATATTGGCTCAACATGGACAAATGTAGGAGTAAAAACCAGAGGCAAACAGGGGTTAAGTACAGAAAGGAGGCCACGCTACCAAGACAGTAGTTAAAAAGAAACTGGAGACTCCCCATCACTTCCACACTCCTGCTCTGTTAGGACAGCAGCTACTGAGATCCCTGAGCCATGTCATCTGGAAATCTCAAATAAGTCACACAAAAATTAAACAAGAAATAAAGGACCACCTGCCTTCCTCTGATCCAAGCAGCATCACACAAATTGTCACCTGCCTACTTTGGGCAGCTCGGCAAGGAGTACACAGGCATGCTCTAGAACCACTTGTATTTTCAGATCTTTATCCAAGAAAGTGTACCTTGGTGTCCTGCCTCCCTCTATTTCAGTACGTGCCTCTTCCTCTTCGGTCCCTAGCCTGCAAAGTGCATTTACCATTTTTTCAAGAGTTTCACACCAGAAGATCATGTGTTACCTCAAAAGTTCAATCCCATTTTTCTTGCAAAGTAAACAATGTGTACTCTTTCCCACTACATAATCAGTGGATTTACCAAGAAAAGGGGTGGAGATAATATGCTGATGGACATGATAGCCTAAGGAGACTTGGATTTAACCTTGTGTTTTTCTTTAGCCTGTCACTGTCAGTCTTAGAAACCCTGTCTGGATGCTCAGGTGTTGCTTTGTGTTCATCTCTTTGTGCAGCAAAGCAGACTTGCACACCTAAACTAGCCTGGTAAGGTGTGCTTTGCTGGGAACACTTCCCTGCTGTTCTGAAAGCAGGTTTGTGCTCAGTGACCTTCACAAACCACTCCCCGAGACTGTGTTGCAATTGCCCCACCTGTATAATTACTTCTTTTTCAGTGTCTACTGTATCACAGCTAGGTATTTGTAATATTACAGTAATTTTTTTTCAGGCGGAATGACTCCATTTTAGACAGCATTTCTTCAGAGCATTGATGCATTTGTCCTTTTAATCCCTGGAACATACAAGCACAATGAATTGAAAATTTAAAAAATCCCAAAGAGTAATTTTATTAGCTGCTGAAATATATTAGGGTTCCTGGACCTTGAACTAGGAAAAATGATAATAAGCCTTTCCTTAGAACGAGGAAAAATGATAATAAGCCTTTCCTTAGAAATTCCTAAGTGGAATTTCTTCCCGACAGATTTTTTTCTAATGTTAGATTAAATTATCTTTGTACTGTTTCAGCTTTAGTGGTACATAAATAGCTCTTCCTTAGTCTGCCTTTATGTGAGAGGACAGTACATAAAGCTCTCTTTCTGATCGAAGTTACTGGTTGCATGGTGATGGTTAGCCAGATGATGGCTGTTGTTGGGCAAGCTCAAAAAAGAATCCAAGTCTCTGATCTTTCCTCTCATTCAAGAAGCCTAATTTTTTATGGTTGCTATTATACCTGGAAGGCCTGTAAGGAATCACAGAGAGAGGGAGGGAAGTGGGGTTGAAGGAATCCTTGACGACTTTGCCTGTGCTTCTTGGTGCTGCCAGTGCTCTGAGTAAAGCCTTTGTGGACAGAACTGTGGTCTGTGGTCACCCAGCCCTGGTGCCTCTGCACAGGCACTTAAAGAGAGCAGAGTGATGGCAACATGGGGCAGGTCTTTGCTCACACACCTTTCTGTGAGCCACATCAAGGCACTTTTACTTCTGTTGACTTTGAAGCACCTCTGAGACTTTTTAAACAGATTTGAAGGTATATGCAATTGCTGTTCCCAGCACTGATCAAAATTAGGATTAGCAGGAAGCTACACTGGTAAAATATTGGACCATGGTATTTGGAAAGCTAGAGAACATTCTGGTGGTCTGTAGATCATGATTAAGTAGTCCTAGCTCTTATGGAAATTTTTATAATATCCACAGGGTTTTATCACAGGTTTATTGTGATTTGGATTTCAGAAATTTAGAATTTTCAAGACCAGGAGCTAAGCATCGGTTTCATGAGCGGCCTTCCCATGATAACTGGTGGGAAGAAAACTGCCCACTTAGATGAGAGTGAAATATGTGTGTGTAGCTCCATCTGCAACAACATGGACATTCTGGTCACTATTTGCCCTGCCAGCTGGTTAAGCAAAAAAAAAATTGCGCAGAGGCAAGAGGCAGACACGGGTCATCTATAGACTGAACAGTGTTTGGACAACTCAGTGGGGTCTCAGTCCACCTGTCAGTGGCAGGGAACAGCCTGCCTCAGCATAAACTCAGGAAAGTCCTCAGGCATATGAAGGAACTTTAACACATGCGTAGTCTCAAGGAAGCTGAAGGAACCATTTATGAGCTTAAAGTATGCATGAAAGTCTGCTATTAACCAGTGAGAGTGGAATTTCTAGGTTAAACCCTGTCACAGGACCTTTACACAGAGTTGAATACTGGAGGTTTACATTCATATCAACTTTATGTTATTTTATTTTTCAGTCATATATTGTTTCTGACTCTTCAGTGTTATGTTTTAAATCTAGTTTACACTCCTTTTCAGCGTTAAATGATACCATTTTTCACTTGGAGATGTATTTTACATGCCTTTATTTTGTACTTAGTGATTCAAGGCAAGTTAATACTACAGCCTCCAAACATTTACTCTCTCTCTGAATAAAAGATAGTGAAAGTGCAAGTTCTAAATGGTCCTAGATTTGAAACAAGAGCTCACTTCTCTAGCTGAACACCACCTGTGAATCAGTTGCAGGATGAATAGGAATAGGAAAAACATACACAGAAATTACCCTAAGTGCCCTGTATTTCCTCATGTTCTGCAGCTTACTTGGCTGTGCTTTAGCCTTCTCATCTTCCTTGTTGAAGACTTTATTGAAAGCTGTTCTGAGGCTGAGGGAAATCATTTTCCCACTGTTCCAATGATTCCAGCAGGTGCTGGAACACACATAAAGACTGGTAAGAGCAGAAACTTTGTCCTTTTATTTGAGGTAATTATATAAACACTGTATAATTTTTATCAAATCAATTGGATTACAGATATATTTTCAGGTATTTTAAAGCTTGCTTTTTTTATCTTTTTAGAGATGGTGATTTTATCCAGATCCTCAAGATATATGTAACCTCTTTCTTAAAGCCTTGAGAAGCTAAATTGCTGAATCAAGTGATATGACTTGTGTCTGGGCTACTTAAATAAGACTTTGAAAATTGAAGTGCAGCCACAAACCTTAAAGAAAGAAAAAGAATGTGACTTTCATTATCATATACTTTCAAACTGTTGATTTATGGCAGTTTCACAAACTTTCAAGGCTTCATCCATTAAAATTTGATTTTTGGAACTGGCAAAACCCATAATTTGTTGCCTACACTGCTGTTGTCTAGTCCTCAGCAATACTAGTTTAATGGGCTCCCTAACTACTCAACCTAAACATCAGTCAGAGTCTTTTTTGCTGATATTAAGCATTTGTTTCTCTTCACATCTTCTCAAAGTGGCTTTCAAACCGGGTACTGAATGCCACCTCCTAGCTCTGTCAAGCGAGCAGTAGAAGGTATAGGTGAAAAGGTGGTGTATTAATACACATGCAATGCAGAATTAACCAGTGTTAACCAATGCAGTGAACACTTACAAAAGGAGAAGAAAAAGAAAAAGAAAAAACAAAACAAACCAAACCAAAACTCCAAACAAAACCCCCCGTTAATTTGCATTAGCCAGCCATTTTATGCTGAAGTGCTGTAAAGGAGAAATATTATCATGAGGCTCCAAGTGCCACCATTTCTTAAGGTCATACATGGAATGCAAAGGTTAAGAGCAGTGGATGGTGACCAGTTACAGATGTACTAATTCGGGTTTTTTAAATCACCACAGACAATCCATACAGGATGTTCAGGGGACAACAGAATCTAGTATCATATTTCATACTGCTTGCACAGCAGAAATTGGCCAATTCAGAATATACATTAATTTATCAGCCATTTATCACAGCCATTTAATATTCCCAGTAACATGAAATAGTTTCATAGACTGTTATGTTCTCATCTCCCTTATAAAAATTCACCAGAGAAGTAGATATAGAAAGAACATGTGTCTTTATGGTTCAGCCAGTGATAGGTTACATATGGAAAGACAAACTGCTTTTATTTTCATGACTTTCATTAAAATAATGTGATGCTCAAAAATGACATTTAATAAACAAACATTCTAGTCTATGGCTGTGACAACGAGGCTTAAAGACTACCTGTCTTTCTCAGAAGGCTCAGCACATTTTTGCCTCCATCTGCATGGCTGCTGGAGAGGGTGTCTGTTTACCCAGCCCTGCAGGACGTCACCTCCAGAAGAAGATGACCTGGCTACAGCTGTGCTTCCAGCATCGGTGTAGAAATGAGCCGAGCTCCCAGCCCAGCTACCTCGCCAGGCGGCCCAGAGTACCTCGCATGAACATATTCCCATGCTTAAAGGGATCTTACCTTTTCATAATGGTGTGATACATGACCTCAGTGTCCATCCTCAGCCCAGGACTGAGCTCAGGACAGTCTCACAGAGGCAAATGCAGCAGGAAACGCTGTCAGTGAGCACATTAACGCAGAGGATGGGTTTGAGTCTGTAACAAAGAGGCAGCACACCTGGTCTGTGAGACTTCACACATTGTCACAGCAGGTAACTCAAGATCCTCTGGAGCAAAAGCAAGGCAGTCTAACCTTTCCACACTCTCAAACCAGTTAGGAATATTTCAGAGCTCTGGGTATAAAATGCATATAGAACAGAGGAAGGGGGCAAGGGAACTGAGAACAAGAGATTAACTGATTAGAAAATATCAGAAGCAGAGACTCACATGTGAATACTATTTTTTAAAAAAATTTGTTAAGGAATTATTCTTTTTTATAAATGGAAAATGCTTCAAGTTCAAACCATGCTGAAAAGCACAATCATATGGGACAAGAGAGCAACAGCTGCACTCAAATATTTTCTTAAGAAATGAACATTCATACTCACTCTGTGCTATATCAAAATAACATTTCTGTGTATCAGCTTAATTCACAAGTGCTTTTGAAAGGGAGTCATTGTTTGTCCTTTCCAAAGCCATTTTTAGCTGAAGCCATCATTGCTCACTCTTCCTGGTGACACACAGTAAGCTGGGTCCTCATAAGCAGAGTATAATATCCCTTTTCTGGCAATGAAGGGGGCATTGGCCCCTCAGTATTGCCTGAAGAAGGAGAAAGTGAGGACTATGTTCTGGCCACGTAACTTCAATATTTATCCATCCTTGAATTAAACATTCAAGGATAACGTGTTAAAAATAAAATGTTCAAGATCTTGCTCATAAATACTTTATTTATGGCTTCGAAAATATAAGTTGGAATGTCAAACTGAAATATGTCCTGCGCTTACAATCATAAATTATACAGCACCATAAATTTACTGGACATTTTACAAATACAGATATTTTCTCTGTCCCAAAGAATTTAGGTCTAAATCAGGCATGACAAACAGAAGGCATAGCAGAGGACAACAGTTCAAGAAAGGAATGGTGAGAAAAGAGTAAACATTGTCTGAAGTGATGAGTATAAAGGAATGTCTTATTGGGGGTCCGATGCTGGTCAAGCACCGGTATGCCACGGCCTTCCTAGAGAGAGTGTCCTGCAGAGAACAACTCTTCTAGGGGCGAGGGCAAGCCCCCCTGGACAGTGGGTGATCTCAGCAAGTGTAGCGATTCTCAGCTACAAGTGATTTCAGCTCTTGTGATTCAGCTCTTTGCGAGATCACCCGAGGCAAACTCGGGGACAGAGAGACAGGAGCCCTGTATGGCAGTTCCACAGAGGCAGCTTTAATTGTCCAGCAGTCCCTGCAAAGGAGAGGCCAGGGACAGACGCTCCCTGGGTTCAGGGCAGACTCAGGCCCTTTTTATGGGAAAGGCAGGGGGTGGGGTAGAAACCAATTACCCAACTGGATACAAGGTATTACCATAGGGGAACAAAGCATGCTGGTTAGTCGCCGTAACCTAGAAGGGAGTTGCTGGAGAGTGTCCTTTTTGCCCTCAGGCTTCTGTCCTCCAAGGGAGCACAGACGGCTCCTGTGCCACGAGTTCCCGGTCCTCCACAAAGGAACTAGAGGGAGAACACGAAGTAAAGATCTTTCAGGTGCAGAGAGCTTTAATTCCCAAAGAAGGGGAAAATACGTCTCTGGAGGTCTTCATTTACATGCTTACTGATAAGTTCACTTGCTGAGTTTTGAAGGTTTGATTGAAACTTGTTTATGTTTTGATTGTTAATAGATTATTATTTTAAGTAGACTTAACAGAAGGACACTGAGTTTACAAGTGACAGCTTTTGGCATAGTAACAAAGTTAAAAAGCTCAGCCAGGGGTGCCAGAGGACTTTGCTTCGTTTTGTGAACTCAATTGGGAGAGCCTGTGCCAAGCACAGAGAGAGTCACGACCATGGTGCAGAGCTGATTTCACAGGAAGTATGGAGAGAGTCAGCAGCACGTGCACAAGTCTGGCTACACAGGAACCTGGCTGGTGGCAGCCTCCCAGATCTGATTCATTGCAATTTCTGGCTAGCGGAAGATTGGGGTTGATAGCACTGGGCAGCGTGGGTGTGCTGTCGGCTGGGACCTAGCCCTGTAGACCTCAATGGATCGCCAGAGGGCTGCCACTTCCTTGGGCCCTTTTTCTACCAAGGAGTAGAGTGGGCTTCAGTGAGGCGGCAGATGGAGTTTGCAGTGGGATTAAGCATTCTGGACTTCAGAAAGGTGAACAATGAATACTTGGAGCTCAAGGCTGAACAAACTCCATGTGAAGCGCTTTGAAGTAATTTCTTCCCGAAATATCAGCTAAAAGCATGAGGAACTATACAACTTTTCTTTGTTAGTCTTTTCATCCTGTGCAATAACGCATCCATTTCCTCTGCTGAATAAATGCTTGGGACTGGTGAAAAGCCAGAGCTATTACTCTGTAACACAGCAGCAGTGTTATAACTAGGGTACCTCATGGGAAACATCAACCAACTGCAGCACCAACTGCAGTTGCACCAAGGCAGGAGGCTGCTGTGGACACCTGAAACCCTCATAAAGTGCTTGTGGGAGCTCTGTAGCCATCCAAGACCACAGCTGATGGTAAGGCATGGCTCACCATAGCACCTGAAATTACTCTAGACATCCACATTTGAGCAGCTGAATTTCTCATATGGTGTCAAACAAAAGCAAAAGAGGGTTTAAACAAAACCCACTATAACGTAAGGAACTGGAACAATACTTCAGCCAGTGTTTCCTGACTACAATGAAGCAGTGACAAATCTAGATGAATTCTCAAGATACAAAATGCCCTGTGTATCTACTAGCAGCTAAAGTTGCTGAACCTTTTGAAAAGGTCTCTTTTCATCATACCTACCTCAGCTTTAGCCTCATTTTGTTGGTCATGGCCAATATGTAGAGTAGCTGAGTCATGAGAGAGATATAAAGTTGCCAGAAGTGTACAGACCAGTCTGAGCCTTGCTGGTCTGATGTGTCTCAGAGGTGCTGGACAGACATGGAGCAGGACACAGGATAAGACATTGTGTAAGGAGCCCTGGCTATTGATATATTTTGTCAATAGAGAAATCGTTCACCTCTGCTGTTGGACTGCATTTCACAGGCTGTCAACTAGGTCAAAGCTCCCCAGCATGGCTTCTTCTTCCCAGAAGGACAGCTGCTCACTGCTGTCAGTATGTACGGTGGGTCAGGTGTACGGTGGTAGTACAGGGGACGCTTACCCCTTCTGATGACAAGGCATAGCCACTGCTCCTGCTGACCTGATTAAATGTCCAAGGCTGAAATACGCATGTAAAGGGTTCCATTCATGCTGGTGGATATATACAAATGCAAACAGTTTCCTTCTGTGAAGAGAGACACATTGGACAATTTCCTTAGATGCACAGATTTCAGTGATACCTTGTGACTTCCAGTGGGAGAACGCAGCCACTTTTAGCATATATCTGTTTAAAAAACGACATCACGTTTCCAATTACCAGTACCAACACGAGCCCCGATTGCAGATCCAGGCTACCTTCCCTTTTCTTCATCAACACCTGGTTGATGAAATCACCGTTGTCCTGATTTACTATCTTAATTCGGTACAGAGACTATGCTAAAAGCTATTTCAATGGTTTATCCCCATCTCTGTCCTTTCTGTTTAGTTCTAACCAAAGGATAGGACAGATGCATTGATCTCTCACTATTGCCTGCTGGGAATGCAAAATATCCAATTTGCTAGAAGTCAGGAGGCCAAAGCATCAAGGCCCCACAAATATGAGTTTGCACAGAACTGTGGTTATCATTTTCTAATCGCTGGACCCAGGTGCTGGTTCCCAAGGAGATGCACCAAGGCGCCTCTGAGCAAATCAAGGAAGAACTATGCTTTACAGGAAATTCTCATCATGAATTGTACAACAAAATTTGAAAATCTATCATAGACAACTAAATTGCTATTCCAGAGATTTTTCAAAATTTAACAGTTACAATAGCTTTGTTTTACCTGTGACAGTGTTGATATTACCTACAACAAGTCTAATACTGGTTGTACTGAGGAACACGCAGATTAGAAAAGGCCACTGCTCCCTGATGTGATGAAGTGCTGAAGCTGATGTCTGATCAGCCAGCAATGCCACAGAAACTGCCTAGAACTCATCGCTTTGGTTTTGCAAACTGAAGTGAAGGAGGAAATTCATACAAAATCTGCTAATATGCTAAATCCTGATCTACATACTTGAATATCTGGACTTAGCATAGCAGTGCTGGATGAGGCTATCAGAGCAGCTCTTGACCTCCTACAGATGGTAGCAAAGGAACTGCTTCCATTAGGTCACAACTGTAACATAAGAGCTGATGTCCCCACTTAGATGAGTTAAAAATATCCAGTTTGTCAGTTTGAGAAAGCTTTATGGGAAAGGGTTGGCTTCCACAAATTCATCAGGAAGTGTTTGGAATACACAACTTTTATTTCTCCAGTTCAGTTAACCTTTAGTTGCTTAGACTGTGACAAAGTTTATGTAACACTGTAATCTATATAGAAACAATGCTAATGTACATACTGTGAATGCTAATGTTCTTACATACTACGAACATTATGTATAGTATAGGCTAATTTAATTTTCAAAGTTCCATAGAACTACAACACTAAAGTTGAAACAATTTTTTTAATACTACCACAGTAATCAAACCCTGTCAGACTTTTGTTTAATGGGAACATGTTAGCATTTTATTCTGTTTTGGAATAAGCTTTGTCTGAAACCGTTGGAATTTCCTTTAGAACAGAAATCCCAGTTACCAACCATTTCTGTTCCCATTGTTCCTGCATCCCAGATTCCAGCACCCAGAGGCTAAACTTCTTTTCCAGTGTATGTCCTTGTTCCACCTCCCCATGCTCACAAGTCCTGCTATGTAGGGTCTCACGGGCTCTCTTTTTGAGAAACAGCCTCTGCAGACAGCATGGGCCCACAGCCCACTCTTTGGAGAGCAATTGCATTGTGTTAGGCTCCTGTGCCTAGGGCTCTTTGTCAAACAATCTCTTGCAGCACAAACATTAACCATCTAGCACCACTTATCCCAAGAAGAGTCCCTGTAGACTACATTACCCAGAATCCTTGACAGAGGAGCTGATGAGTAGTTAATTAGTGAAGAATAAATCATGCTCAGTCCCTGTGTTCATCAAAGTCAGGACCTTTTTCTTGCACAAAAACTACTGGCCAGGTGCACACAATGGGTGATAGTGACACTAGATTAAAATGTAAACCAGAAATAGTTGCACTTAAATGCATCTCCATAACAAGTAAAAAATTCAGACCCAGTCTTTCTGTTCATATTCATGTCCCCAACCACAATGTGAAAAAACTTACTTTTGCTCTGTTCTTTTACAAATAAAAAAAAAAAATTGCAATCATTGTAAAATTCAAGTAAAATTAAACCAAATCCTGTAAACAAAACACCCAAGGAGATTAACCAAAGTTAGCCCCACTAGGACAATGGGGGGCAGCGGTTAAAGACAGATGACTTGACAGATGCTGTAGCAAGACACCCATATTGATTCCATTACAAGCACACGTGGAGAGATGACAGCTTCCTCACTGCAGCTGGAGGTGATGGCAAATCTCTGGTTCTTCCCTAGGCAGCCACAGCACTGACCAGCAGCTTGGCATTTGCACCCTCTGCTACCAGTTTTTTCAGATCAGAGTGCTGCTGCTTTCACTGCTGACAGCAGGCATCCAGTTTCAGACAGGGATCGCTACACTTTAAAAAAGCTTCCCTTAAGTTTACGATGGTGGAGACATCACAAAACATTTGGCTTTTGATGTGAAGCAGTGTAAATGCTGTAATCATATTTACAGGACATGATTGATAACATGCTGCACATGAACTCCTTCCTTTAAACTTTCCCATAAAACACATTCATCTGCCATTTCCCAATCTCAACTACCAAAGGACYGAAGTGAAAAAAGAAAAATGAAATAGATTCAAGTAGGCCCTAAATGACTGTTTAGGAGCCGAAGAAGAAAGTTCAGCTCCAAATTTCAGTCTGCTGAATTATTATACTCTTATTTGAAAAGTCTGTGCAAAATTGAGGTTTTGGAGGGGTTTTGTCTTTGTTTCACTGAACAAACTAGACTCACACCCCATATACAATTAACATGAGATGCCAATGAATACAAAGTCCAAGAGCAAGAGTTCAGTTGATTACCAGTTCAATTAATTTTTTTTTTTAGCAGTGTGATCTCACTGACACAGAAGGCTACTCCTGAGCTCCACTGCTATACAGGGATCTATGGGAGATGCTGTGGAGAAGGCTATGGATTTCTTGAGCTGCTTTGCTTCCTGACAATACTCTCCTATTAGCTACAAACCACAGAAAATCCCCTTAAGTCACTGTTAGGTTATAGCCAGCTCTGCAGGCAGGGAATCAAAGAATGCTCTGTTACCATTCTATCTCTGGAGCTGGGAGGTGATAATCATGGGCTAATAACAAATGGTGGCAGGGAGTAGCCCTGTGAGACACTAAACATTTCCACTGCAGCTGTAGGCACCGCAGTCCTGGTCTGGGGAGGGAACATTTTACAACTAAGTCAATTAGTTGTGCTCACTTATCTTGCTTGAAACTCCCCTTCAACACCACACAGGCAAAGTCTGACTCTCGTAGAAGACATGAATTTGACCAGGTCACGCAACAGAAACCACATTAAATTCTTGTAACTGGAGTGTGATGGAACAATTAAACCAACAGTAAAAATGCAAATTTGTCATAGTGAACGAAGAACATGGTAAATAAACCCAGATGGAATGGAACATCTTAAGACACATTTGTGTTGCATTAGAATTTCACAGGATTCTGAGATTAAGGCAACCAAGTAGCATATATTAGAAAACTCCAGACGCAAAAGAAACAAATTCAGTTTTTGTGTCATAGAGAAATGTATTATTTCGCTATAGCATGTTTGAATCTACAGCCAAGAATGTCTAAAATATGCTGTAAACCTTTGGGCAAATGGTAGATAAAGTCGAAGCAAAATCATCCTCCCAAAATCTGGCATGTGGTAAAGTTGTGCTGCACTCATATAAGATTATTTTGTGTAGCAGAAGGACATCCCATCCTGCAGATGTTCAGATAACAAATGTTTTCAAAGCACTTTGAAGATGAGGCACATAAATACAAGGTTTCATTATTAGATATTAGGAAGAGTAATAAAAATAAATACAGTTCATACTAAAGAACATCTGAAGGTCTTTTATGAGACAAAACATAGAGGTCTTCTCAAAGCAGTGATTTATTTTTTCACATTACTTCTTTTCATTAGCAGAGTCCATAAATTAATTTGAAAATTTCTGTTTCATTCAATCTAGCAGTGTCAAACATATTTGCCAAAGAAAGACACAACTACTCAGCCAGTGTAAAGAAGCTTATAAAAAACAAGTAGATGGAGAAGTTCATTCAATGATTAGCAGCACTGATTGGATCCAGAGCCCCAATAAAAATGGATAGCAAATATACACCCTTACCTTAAACCATCTCAAATACCACACAAAGGAAGGGGGACAAAGGAGCAAAAGAGCATAATGTAGAAAAACAAAATTAAAGCCATACACTCAACATCTCAGTTTCGAACACTTGCGTAAAAACATCTGGAAGCTGCAAATCCTGAAGAATCCAGCAGTCCCCTGGTCTAATGTTTCACCCAAGGACATCATATTTGGTTTCTATGAACTAGATAAAGAACAGGCACAAAACGAAGCATAGAATGTCAAATATAGCACATGCATGAGCTACAGATTTGTTGGCTTCATTACAAATTAATCTATTTTCTATGTAATCAATGAGAAATGTCCTACTGACTTGGGCCGTGAGAGCAGCGTACTGCAAAATTCTTTTGTTTTATGGATAGACATTTGGAAGAGGATCTTACACCCTGAGGCTTACATCCATAAGTGTGATCCTTCAGCCACGTCCCTACAGTTACTGTAAATGTATACTGCATCTAGACAGCCTCTTATTTTTTGCAGTGATGATTATATGTAATGACAATTTTGATAGATATATCTTCAAGAAGGGAAATTCCAGTAAGGTCAGAGTGGTGCCTTTGAAGTAAGAAATATACTGAAAGACAGCCATAAAAAACTTATGAGGCTTCTTTTACTGTTAGGAGACAAAGCTCTGTAGTATTTGATAGACCTAAAGTGAGACACAAAGCAAATTTAAGTACCATCTACATGAACAGATGAAAATGTAACTCATACTGCATTGGGACAAGAATGTACTGTCCTGTGCTTTGTACAAGGCAATTTTTGTGAATACTGGTATTATCAGAGAAATCCCTTCACTGAAACACCAGAGGGGACATCCCCAGAAAAAAGGACAGTGCAGCAAGTAAGGAGGTGGAAACACAGCAGATGCCAAATAATTGTCAGCTGGATCATAGAATCATAGAGTAAGCTGAGCTGGAAGGGACCCACAAGGATCATTGAGTCCAACCCCTGGCCCTGCACAGCACCATCCCCAGGAGTCACACTGTGTCCCTGAGAGCATTGTCCAAACACTTCTTGAGCTCTGTCAGGCTGGGGCTGTGACCACTTCCCTGGGGAGCCTGTTCCAGTGCCCAACCCCCCTCTGGGTGAAAAGTCTTTTTCCATAACTGACCACTTACAGAAGTGAGAACCAGAGCAGGTAAGGAGGGAACGATTCTACAGGATGCAAAGACTTAGATTTTCTTTCTGATTCTGGAGGGAGGGTGGGTATGTTGTAGACAAACAAATACTTATTTCTCTGGTTTAGACGTAAAAGATGGCATGATGTAGAAAAACCACAAGCAGTTTTCTAGTAAAAGAGAAGTCCAGAAATATAAGGAATATTTTAGGAAACTCCAATTACGGTTAGGACCATAAGGATGATGAAAAGAAAAGCTATTAGGGACGCATTATTTTGTGTGTGTGGTGCACACACGTAGGACTAAAAATCCACAATGAAGTCACAGACTCAGTTCTTTAAAATGAAGAATACCAGAACGTGGGCTCACTTGTGTATGTGCCTCAGGACACGGTGAGGGCTTACGGACTGAGCTGCTAGTCATCGCTGCATCCCATCCTCAGCGTTCAGTCTTCTGCATAGTTCAGAGACAACTTTGAAGACAGAAATGCTGAGTTGCTTGCCTGTCTCTCTGCTTTCCTTCTCATTATAATACTTGAGTGCTTCACAGACTGCATTTATAACAAACCTATGAAGTGAGGGACTACTATAAGAGATGGAAATTGAAGCACAGCAGATTAATGCCCACCTCTTCAGGGTGTACGAAGTGAGGTTCCTAGATTTTTTTTTCCAACTTTTTGGAATTAGTAGGCATTTTACGTTTCCCGGGTGCCCCTTCCATTGACTTGCATGGCTCTTGTGAGTGCTCTGCAGTTCTGCAGTAAGCAGTAAGCTGCTAAATTCTTGACAGTATGATGCACTATAAAGGTGTTAAGAGAGAGAGAATTCAGCTGTCAGTAACATCATTTTATCATTTGACCTCTCCCTGAGTCAGTAAACGTCTTCCAGTTTCCTCAATAACGCAGGCTAAAAGGACGCCCTGCAGATAACAAAGTACTCCATTAATGACTCCAGCCCCTTGTGCTATTGCATTCAGTGTGCTGAACTGGCCTGCTCAGACGGTTGCCAGAAAAAGTCTCCAATGCAAACTGAAAGTAGCAGTTTTCTCCTACCATTCCAACAAGCTTCTTCCCTTTCTTGGAAAATTTCTAAAATCTCACTGAGGAAAAAGTGTCCAGTCATGAAAGGTGTACTCCATGCTAGAGTTCCCATTGAAAATTATATTTGGCAATTTCAAACCCAAGCAAGGCAGTGGGACGGAGTCTGGAAAATACAAAGCCATCATGGATTCCTGTACTCCTGTTTTCCAAAAACAAAATAAACAACCAGCCAAAAGTTTACTGGTTTACTGGAAGTCAGTTTTTTTGGTTTTGACACTGTAGACCAACAAATAAGAACGGCAAATGGGATGGCTCTACATATATCTTGTCTTCTTGATTCAGTAAAATAATGTGGAAATATTGGTTGGCTTCCAAATACTAAGATTTGCTAATTATAATGAAGGCTATTTATGCACACATTGCTGTGGCTGACCTTTAAACAGCCTTCACTGTGCTGTTTAACATACCTGTACTGAGGTATGCTTAATGACCTAATGTGAAGCAAATGAAATTCAACGGTTGTGGAAGAAGCTAATGGTCTCTTCTGGTTTTAAATTTTATTAATCCATAGGAAGATATTAAAAAGTTACAGGGGCATTTTCCCTTCAATTTGTATATGAGTATCTGGTTACACCTTTCAGAGATTTCTGATTCAGCAGCTTCCCAAAAACTTGATGTTACTTGAAGCATAGAAGGCTCACAATTCATGGCAACGATCACAATCAACTAGCTACTCTAACTTGTTTTCAACTAAAGAATGCTATGAGCAGTTGTTCCTGTATATGAGCCAATCCTTTCATCATAATTGTTTAGTCAGTGTGGGATTGTATTAGATCTCACCCTATCATACCAGACTAAGACACAAAATAACTTCCACCAGCTCGTCACCACTGCTACTTCCTTCTTCCACTGGCAAATAACCAACACTTGTAACTTGACAGAGCTTGAAACGAGTATCATAATATCTGGTACCATAAATGACCACATTTTTCTGTCATTCTCGTAAGATCTTCACATGTACTCCTAGAGCAAGATTCAGAAATTGGTTATTTGCAATACGAGAAAATAATTTCCTACCCAGCAGCCCTTAATAGCTGCTAAGTTCCTCTGTCAAGCACTGTGACATTTTGCTGATGTGGTAGACCAAAATGCAAGGAGTGGAAGGACCTTGCTGCACATGGTATGAATTTAATCCATGTGGATGAATCTACAATGGGCTTCTCAGACTTCCCAGAAGTTTTGATCCAACAGTGACACAACTGAAACTGAAGCTCCATTTTTATTCAGGCAGGAACTACTTTTTTTTCCTCCTTCTTTCTATGTCCTCAGGCACTTTGGCCATATTCAGTAACGCTGCATGCCTGCTACAGCCTCCAGATTCAAGAGCATAATGAGTGATTCAGACCAAACCTTGAGTGAGGGAAGGTGGTGAGATTCAGCACATAATATAGGTTCCGTGGTAAGCTGCCTGGATATTCTGTACTTCTGCAGATCAGATGAATATCCTTTTTCTGCTCTCTGCCAAAGAACTCAACACTCCTGTACTTCACAAGACAGAGTTTTAGTGTCAGCTTTTTACAACTACATGAGAACTTCACTGCAATAACACCCAAGAGAAAGAGACGGATTTCCTCTCTTTAAGTTGCTCATAGCATCTAGATTTTTTGCATATTCATCCCTCTAGGTCATCTGTGACAGTCTAGTTGTGAAGCTGGAGGAAACAGGGAGGTTACATCAAGCTCTGTTTTAACTCTCATTTAACATGTTGATTATTGTTGCGTCACGTAGCAGCTGCAGAATTGCAACATTTTCAGCCAGTTCTGTGTTGTTATCTGCAATCTGATGAATCCAGAACACCCTGGCATTTTATTCCTGAAAGGCTCACACTCACCTGCATATTTTTTGAATATGTTTATATTTCCAGCAGTTTCTTCAAGGTTTGCTCAAACCAATAAGCATTTGCATTTGAGGCTGTTTCCCACAACAAAAGGACAGAGTTTCTGAATGTGGTCTTTGTGCTTTCTCTTTGACCCCAGTTATTTCCTGCACAGATGACATGTCACTGCTGCAGTTCCCTGCCTGTAGCTACCACCACCACTAATTCAGTAATTTCTACTAACCATTTTAGGGCCATGTCAGCCAATCACTGCTTTTTGATTGCCTCCACACACCACACACTAACTAAGGCTGCAAAACAATGTTGAAACTCTGCAGCTCTAAACAGCTATTAACGTTCTTAATTGTATCAAAAAGCCAGAATTTCGTTTGTTTCATTGTTCTCCATTTGGAAACACATTTTTTACTAATAGCACATGCAAACTACATACGTGCACCATGAAGTCTGACAGTTGTTCTTACTAAATACAAATCCACATGAAGATCAGATTTATACAGACTAACTTGCCTGGCTTCTCAAGTGGCACACAGCAAGCAGCAGTATTTATTCAGATAATTTTAAAACTTTCCACTGAATGTTAACCTGTCACTCCAGTACATTGCACTCTTTTGATGTGATAGTTTCCTGTATACATTGAAGAGTATATGTAAGTTTTAATAAGTAACTCGGTTTGTTGAACTTTGATGACATAGCTGCAGAACAACAACACGGGGAAGGAACAAGAGGAAATCTTTCTACAGAAGACATACACTAGCGTAGAATCTTTTGGTTTTCCACAAAAGACTGGAAGGCAAAACTAGTTTTGTTGTAGATTACAGCCACAGATCTTGGTTATTATAGGATTTTGCTTCCTTCGCTATTTTATCAGAATAAGGCTAGAGCAAATCCTGTGACAGGTGTGGATCCTTCCACAGTAAGGCCACAGAGGCCTTACTGGACATTTTGCTGCCAGTAATATTTGCCATACATGTTTTAATGGTGCAAAGGACTTTGGGAGAGAAACTGGTCAACATGTATGCCAACCTGAACATTAAAATAGCATTTGACATAAGGATGACCTCTAGACAAGGTTCCTTCCTACACTGAAAGTTTCTGCTAGTCACCTCAAAGAGAAAAGGGGAAGTTAATAGAAACATATCCTACAATTATCATATCACTAGGCACAGATGAATTAGAAACTACTTTGGGGGTAGCATTGGGGTCCAGCAAGCCAACTTCACTCCAAGTGGACAACTGCCAATAAGGTGGTAATGGGAATATCCTGAGGAGAAAAGAAACATTTCAGCTGCGTGAGGGTGGCCATAGTAAATGGAGGCAAAGGGCCAGGACAGAGCTTAGGACCTGAAGGACGTATGCTGTTGGATTAAGGGGATAAATGACTTTGAAACAATAACTCAGACCTTCATATAGATGTACCAAGATGCCTGTTATACTCTGAAGTTACAGAGAGGTACACTTCCAGCATCAAGAATATATGTACTTAATGTTAACAACTTTTCCTGAAAGCAGTTACTGCTTACAGACCATTATCTGCTCTCTGCAGTAAATTTACACCTTTTCTGTTCAACGTTTTCTTCAGATTTAATACACATATCTTGAAAGATATGAAGATAGAGTCTGGGAATGAGTTGGAGAATCCAGCAAATCCTCGCAGTGAGAAAAGAAGAAAGCAGAAAAAGCCAAGGAAGATCTGCTGGCTATTGGGAATTTCAAAGTCGTGATTTTATAATTTTTTACAATGCAGTTATTATTTTCAGTAAACATGACAGGATTCATGAGAAGAATTCTTAGCATTTAAGAGCTTTTAAATTATGGATAAATGTTATACACAAAATGCTGTCTTTTCTTTTCTGCATTTCTCTCTCTCACTTGCCCCTTTGGCACGTTTTCCTCAGAGCTTCTCACTTCAGTGGTTGAGAGGTGTTTATTACCAGGATCTTCTACCCTTATTTATTAAGCAGAAGAAACATACCTCACATGTATTGCTCAGAGAGAAGGAAAATCATGGAGGTTAAAGGAGAAAGTGTTTCCAAAGAGTTACAAAGCCTCATTACTTAAAGGCCTTGCCAAATAGAAAAGAACTACCTGGCAAGAAGATTGAAGAGCAGGCGGTATTGCTTAAAATCCCTTGGTTACTGCTTCAGCCTGTATAAATTATCCCTCTAGAGGCCAGCAGAGTATCAAAAAACAATTACCATGAACTAGACCATAATACTACTGTAGACCCAAATCTTGCCCAAACTATTAACATTTAGAACTTCTTCCAGCTGTCCAAAGGCTGCTTTTTGCAATGAGACTGAACTGTCCTGCAATTACAGTGGTAATGTAAAGAAGCATTTAATAGCATTGCCATAGATCTAGATTACTTAATGTGGTGTCAGGGATGTTAGAGAGTGCTCATGAAAACAGATTTATTACCTTCATTCATATAGGGAAGATCTCATTTAAGCAGTATGTTTGAGATTAGAGCATACTTAGGAGAAGCAGTGTTTATTGTGGTCAGAGACAGGAATGGGACTCATACTCCAGCACTGATTTGCTGTTTCTGAACTTTGTGTCTTAGTTTTGCCATCTGTAAAACAGATACTGTAACACTTAAAATGCAAAGCTGACCTGGGAGAAATGCCTCCCGCCTCACAGAAGTAAGTGATGAGAACATTAATTACTGCAATCAACTACATGGAAAAGCCTCAATTAGAAGTGCAATGGGAATGCAAAGGAGTGAGAGATCTGCCAAATGAAACAGGTATACGCATGCCTTAGTACTTTTTTCTAATGAGTGCACTGATCTAATGCTTTCACTTTGAGTGGGTCTTACTCTAAGGCTTGTTCCTGCAGCCCTCACACAGTCACATTCCCACAAAAGTTTGCTTGAGGAAAGCCTCGAGATTTGACTTCATACGTGTTTTCTCTTGGTGCCAGGAAATATTATCCTTTTAATTAGCAGGTCCATTTCTTTGATAATTGTTTAAGTGGCCTCACTGCAATTTCATCTCTTTAGTTGTCATCCAGCACCTGGGAGGTAAAGAAAAAGGAAGCAAGCACTGAATTTTTCCATCATTTCTGCCGAGGGATATTTCTGAGACACTGTACTTTTGTGGGTGGGCGGATGGATGGATAGACAGACGGAAAAGGGAGTTTCCTTTATGGGATTCCAATAATTGGTATGTGGTTTACATTCCATTCATCTGAAGGACTCTTATTTTAATCAGAAACAGGCTCAGGCTACTAAACTACCTCCACTGTTCAAAACCTATCCATGCTTTCAGCTGGTGACTTTTCTCTCATGCATCTTTTCTTTGACACCCACAGGCCCCAAAGAGTAATGTGGTCATTTACCATCAAGAACTCAGCATCAGGTCCTATAACAGGAGTTGGTTCGGAGCCCTCTTCCAGACAGAGAGAGGTTTTCTGATTGCTAGCTTTACAAGGAGAAGCCCTTTAAAGTGTGGTATTTGAAACTGGCACTGATTTCTCTAAGCGAGTTTTGGGTTTGGTGGGTTTACTTCCTAGGCTCATCCAACTCTGGGAAAGCCTTGTCTGGACAGTGTTGAGGAAGTCTGGCAGTACAGCTTGGTATTAGTAGCCAGATCATGCAGACAACTGCTGAGAAAAGCCCTGTATTCAGCAGCTGGACTCTCTGCTGCGCTTTAAACACAAAGGAATGAAAGGCTGACACCTTCTCCAGAACTAGTCAGACTAAATAAACAACAATACAGCAAATTTCAGCTTTGGGGCTGAAATGTGAATGTGAAAATATTCAGCGTCAATTGCTGTCATCCAAGGGCAGGGAAAACATAAAATGACTTGCAGTGAATTAGTATTCTGTTATTCAAATATCTCTGAACCTTTTGTGATAGGTCCCTTGTAAACCCTAAAAATTTCTTCAAATGCCACCGTTCTCCATCAGCTAAACTTGTTTCACTGCCCAGATTTGTTTACCCTTAACTTTTAGTTATGGATGCCCTAACAAATTTATTTTTTCAGGGTCTATCTTGTCTAACCTGTCCAGACAGTAACTGCACATTCTTTAGGGATTTCCATGCCATTCATCCTTGAATGTGCTCCAAGTCACAACTCCCTCCAGTGTCTACTGTTCAGCAGATCTGTCAAGCAGCACAGCAGGAAATCTCCCACAGGCAGATCACACACTACACAATCTAAGAAAGGAAGAACCGTTTCACAGCTCAGGTCTATGTCAGCCTGGGTCCATCACAGAGTTTTTGCACATTAAGTTTGCCTGCTTCATGCCTCACTTTCCCTGTGGGGAGAGAAGGAAGGGACAGATGCAGATCTGCCATCAAACAGAAGGGTAAGTCTGCCCCCTCTTTCCCACACTGAAGGTGTGATAGGGACAACCTGTGGCAGTGGCCTGTGAACACAGACAAGAGCTGCACAGAGTCACCAGTTCTTTCCGGATCCATGCATCCTGGAACGACAACAAGCAACATGGCTTGGCAATTCATCTGTCTTTGGCCCGCACTAGGCAAGTAAGAGTTGCTAATGCCATGAAGGAAACAAAACCATCAGATACCTGTTGCTTCTTCCTTGTGATTCAACAGCCTCTTGGCAATGTTAATTTCTCTACTGTTTGTTCAGAACAGTGAGACCCTTGGGACCTAATTTAACGTTAGCACCAGGAGGTGAGAAGTATTTGAAGTTGCATTCTGGGTTGCAAAGATTTCAGCAAAACCCCCTATCTATAACCTGATGATTTTGTCTCTCATGCCACAAGGAAGCAGGAACCTAACTCCTTGGGCAGAGGCCTTCAGCCCTGCACTCTGCCAGATCTCTGAGAGGTGTGGACCCAGCCCATGTATACCCAGGGCAAGGACACCATTGTTGCATACCTGTCACAGAATGCTTCCATCAAATTATGTAACCACACTTTGCCCTGCCTAGGCTTTCACAGATCCTGATATCTTAGGATACAAGATTTCTGTCTGAGATTCACTTTGAAAGAGATTCTTTAATCTTGATTTAGTTCAGAGCTATAAAGAAGCCAATCCTGTAAACACATAGATCAGGCAATTGCAGAGCTGGCTACATTGCTGGTTTGGAGTCAATGTATCAAAATCAGAGATACTCTGATCACTGAATACTAGATTGAAAACAGGATTTGGAGTACTCAATCCCATTCTGGCCAAATAATTTCAAATTGAATGAATAATAACATTTTTTTTGTTTGTTGTATTTTCTCCCTGCCATGAAATAAACCATTTATTTTGGATACTGAGATTTATCACAGAGCTAGAATTTGCTACAATAATGCTTTGCTGCTGGACGTTCATAGTATTCCAGGGTAGAGCCATTTACTTATTTTGGACACCAAAACAGCTTGATACAAGCATTCTTTGGATTCATCTTTTTGGGGATTACTATAATTTTACACCACTTTTGGTTAAAGGAAGGTGAAATGCTGAATAAACTGTGACCAGCACACCACAGGGAACCCCTAGCAGCACAGCCAGTTCATTTAATCATTCCCTAGTGTTCTTCCTGGACTGATCAGACAGCACCTTCACACAACAGGAACTATAATGCAGCCTTTAATGTTAATTAATTTGACTGCTTAAACTTGTGTGGGTTTTTTCCCCGCCTTCTCTTCCCTTGGCTGGCCACAACTGTTCAAGTGTTGCTGAAGGTTATTCTGCTTAAGTATTAAAAAATGCTTAACTAAATAGGTTAGCTTATTTGCTTTTGCTGATAGTAGCAGTCCACCCACAGAGCCCTTTCAAATTTCTTCAGTGTTTTGGAAACTGGATAAGGGACTTATTCAGTGACATGCAAGTTTGTCTGAGCCAGGAATGAAGCGTGCATTTCATGAAATGAGAAATAACCTCAGACCACACACACAGTGTAATTTCTGAACTCCGGCTTGGGCTCTCTTCCCCTCGTCTCTGTGCACACAGACACACACCCCGGCTAAAAAACCAGATGATGACTGACATCCCTAAATCCTTTAAGCATTCTTTTACAGCTAAGAGCAGAGGGAGGTTTTCAGAGCTTAGGTGGCTCATTATTAGTAACACGCTGATGAAAAAAATGGATTACTACAGTATGTGCATAACATGCCAAAGAGAAAAAGCAAAAAGCCTGTGCCATCTAAATACTTTCAAGAGGAGAAACTGCTGATGCAAACATATTAAAGCTATTTTTACTGCATAGGGAGATGAGGAGAAATCCTTCCCACAATCTTTCTGGAGACTAACGTTGGTTCTGTCACTACTTGTTTAGTTAAGCTAAAATCACTGAGTGTTTCAAATATTATTTTCCATTAAAATCCAGAGAAGTAAATCAGGAAGATAAGTTTATTGCATATAAAAAAATCACACCCTTTCCTCTCCTAGGCAGAGGAACTATAACTTAACGTTTGGCTGTTAAGAGGCAAAAGAGGCAAAGAGCAAACTTTTCCCCAGCTGTTACTCCATGGTTTCAATATCCCCTCCTAAGCTTAATTCTTCACAGCCTTACACCAAATGAGTACACTTAAATAATAACACAGCAGCCAGACCCCTGGTCAGCTCTCCTTGAACTTTTCCTTCATGCTGGACTAAAAGAAGTAGCTTTAATGCCTTCAACAGGTAAGGAGTTCTCCTGCATCACAATTGTAGTACCACTGTTGAACTGTCCCTGCAAAGCTTAAAATGGACAAGCAAAGGTGCTTACAGACTGACTCCTGTGCCTCTTCCATTGCTTTGTACCTGATCAGTAATACCATCA
This sequence comes from Parotia lawesii, assembly GCA_003713295.1. Lineage (NCBI taxonomy): Eukaryota > Metazoa > Chordata > Aves > Passeriformes > Paradisaeidae > Parotia > Parotia lawesii. Next base: position 244,789 of record RAHM01000337.1, on the reverse strand, counting down.
CACAACTGAGCCACTGATACCATCTGCTTATGCATACAAATGTACATCTATACTCAGATCATACTTCCACCAATACTTAAGTTTGCGTAACACTTTCTGTTACAGGACCCTAATTCAGTTGTTCATAACTTTGTCAACCTGTAAGTGCTCAAGCCAAGATTTTTCCTGCTGTGTGTCTTCATCAGGCTGAAATTTTTCTGTAAGTTTCAACTAAAACAGCTATTCTGAAAAGGGGGCTAAAGGGGATCAATCTCACTTTCCCTCATGTTTTTTCTATAGTCATTTCACTGAGAATCTGCATGCTTGGGAAGAGATACTGTGGGTGGCATGAGGGGTTACCTTTACTGTAAGCAACCATGCTCAGTACTAGCCTTCTGAAAATGTGCCAAATTTTGGCCAAGTTCTAAACACTGTGGTCTACCCACGCTCCACACAAATCTCCTACAGAGAAGCACCATTATTTTCTGAATACTCTACTAAAACAGACCTCATACACTTCCTCCATCACCAGACAATGTGCACATCCTTCCCTCAGATGAACTGATTCCACAATTACAAAGGATTTATAGAGCATTTTGGGTCTTTTCATGCAATTTATGGTACTGGCCTCCAGAAGCTGCTGTGGCACCAAAACTGAGAGCTGAGAAATCCTGCCCGTTGTTCCATCAATACCCATTGATGGTGCCCATGCAGTACACTTGAGGAAGCTCATTAGCGTGGAAACAAGCCGAAGAGCTTGGGCTAACAAGAAAGAAAGAGAAAAGCAGAGCAGACTTCAAGAGACAGATGCAACATAGCCAGGGCATAATGATCCATTGTGTTAAATACACAAACACTGTCTCCAGACTGCAGAATAGAACCAAGATTTCACAGATGCCTGCACTCTTTTGTTTTCAACCAGTTTCTGTGACATCTACTAACAACTACATCCTTTCTTCCCCTAACTGGCTAGTCCACAAAAGAGACTGTAATCTACTGCTATTAGCAACTCCAATTGGTCAAGTAATTGAAATTGTGATTCTAAATTTTCATAATGATCCATGTGGGAATCAATAACTTCTGAGTAGAAGAATATCTTTCTCTTTACGGTTTTGTTTGAAAGTTTTCAAGAAGTATCTTGTCAAAGCTGCGCTGGAAATAATAATGTTATAAAAACACTCAGAAGCTAGAAAACGGCAGCATTACAACTACTCATGCATTCTGTCATTTTCTTCTACTGTACGCTTAGCAATAGTAACTTTTCCCAGACATCACCCTCCTTTTCTGCAGATCATATTTCTAAAGAGATCCCTTTATCGCTTTCCCTTTAAAATTTATAGTTTTTCCCCTCTGACTGTCTCAGCACAAAGCCAAGGATGAAGAAATCCCAGGTTGCACCACAGATCAGCTGCAGCCTCTGCAGCTGTGAAGCTCAGCTGCACTGTGGGCTACCACCTCAATGTATCCAAACCAAGCTACCGGGTAGCTATAATCTTTTCCAGTTAGTTCCCAGTTCCCTGCCTGAACAAAAACAAAAGATAAAGCCAGACACAGATCACAGACTTCCAATTTGTTATGCTGGAATCCTGCAAGGTTAAAAATGAAAGTTTTCTGCTACCAGGAAGAATAGACTCACTGCAGCTTCCCAGTGGTTTTGAACACCCACTTCTCATCCCTGAAGGAATAAAACAACAAAAGATAAACTTTTGCTTTAAAAATTACATGCTTAAAGTGTAGCAACTCAGCTGCAGAGGGTTTTATTGCTCACTCTGGGTCTTAAACACAACATCTTCTAAGATGACTCTTGGGATTTTGATGGTGAGGAAACTAAAAGAAAAGTGTCTTGTTCTATTCTTCAAACTCCCTCAAAATTTCTTAGATTATTTTCTTACCAGGATTTATTTTCAGAGACATTATCCTCAAGACTACCAGGTCACAGATGCGTCTTCTCATGGTAGGAGCTAAGACTTCATGTATGAGATGAAAAACTGTAACCATGCTCAACTTACCACCACAGCCTAAATACCAAACCACACAGAGTAAACTCCGCAAAAAGGCCAAAACCTTTACCTTTCTTGGGGTAAGGGTGGCAGAACAGTTTTAACACTGCCCATCAGGGTGTCTAGATGCAAAGAGGTTCCATGTCTTTGGCTTTTTCAGTCACTACTTAGGTTATTCCTTTTACTAGCATTCATGAACATTAATACGTAGAGTGCTTGAACCAAAGGGTAAACAAAAACATTAAAAATCTCTCACCATTTTAAATGGCTTTTCTCATTACTAAAGAGGATTATTTAATTATTAAATATTAAATTATTATTTTAACCTTTTCTTTACATAAGCAATAGTAAGTCCAACTTTCCCTCTTAAGTGGCTTCCTACTGCTTCTTTTAGTGAAATGGAATTTATGAAGAGAATTCTTTAACATATATCCAGAAATGTTTCAAGAGAAATACCACAGTCTAGTCCAAGCACATTTTCCTATTTAGTTTCTTCTCAAACTAAATGGGAGACTGTGCAGTCTAAGAACAAAATAAGAGACTGCACATTCTCTTCTGTGCAGCTTACAAAGAACCAGAGAGATGAATGGCACTGAATTCAGGTATTTCTGATGTTACAAGTTTTCATTGGTTTCTCATCTGCCTAAAGTTTATGAGTTTGACATAAAAGACTATCGGATGGCAAACTACCCAGTTACAACAATCTGGCAGAACCACGAAATTCTAAACCACTAAATTATTCTATGTTCTCAAGGTTCAAACAGCAGTATGTCAAGTATGAAGGTAAAACACCTAATACTTGTTTTGCCTCAGGCATAAAGTACTTATTTCATACAATCATAATTTCTCTTACTGTATGCCAGAAGTCGATTATATTGTATAGATAATTTAAAATATAATTCTAATTTATATATACATAGACATGTATAGTATATAATATAAAGATAGTACATATGTAAGTATATATATATATATATATGTAAAATACATATTATCTACCTCTGATGATTAGGGTACACAGTAATGTTAAGTAAAAATGTCCATCACAAGGAACATAGGTTCTGTTGTTTTCTAAATAGTGCAGAGTGACACATTAGAAGCAGAATAGAACCTCAGCATTTAGCTAATGAGAAGATATTCCTCAATGCTCCCTCCAAGTATAAGACTCTTAAATTAGAATTAGGGTATTGTAATTACAGCAATATATATGACCACAACTACAGAACAGTGGGGACAGAGAGGCAAGAAGAGCATAAATTCCTCTAGTTATGTTATTACATTGTACACGTATAGAGGGACCAAGCCAAGCTAATCTCTGAGCCTACTGTGGAAGTGAAGAGACAAAAGCACAAAACAGACATTTTAAGAAAGCAGTTTTCTCAGAGGTACTTAAATTACGTTTCCAATTAGATCACAGTATGAATGTTTTCCTTGCCATAGAATTATAAACCAGAACAAGCAGAAACTGTGACAGAAGTTCCATCATAGTCTGAATCATGGAGTGGCAAGTGCTGCTCACAGTTGTGAGCACTTACCTCAAACAACATAAACAGACATCTCGTATTTGTTTTTAAAGTAACTAGCACGGAATGATTTTCAGGATGATATGGGAGATCATGTTTACATGAGCATTCACTTGATGGAAACAACTCAGTATCAAACAAAAGGGGAATAAAATCCCTCTGGTATAAACAATTCTGTTGAAGAAAAAAACAGATTCATTCTGAGGTTAGCTGATATTTGTTTAGCATCCCAGCTATCCCCACTGATTAGTCATTGTCTTTACTGGGTACAGTGTTAGGGACTGAGAATGTTGCTATTAAATACATAAACAACATTAAGTCATTGTAACATGCTACAACAGACCAATGCAAATTGTAACATAATTATGCTGCCTCTGTGCATTTTTGGAAAACAATGCTTTAGTGCAGCGGGCCTGTTTATGCTCCAGCTTGTGCAAGTTATGTGTGCAATCTCAATTCAGTCGTACTGTGTGTTGACACAGACACTAGGTCAGGTTCTGACCACTCAATTCCATCCTCCCATCTCAGGCAAACTCAGAGAACAACTGAGGCAATCTGTCCTCAAACATCATGCATATCCATCATGCTTACATTCAATTACGGCTTTTATTTTAGAGCACAATCTTCACCTGGTCTTTGAAAAGGAAATTCAGCTTTCTGCATGCCAACTAAACAAAGGTTAGGATGCCAAGCAAACAACTCTGAAGCCCTCCAATCATCTGTTTAGATGTACTTTCTTCCTCTTTCAGAATTAGCTGTCAGAATCACACACATGATATAGACTCACAGGGACACTGCTACGATCTACACATCATCTACAGGACAAGAGGAATGCCTCTTAAATGTCCTGAATCACTGCCTACCTCTCTCATCTGCTATCTAGACATCCAGTTTCAATAGCAGAAATTGCATCTCCTTAGTCATCCCTAACCAATTACCTACTTTTCAGGTACCCTCACCAGGAAGGTAGATCCTGGCATGACATCTACTTAAGTGGTCATTACTCTTTTTCTATAGAAAGGACAAGAGTCAAGATGTACTGAATTGGGGAATGTGCAAACACAAGGAAAGAGAGTATTTGTAACAGTATTACCTCATTTGTTGCATAAGCTGGAAAGTATGCAACAGTAAGCAGTGAATAAGATATGCAGGACACTGCAGGAATAGAAAAATATGTAGCAGCAAAGGCAGTTAAATGCTTCCTTGGAAGAACAAAATCCTCTCCTCCTGCAGTTAAGATTTCTAAGGAAGTAACTTAAGTCATCTTTTTCTTTTGTAGTAACTGTGTTACTACCTTTGAATTATCCTGTGATACTTTGATTATGCCATTACCAATCACACTCTCCTCTTAATGCTGGTTTTACTCAGTGTGCTGAAGCAATGGCACTGGCATCAGTCTGCCTTCTGGTGCTCGAAGTCATGACCTGCTAAAGCTAAGCAAATACATCCTTTCAAACTACCTTAATGTGTTGACAAATGTTTGCATCCACACCCAGACTACCTCAAACATATTCATTACCTGAAATTATCCAGTCTCCCTCCCCTAGATCAAATATGAAATCTGTGTACCACACATCTGCTGCCAAATGCAGTTCTGAGTATAGCCCCAGTGTACAAAACAATTTACAATCCAAACTACACTGCAAATCAGACTAAGAACACACAGTGTCTTTAACTAGGTCTTGTAAGGTGGTTGTTGGGATAGCTGCATTTGTTAGCATAGACAGAGCCAGATTTCTTACTATTTCACCTATTTTTTTTCCAGTCCAAGAATTTCCATTGAAGGCAACACGAAATACTGGTACCACCTGCAAGGTCAGGGACCCACAGCCAGACCCATAGGAACTCCACTGAGTAAAAGAAACAGGCAACTGCAATAAGGAACAGTAAAACCTACCAAGCCATTTCCACATGAAAGCGATGACACTTCATCTCCTGGATGATTTATATTCAGATGAGGTGACAACTACCATGAAGCTATTTCCTTATGCCAGGAGGCTGTTAAGAGTTTTCCTGTAGTCCATGCCTCCCTGCAACTGTGCAGGAACCTGTACATGGAAGTATGAACTGCACATTACCATTCTTGTTTTTACAGCCAAACAAAATGATAACCACAGATTTCCAGGAAGAAAGAACTGATGTCTTCATTTTTAATATTTGAAGACTATGTCTTCGAATGTAGGTAAAATTCTTCTTTTTTAATTCGATCAGATTGTTTTTTTAAAATTATACATACATCTTCTTCATGACAACAATATTTTACAGACAGATCCCTAGGGCACTAAGTCACAGTATTTATGGCTTAGGTGATATTTCCTCGTAAAACACATTATATTTGCAGGAAGCTACAGAGTGACATAAATCTTACTTCAAGACATCTTCCCATAGCTCAATTCAACTGCATAAAACAAATAGATTTCCACAAATATACTGTCAGTATTTGGCACACATGTGCATAAAACAAGCACATCTATGGAAGTTTTGATTTACACATACCATCACCTTATAAGAGAAACATAATTTCCTGATTACGTCAGGAAAATGATGACAGCTTCATACTTGGAATCAATAGAAATCCTGCCTACCTCAATCAATTCTGCCCTCTCTAGTATCTACTGATTCACATCATGACTGGCAAACTGACTGGGGCTGAGGTGAAGCCTCCCTTCAGTACACCGGCATCAGCTGAAACCAACAAGGTTATCTAGCCCCTTCTGGCCCACAGATGGAGGTTATCAGTCCCTCCTTCTGGCCTAAAAAAAGGACAGTTTTATCTGTGCAACTTTCAATAGGCATTTTTCTCTCCTATTCTTGATTATGTCCGATACTGGCACTACACAACCTACTAACTCCCTACAGAGTTTCTTTCCCTATATCTAACGTCAGTTTATCTTTAGTGAAATTGAAGCCACTTAACTTCTCTTTTTGCTGGAGACACAAAGGGGTTATTCCCTTCCTCCATACAGCAAATTTTTAATATATTTGATGACCATATTTTTTATTCCACCAAATCTTCTCTTTATTACCTAAGGAGCAATTTGCCTCCCTAAGCATAAGAATGCTAACCTGTAAAGAAAATCAATATTGATGCCATGAACAGAAGGCCTTAATTATGTTGTACTTATTAACATCAATGAGGGTGTAGGTATTCCCTGACTTAAGCTGACTTCCTTTAGCTGTACATAATTCAAATGTACCAATGACTAACAGTTTACAGCTTCTTTTTTTATTTTCTTAGTTCATAGTTTTTCTTGAAAAGCTGTTCCAACTGACCATTATACCATTTGGTATAATAAAGTGGTAACAGCATAGATTCAGGGTAAGAAAAAGCTAGGGAACACATTAATCTTACTTAGGCTAGCTACCTTTAAAGCCCACAGCTTTTATTACTTAACATTTATATTAAATACTCAGATCCTTGTTTCAGGTAGTTAAGTCAGATTTCACAATCAGGATTTTAGATGGTTTCCACTTATAATATGCGCACAACAGTTAACACAGAGACAGAGTGTAGTCTACAACAGCTTCCCATGACCTAAAGTAGAAGCAGTTCCAGATCAAATTTAAGCTTATTTTCCATTGGGCAGTCTTCCAGACCACAAAAACTACCACCATTCACGGACTGCTGCTGTGCAGGTTTAGTGCCCAAGGTTTTAAAATTTCATAACATTTACCCTTCATATAAAACAATTTATACAGTATACTCAATGTAAACCCCTATACTAACATTTACAAAAATCAAAAATTAGGGTTAAGGTTTCTAGAGCAGCATGAAGCCCTGGCCTCTTCTGGCTATGTGTTACAAAGTACTCTTCACATGATCCCATAGCATTGAAAAATGCGACAGACTACTTGGCAAATAAGATATGACATGGAGTATCTTACAACCACCCTTCCAATCTATGACCAGTAGTTTTCATTTGGAAGTTTTATTACATCCTGCATTCCACAAGACGATAACCTGTCAAGATGTTGAAATTCCTTACTACATATATGCTGTACTGCGTATTTCCTTCATATACACTGTGCTGCATATTCCCTGACAAAGACATGACAGAACTCTATAAAAATAAAAAAAGGGAGATGAAAGTGTAATGAGATGAAATTTGACACCTAACATCATTTAATGAGAAAGACCAAATAAAAAAACCTGCTGGTTCTTCATGTCAACCAAGCTGAGAAACTCACTGTTATAGGATATTATGAAGATTTAACAGGTCCACAGCTTCAGGGACTGAGCAAAATCATGGAGGATGGGAATCCATCAAAAGTGATTAGACACAAAGACATCATCCCTATCTCAGAAAGTCCTCCAGTCTCTAGCACCTCAGAAAATATATGCAGTATCATTGTCAAATCCTGTTATCTTCAAATTGCGTTGAGATGACTGACAATGTCCGAATTTAAGTAAAGGGAAAAAATTACCTAGTACTGCTATTGAGCCTAGGAATATAATCAGAATTAAAGAAAACAAAGTGCACTCAGAAAATTCTAAAAAAGTTTAATATAAAATCATTATATATTATAGGTTACAATATATAATACATATGCACAACTATGCACATATGTACTATACACTGCATATATAATTGCATACATATTCACACTTGTAAAATGTAATTCTGTATCACTATAAATATGAATTCATCATTTTACCTTTAATTTCATGGAATTATCATGTTTTGTGGCATAATGCTGTCAAAGTTCAAATAAAATAGTTATAGTGCAACTTACATAGAAAACTTTCATTTTAATACATTATAGGATTTAGCAGTGGGTGGTTCATCTCAATCATGTGCACTGTATTTTTTCCATAGAAAATTTTCATTTTTTTTCCAAAGAGAACTTTCGCACACTTCTCTCTCTTCTGCCACTGTGGAATGAGGGGCTCTTTCACAAAGTTTCTCTATTACTGCTATATCTGTGAGCTTTCTGAGGCTCTCCTCATTCTGTTCATTCAGCATATCCCAGAAATCTTTCGGTCTCTCCTTTGATTTTTCTGCTTGTCCTGAAGAGAATCTCCTTGGTGATTCTGTAGACCCATTTCCATAATTTCTGAAGATGTCATTAAGAATAGAGGTATCTCCAAGTAAGTCCACAAAAGAATTCTTCTTGCAAATTGGAGCTTTTCTCTCTCCATTTTCTGACTGAGACAGGGATCTTTTTTTTGGCAGCTGTGTTCCTTCTGAGTCTTGCTGTCCTTCACAACTTTTTATAGGCAGCACCTCAATTATTTCTGATTTACTGCTTAATGAGCCAGATGCCATAAAATCCTTGAATGCCTGACTGTTTCTTCTTTCAATATGCTGAGCAGCAACAGTGGGTGATTGTTTATATTTTGCATCAACAAACACATCTTGCAAGTAGGAGTCATTGTGAAACTGTTCTGCTTCTCCTTTATGGCTCTCCTGGGTCTGTGTTTCTGTAGTTCCACTCAGAAGTAGTCCTTTAGCTGATGAAGGTCTAGACTTAGATCTTCCAAAATTAACAACGGATTTTCTTTTTCTGGAGTGTGTTGTGAGCAGTTCTCTTTCCTCACAGTCGCATGAAGCTTGTGCTGGTACTTCAACTGAGAAGAAAGGCTCCATCTCTGGATGCTTGGAAACATAGAATTCCTTCAACATCTCCTGTCTGGTTTCTGATGTAGCTTTTGCAATATGTTCTGCAAGGTCTTTCACTGATCCCATGCTAAAGTGGGATACCATTTCCTCAAATTGTCTCCTGTAATTATCAAGAAGGAAAAATGCGCTGTGTTGACACCCTTAACTAGAAACAAAAGCAGCTTTCAAGAAATTAATTCAATTCACCTACTTCACATAACCCAGAAAGCAATCACCAAAACTAACTTCCCTATTAGGAGTACTGTTTCTTTTTATTAGCAAAGAGAAGAAAGAATAATGACTTTAGAAGAACTGCATCCCAAGCTACATTTTAATTTCCTTAGCTTACAATTCAAAGCCTTACCAACTGTCAATGTAGGTAAGATATCATAGCAAAGGGCCAGGTTTCAGAACATATTTAGCTACCAAAAAGATGTAGATGGACAGATGGTAGAATGATTCGGTTTCTTTTTTTTGCTGGAGGGGGAACAGGGAGGAAATAGTTGTTCCAAGTCCTTTTAAAGAAAGTCCTTTTTTTGCTAAACAAAAATTAGATAAACACATGCACAGGAGACAAACATTGTCCACATTGTCTAGGCAGTGAGTTATGGAATATTTGTTTCTGCTAAAAAGCCAAGCTCTAATTAAAAGACATCACTCTAGCTGAGTTAGCCCTAGTCTGGGGTTAGGGAACCTTACTGGAAGGCTGGAGAGGTAGGTTTTACACTCCAATGTCAGAGAAATGATACGAAACGTGTCGCCTTTCCTGTATGAGGGCTCCAAAAGAGCCCTGAATCAAGTAAGATTTAACCCTGTTTGCCTCAAATACTATTTGACTGGCTAGCTCCAATTATTTGAATGTCGTGACTGCAGACAGCTTCCCACTCTGCCCTACAATTACAACAAACTGAGGCACGTAATCATCCTCATTCACTCCATGGCACATCCACATGTACTACAAAGTCTAACTGAATGTCAGGTGCTAACAGATAACCTGCTTAATTCTCAAGAGTGAATTATTTAAGCTTTTTGCTAGATGTGGCTTTAGGATCTTGGAATAATAGCCTTAGTCACTTCACTGCCCTTGAATGAATTATCGATAACTGATTACAATTTTGAATATTTTTAGAATGAAGAGCTCTCCTTTACCTGCCTCATAAATATTTATAATTTTCAGTGCCTATAACAGTAAACAAACCCCGCACTCCAACAATAACAGTTTGGATAACTGAGGCCAGCTAGCTGATATGACAACTTCTGAATGCTTACAGGCATTACCTAGATACCAACTTCCACATAGTAATTTACTTGTCTCAAGGCAACTCGAAAATATATACCAAATACCTATTCCGTAGGTTTGCTTAGCTAGCTACAGCTTTCCACTTCCTATTTCCACAAACCACTGGGCTATTTTTATTGACCTTCTATCCACATAACAACGGAATTTAATATTCATATTAATCATAGCAATCCAATTTGGGAAAATAGGAAAACAAGGAAACAGAAAAATTATTATCCCTCCAAAAATAAGGCGGGGGGGAAGTCTTGAAAGAGATATCAAAAAATATTGAGCCCCAAGCTAAAAAAGAAACATGAAACCCAGTTTTTTTAACAGCCTTTCATGAAAGTGATGAGATCTGGGCAAAACCAGTAGGCAGTCAGAAGCTAACATTATAAGATGTCTCGTTTCTATACAGTTTACATACTGTTTTGCAGTAGCCCATGATGCACATACCACGAACACTCATGGTGATGACATCTACACAGTTATGTAATATATGACCATTGAATCAACATGTTCAAGTAATTTGTGGGTTCAATTAATTTTATTAATCAATTACAGTACTCACAGAGTAGTGTAAGTTGAAGTTTCCCACTAGTTCCACTCTTGCCATAGAAAATAACAGTATTCCCTGACTAGGGTTGAAACAAAGACAAATGCAACTACTCAAAGGGAAGTTTGTTTCAACCTTAGAATTTTACTTCCAACTCACCAAAAGAGTCTCACCTGCGTATTCCTTTGGGTGTCTTTCCAATCAAGAAGGTGGTTGAACCTAGCCTGTGTACTTTTTTGTTTCTCTGGATCACAGGATGCATAACATACAGATGATGTTGCTTACTGTTCGTCAACATTTCTTGCCTTTCCTTAAAAGTGCTCTTCTCAGAAGTATTGTCTTCTGGGATTTCATCATTTTTCTAGTAAAATGAGACATTGAAATCGTTAGAACAGCTGTGTCTCTGACATAACAACGCACCCAAGTGCACCCAATTCTGTCACTCATAGCTAGCACAACTGGATTGAATGCTAGGGTTGGGATTCAGAGCTGAAATGTAGACTCCCTACTCAGTCGCAAATTTCCACGGACATTGAAGGTTCTTCGACATCTTGCACAAAAATATAATCCTATTTACACCTCAGTTATTCTTCCGAAATTCTCACAAATTCTCATCAAAATTTCCCCTTTGCCAAAAGGGCAGTCAAAGGAAATAAGAAAATTCAAGAATGTGCTTGAAGAGCATGGAAAAACAGAAGAAAAACCCAGATTAAAAAAAGCTACAAAGTATTTTGTTGGGGGTTTTTTTGTTGTTGGTTTGGTGATGTTTTTTCCCTTTTTTTTTTTTTTTTAGGTTGGTTGGGTTATTTTGTTCTGTTTTTGTTTGGTTGGTTTGTTTTTTCAAATGAGATCATGGAAAAGAATAACTGCTTAGTGATGTCCTCAGTCTCCCTACTAACACTACTTTAAAGGTGAAATCACAAATTGTATTCACACCTTGTCATCTGCTGCTCAAAATTTGGTTTCAGATCTATACTGATTCTTCCCAATGTTTTTCTATTTGATCTGTGTCCATTTCCTTTATTTTCATGGGCTGTTCACAATGTCCTTGAGCTTTAGGATCTCACGTGTTCTCACCCCATTACTTTGGTAAGTAACCTCAAACTAGCACACAGAGAGAGATGTCTACAGGCATAAATTTACACTTTAAGACAAATGTACAGCTCCAAAGAGTAAAATTTACTTCATCATTATAAGTTACTCTACACAAAACTGAAATCCCACCCGAATTAAGATAAATATCCTATTCTCCCAATAATAGTAACAAGATTGAATTAGTAGATATTACTTGCAGCATAAATATTCTACAATTCTCTTGCTGGTTCTGTATACATTCGTTAACATTTTTTTGATTTGTTTTTTTAAGTATGCATGGGTAATACAGAACTATACTTGGAAAATGTAGAAGAAGAAAGTAATCATCGTTTCAAAAGATATTTATTTTTATAGACTTTTTGCATGAAAAATACTCATAGTATTCCAGTCTCACTACAAAAAGACTTAGCGTATTTGTCACTCTGTTAGGAAATCAGGGCTGTATAATTTAATTCAAGAAAGTATGACTTGAATAGAATACAGGACTAACTATGTCAATGCCTGTTTTAAAGTTACGTTAAACCCCCATAAACATGCATCCATCCACCTCTTATTAAACAAGACCAAAGCATAAGATGCAGTAATACTTTTGTTTGCACATCCGTTCAAACACAGAAGATTTTTAATATCTTTGGGAAAAAAAGCCAAATGTTGTAAACACAGCGAAAGTCATAAAATTGCTTGTCTTTGCAGAGAACCACATTTAATGATAGAATTATTGCTAATTGCATATAAATGCATGACAGGCATATTTAGTTCTGGAAGCACAAAATTTTAGGAATAATGACCCACATTGCCTCACCCAAAAAAACAACTTCAAAATACCACCATATACATACAAAGAGCATCTCTTCTTGTACTTAAATAAGTTGCTCAAAGGTGGGGTTTTTTTAACTCAAGGTAGAAAAAGTTACTGTAAAAAATTACTGCAAGAACTGCAGGAGCTAATTCCAGTGAAAGTCTGCAGCCATTGTGAGTTACTCCTGAAAAACTTCCCAGCTCCCTGGAGCAAAGGCAATTGGTTAAATGATAGCCAGTTAGGCTGAAACACAACAACTGACTCTGCTGAACTGGCGAACATTTTAGAAAGCCTAACACCCAGCTCCTAAATCCAGGACCTTTTTTTAAAAACAAATAAACATTTTTAAAATGAACCTAAAACACTTAGTTTTTTAGATGTCTCCATGTTTTTTAAAGGTCAAATCTGATGTTTATTACTCTGAGTGATACAATGCATGACAGGGTCTATGTAGAAGTAAGATTTGCAAAATGAGATGAAAATATTCTATCTTTCTATTAGCACTACCATCAAAAAAGTGAGAACTTCAGTCAATATTCCAGTACTGTCAACATTTTACATTATATTGCTTTATTTCGAATTTGACTTCCTGTATTACCCTCCTTAATTCATTCCTCTCATGGCAACTACCTTTTCAATTATCTTTCAATATTTGCTCTCTAAATCACTGATCTCATAATGAAAATTTATTTTCAACAGCTTTCTATATTTTTCTGTTCCTCAAGCAGTTTCCCTAACAAACTGCTGCATCCACACTTCTCACTTCTACATGAAATGCCGTGTTGACTGTATAGCGCTGGTCATGTTTGCATGAATTATCACATTATGCATGTTATATTGTAACATGCATAAAATAATCTCACAAAGCAAGGCTGAAATTAAGACAACTTGATCCAGCTAGGAGCCTCTGACTCTTGTTCTCCTATGGACACTAGCACATTTAATTTGTTTATATTACTGAATGTCACACTCTTTATGAATCAATAAATACTACGACCAATAGAATGGAATAATAAAGGAAACAAAAATCCTTCACTGTATGCTGTAACATATAGTGTCTGCTGTATGTTAAAAGAGTATTGACAGAAAGAATGACAGCATGCAGGAAGCCTTTACTAAATATTTAAATACATTAAACACAATATGTCTTTGCAGTGCATGATATAAAATTTCTACTGATCAAAGTGGAAAAGTTTCACTTAAACTTGACCACATACTTATAGGTCATATGATAAATTAAGTTTGTCTATATTGAAATATCTGTAACACCATTATACGTCTCTGTTTTCACAAACTTTGGGGGGAGGGCTAGGAGGTGAAGCAAAATAATTACATTGACACCAAAAATATAAAATTTCAATTTAATTACTAAATGAAATATTTTTACTACTTTATTAAACTTTGTGCACTTCCATTTTTTCAAGAAAACCTTCACGGCAAGTTCAAAAGAAATGGACACTTTATTTACTTTCAAAGGCATACATATAAGAAAAAGACCATGCAAGCGGTTTAGTAGAAGGCAGTGTTTTTTAATTTAAAAAATTAAATGAGAAAAAGTTACACTCCAGAAATATCCCAGTAAATGCAAAGAAAGAGTTAATGAAAGTACAAGAAAATGAAATTATGAAGTGCTATTGTGAACTAGGGAAAAACCCACATAATTGTAGCCAGTCCTTCCTGTCTTTTCCTTGTTTTCTTCTATTCCCCCTTGATCTGCTACACTTACTCTTAAAATACTTTTTATACATTGCAATGGGAAAGAAGAGGGATAATTAAGTAGTTGTGCAGAAAATGGTTTCTAAAATATTCAGAAAACCCAGGGATTCTTACTGCAACTGAAAAATACTTCAAAGAAAGCACTTATTGACACCTTTCATGTTCCATTTAGTCTATGATGGTTTCAATCCCTTCTTCTTTTGTTATGTACATCTCCTACTCTTGAAAGTATACATTGAGTTTTGGATACCAATAATGAGTTTTGATTTCTTTGATTTATGTATTATCTAAGAGGATGCAGCAATCAAGAGTCTAGAAAAATGGTAGTATCTGCACATTTAGTGTCACACAACCCATTTAAGGGTAACACTCTTTAAGAAGAATGAAGATAGGCATCAAGCAAAAACTAAAGTGCTACAATGCAGCAGTAACTTCTACTTCAAGATTCCACCTTGAATCTACAACTCTTGGATCTGTTAGCTCTCTGTGACAATCTGCCTCCTGCTGCCTAGTTACAGCAATTATTTAAAAACAGTATACATCCACCAAACCCAATTTTTGTCCATCTTTGACAGTACAAAACTTCAGTATCTGTCCTTCCTGTAACAGGCATAAAGAGGCAGCTCTATACTCTGGAGCAACAAATGCTAGTTCATGTAAAAGCATCATCAGACATGAGTGAGATGACTGGACACCTTAAGCCAGTAACTTCCTTTTCTTTAGTCCCTTCAAGCAAGGCAAAGGACAACAATGTTTCACCTTTTTAAACACAGCAAGATGAAAAGATATGGGAGAGTAAGTGGGCAGAAGCTGGCAGTAAGACGTGTAGAGAAAAAAGAGAAACAGAGATTCAGGGGTATTTGTTTTTCAAACTGTCTTATGTCTGTGGCAATTTGTTAAGAAACCAGACTTAGAGGATAATGAATATCCTTCAGAAGCCTTTATTATTAATTCAATTATTTGATACTGAATTTCAGTGCCTTTCAGTGCCATACAAACTACAATTCTAAATTATTTCAGCTAATTTTTTCCCCTTTGCAGTTTTCCTTGTGTTTTGTTTGGTTTGGGTGTTTTTGTTGTTTTGGGCTTTTTTTCCCCTGGCAATTTTTCTGATTATATATATTAATTACTATGACCCTTCTATATGCTTTTCTTGAACATATGCTATTCCTGCATACTATTTTTATTTTACCTATGCTTCTCTGCTGTCAGGACATACACAAAGTACCAAGAAATGTTTGATACCTGACTGTTCATTCTTGGTCTTGTTTCCTTCTCTCTTCTACACAGAATCATAGAGCAGTCTGAGTTGGAAGGGATCTTTTAGGGTAATCTAGGACATGTACATGTCACACAAGAATTTATCCTTAAATTATTCTGCATGTCAGGGAAGATAAATTGTAATAGTGTCCACATAAAATTTCATGTGGTTTCTTTAAAAATGAGGTCCACACGGTGAAGACAATAAATACAGTTAGCAAAAAATGTCCCTACTGTCACAGGATTCTTAAATAAACCAGAATTACTTTTCTACTTACCAAGAACACACTACTGAACAAACTGTGTACTTCAGAGCCTTATGGTGAACTATAAATTCCAGTTTGAAATGCGCCTGAATCTTACAGTATCTCAGAATTATTTCTGATGTGGACATTTGTTTTCCTTTCGAATTTAGCTTTCTTAATGGAAAAGAAGTGTCTGAATTATTACGCCTGTTGTTGTAACAAAGTAAGGTTGTAGAATGAGAATTACAAGTAATGCGTAGCTAACAGTCAGTACCTTAATTGTCTTAGAAAATGAAGCTAACCTACCTTAAAATTTTAGAATACTCTAGGATAACTACATTTATATCAAGCTTTCTGAGTTAAACAAAGGATGCTGGCTATAACTACAACTCTATCTAATATTTGAATGTATCCCAGTAGACTAACAGCAGAAATATTTTTCAAGTTACAAAAACTGTTAATCTGTTATTACAGATCCAAATTACTCCTCCAAAATATTTTGCCAACACCAAGAGACGAGTAAAATTAAAGCTGATAAAGTTAAATAAATTTTAGAGTAACATGTAGTCATTTTCCCATTTGTTGCATGTAGCTTTACTGCATAAATAAACTGAGACCAAGAACATTCCATAAACTCTAATATTTTGCTTGGTAGTGGAGAATTGACTACTATATCAAGTGAGAACAGATTGCATCCTCTCTATTTCACATTTACTTTCAAGTCTGTTTCTTCTATAATCAGGTAACAGAGCAAGAATTTTTCATTGGGAGCAATCTTACTCAAGTTTTCAAACCTTTAGCTAAAATAATTCCTATAATACGTATCACTGTCTTTCACCAAATCTTGAATCAATATATTACTACTGTTGAGAATGAGAGGAGATATTCAGCCTGTCTCAGAATTCAAAGCTTAAGGTAATTGCTTATTCTTGCACAAACTTGTGGACTTGTACCCATATTCTTTCACCTTCTCGTCCCTCCATCAAAGAGTAGCAAAACCAAAGGCCATGCACATACATCATAATGAAAACTCCACTACAAGCTTCAAAGAATGTCACATATTAACTCACTACATTGAAAAAACACAACCAAAAGCGGAATAGTGCAATGGTTAATTCCATTGCAAACTGAACCAGTAAACTCAATAAAGCAGCATTACAGGCCAATCATTCGGGAACAATTACTTTAAAACTGAGTACTTCCCCGTCCTAGAAGAGCAAGGATAAAGGCATGTTATCTCCCAAAAGCCTTCTCTTTGTAAACAACTATCTAAACTTGTTGAATCTGAAGGCTGTGCAAACACACTGCAATCAGAGTTCCTACAACTGATAGAAAGTCTTTGTCTAAATAATCTACAAAATGGCAATGTAATACAAATAAGATAAAACAGAGTACTTAATGACACAACTTTTGTATTTAGAGTATTCTCAACAGTACTTAAATCTGCACTGGAGATACAAAGGGCATGTTTTTTGCTAGGCTGACAGCATGCTTAGTTTTCTCATTTACACCACATTGCAATAACATAAAGAGGGGTTTACCATTAATCCAGGTTTTACTACAAAGCATCTCGTTATTTCTCTGTCAAACACCGGCAATAGTGCCAAAAGTCTGTCATCCAATTCAGAGGATTAAGTCTTCCTTTATAGTGCAATTCTTGTACGAATTTATAAAAATACAGATAAAGTTTCTTAGAGCTGGTCACAGTCTATATTTTGGCCTGAATTCATGCCGCAGAGGTTGAATATGACAGCTGGCAGGAAGCTAAGGGGAGAATACATCCTCCCCCTTTTCAGTCACCACATTTCTGTTGCCATAGTGATTAATCCTCAATTGAATGGCTGTCTTTGTACATTTTTTTTCAGTAAAACTTTGAGTAAACTTAAGTTGAAAACATGCAGTTGAAAAAAAGACTCCACATATTCAACAGGTACAGTACAAGTTCTTGTGACTAATACTTTTCCACATATTAAAAAGTGCAAATTAGCTCTAACGTGGGACATCATCAGTTTTTCAAATTACTTAGTATGTCCTGTTCCCATCTTCCATCTTTTTTGTGAAACCTCCAAGCCTTCTCCAAAGACTTCCCCATGCTCACACAGGCCCCCCCCCCACCACCCTGGATTTCTGTTGAAGAAATACTACACAAATTCAGCTGTATAAGAACTAGAGAAAGCCCATCTCAGACTTCCATACCGTGCAAAACATTTAACGTAAGCTGTTTTTGCCAATTAACATGGAAATTAATTAGGAAATTCATTAAGGAATGCAGTCATTTAATTCAGAATAGACTAGAAACATTAGAAGGAGATATTTAAGTCTTGCCTCTGGGAGGTTTCTCTTTCTTATGGTAGCTAAGAAAAGGTTTCACAAAAAATAGTGCAAGTTATCAAAAAACCTAAGCCAGTAAAAAGCTTCTGCACTGAAAATCAGTCAGGTTGCTTTGGAACCCAGAGCCCACCAGGAAAAGACAACCATGAAAATCAAAACCTCTAAAAATACTCAGTAGATGACGAAGGCCTTACAGAGTTTGTTAATACTTCCATTTGCCCCCCCAAAATTAATGTCAGAATTATTTTGAGCAAAGTATCACATGAATTACTCCAGACTTTTTTTTTTCTCTGAAAGCCTGAAGTAACCGTAGGTCTACACTGAAAATTACAGTCTGGCTTTGCAAGTCCACCATGTACACTCTACAACTTCATTTCACATGTTTGCTTTAAGAAGCTTTTGTATTCCATATGTTTCTTTCTGTGGTTACACAAGATAGTTCTTTTGAGTTTTCATCTATGTACTTAACATATACTGATGTGATAATAGAGACAGAAATCTTCCATTTGTTTAATGAAAACACAATGAATGTTTAGTAAATCTATCTGCACAAGACTTGAATTTCAACTCAAGTGCAGAACACAGATTGCTCCATGTCATTGAATCAGGCTAAACCCAGCAAAATAATCCAGGAAAAAATGAGTTATTTATTCCAGTAGATTAACTTTCAATATAATCTTCTTCCTTCACACTTGTATATAACAGACTGTAAAACCCTCTTTATGAATAATTTTCAGTGAAGCAGCACATCAAGTGTGTTTTGTTGTCATGTAGCAGCTCTCAATAATTTTTACTGGAGTGGCTATGTGCCACACTGAATGACATGCATTTTCTACCTCCAGGTGTTTACAATACTATAGCCCTGTGTGATTCTCCCTGCATCATGGCATCACAAATAGAAAAGAAACTCATGATTTAACGCTCATGACTTCTTAGGAAAGATTATGAGTAGCATGAGATCTCAGACTGCACAGAGACACACCTGACTACCTTCTGTGACACTTAGGTTCTGGGACATGCAAGCAAAGCTTGCAACTATAAAGGAGGATGAGATGTACTATTAACCGATTATACAGTGTAATCTATATCTCCAAAATCTCTTCGGAAACAGCTGTCTGCCACACTTCTGCATGGAAGAGAAATCCCCAGCTTTGTTTTGATTACCAAGACTCTAAACACCTCCCAGTATTGACATATCAGTTCCTTCCACATAAGCAGCACTATCAGAAACATCAACTCTTTGAGGGAAGATTATCATAGTGTTCTGTGCTGCATCAAAAGAAGTGTGGCCACAAGTCAAGGCAGGTGATTCTGTCCCTCTGCTCTTAGTGCAGAGGAAGGCCGCAAAGATAACTGGAGGGATGGAACACCTCTCCTATCAGGAAAGGCTGAGAGACTTGGGGTTATTCAGCCTGGAGAAGAGAAGACTCTGGAGAGAACTTTCATGACCCTTCAGTACTTAAGAGGGGTCTGTAAGAAAGATGGAGAAATGCTTTTTAGCAGAGCCTGTTTCTGATCTAGATTAAAGTAAGGAAGAAGGCTTTTTTACAGTGAAGATTGTAAAACACTGCAGCTGGTTGTCCAGAGAGGTGGTGGATGCCCCACCCCCGGAAACATTCAAGGTCAGGCTGGATCTGGCTCCAAGCAACCTGATCTAGTTGAAGATGTCTCTGCCCATTGCAGGGAGTTTGAACTACATGAACTTTAAGGGTCATATTCTATAGTTCTTATGTATTTCTTCTCAAAATCTACAGCAATACATTACTGACAGTTGTGGGCAATGATCAGAATACAGATTATCTTCAGACAAAGGATAATTACATTCAATTCAGGAACTATTGGTATTACAATATTTTTATTATAATTCTAAGCTTTCTACATTCAAGACCATACCCACGCCATGTCTGTCAAAAAAACCCCAGTTAATCTTAGTCTTTTAAGTACTTCCCTCATTGTATTTGCAAAATAAACTATAAATGAATCTCCACTGCTGTAGATGACTGCTTATGAAAGCCCATTCTATAATTTGATAATGTCTTTCTGCATTGAGAATGCTGCTTCAACTCACCTAACAGCTAGAGCACCTTCTTCTATTTTTATGCAATTCCATGCACTTTTGTGATAAAAGGAACATGTTCCACAACTTATTTTCCTTTCTTCAGGATCACCTGAAAAAATACCTTTCCACATATGTTTGCTACTACTATTGTCATGCACAAACTTTCTTTAATTCACATGTTGGACAGGATTTATTTTGATTAATGATATTCAATCAAACTACAGTTTATTCTCTTGCTTGTACAATTAATGCATAGTTTATACTGTTACATTTATTACTTCTGGATTTTATCTCACCTTTCATAGCTGCTAAGTTGTGAGAGAGCTCTCATGATGCCCTGTTTTTGTTTCTTGATGGCATACTTTATATTCTGGTTGCTGTTACCTAACTGTGTTTTCCAGAGTCAAACAGTACTTATAGAAATACAGACTAAACAAGCACTCAGTACTATAAATGTGAACACTCTAGCTAAACTAGTCAGTTGGCAAAATTCCTTTAAAAACCATATACAGACAATATGACTGCATTCCCCATCACCTCTGGGGAAAGAAGTGTAAAGGGCATTGCAGTCTTGAATCCAGGACTGTTATGGAACCTGGAGAACAAAGCAAGCAAGAAAAAAGAAATAGTAGTGAGATCTATTTCTCATAAGAACAATCAAAATCCTGTTTCCTTAAGCCTTTTAAAAGGTACAGAGCAATAGCAGATTAAAATAGTATGTTCTACCTGTTCAGAGAAAAGGCAGCTAGATGTATCAATACTAGGCACAGGTAAAATTAAGGATAGACTGAATACTTATTACGGGATAAAAAAATAAGCTTGATTGAAGACTACAGTTTAAAAGGTTAAGAGAGGCTTGACTGAGAATTACACTAGTGTCAACTGTGCAGATCTAACACTGGCCTTCTAAACTCAAGGAAATAAAGTATCACCAAGATGAAATCCGAGGTAAGAAGAGGTGTTCAAGTCTTACACTATTTTTATAACCAATTCAAATACAAGCTTGTTAGTTATTCACGTTCTTAAGATGTTCTACATACCTTCAGTTATCTTTTGAGGAACAAAACTTGCTGCCTCCCGTCCCTTCTAACTTGGCTCTCAAGGATCTTCTTCCTATGGAATCTCCCTCACTTTCAAAGAAGAGACCTCACAGGTTTTGCAGCCTGCTCCAGCTTTAAGCAGTTACTACAACTTAAGCAACATTAGTCTCCATGATTTAACAATAAATGAAGCACTAATAAACCTAATTTATACTTTTATCTGCTACAGGTAGACAACCAGGAAAAAGATATTGGTTTATAGTGCTTTCCAGCAACTAATTTTTTCTGTTACTCATACTCACAGAATTTCCATAAATTGGCTACTGAAACTAAAGACCTTAACCTAGGTTCTAAAAGTTTAAGAGAAGTAGTGAACCCAAAATGTGATTAGATGGCTAGTCAATAGCAAGAAATCAACATGTCAATGTTCTTACAAGGGGTTTTCTTTATTAATTACTTTAGCTTATTACAACATTGCTTTAATATCCCTGTCATTCCAAATTTCTATGTAAGCATGAAACAAAAATGTCAGTCTTCCACCAAGATTTGTAGGTATTTGTATTTCCCAATTTACAACTCATCCAATTCAACAGAATACTTCTAGTTTTTCAAAATTCTTGAACTCCTTTCACAGAGATGTAAGTCACTGCTTGAAAAACGTATTTAAAATGTATTAAGTCAGAAATGTATTATTACAGACTGCTTACCGAATGAAATTGTAAAGCAAGAAGACAGAGTTGGCATAGGTAAAATGAACAGCACAAAAGACATACCTTCTTGTCTTTAGCAGACCTATCTATGAAATGAAAATAACCTTTCTTGATCTATTCTACTTAGAAATAAAACAATTTGATTAAGTGTGCTTAAGAAGGGGCATAAATACTATGAGAGCATAAATATTATTCAGGTGCCTTCATGATGTTACTACATAAAACTTCAATCTAAATACACTGTAAAAAAAGCTTCTAATTAACAGTCTAATATCACTGATACTCAGACCCAACAGAAAGAGGTACACAACAGTTTCTGAGAAACTGTTAGACCAATGACACTTGAAAACTACATCAATAAGAAATTTCAGCTGACAAAACTTTTTCTTTCAATAACTATCAGATTCCAATTAACATTCCAACATTCAAAGCTGTAATTTTATTTACTTAAAACAATGATGGAAATTTAAATGACTCAGTTGTATTTTTAATATTATGCACGGTGCTACTTTAATCTACCAAAAAAGGTTTTTATTAAGTAGCATTATTTTATGATAAAACAAGTAGATGCTCAGACAGTCAATGTCCTAACTTGGACTGAGGGCAAATAAGTGAAAAATGACCAGCAAAGCCTGATGGCCAGAAGCCCAACAGTGACCATGTTTTTTCACAAAATATCTTCTAAGGAAATACAAAGTAATGAAGAAAGAAAAACAGTAGCAGTAAAATTCTAAGTAGAGAACCTTTCAAAGTTGTCTGTGAAGCTCTCTTTTTAAGCAGAGCACAAAAAGCTCAAAAAGCCACATTTAAGAATAGGCAGTCACCCAGATTTTATTTCTACATTACTGCCTTTATATAAATGAATAAGAGGATGTGAAGAAAAGAGGCAGCCTTCTCCATAATTTTTGATATTTTTCTTCCTACTTAGATCTCCAAGAGATGTTGCTTCTGAGTGAAAAATGCGTACCTTAAAAAAACTGACTGACAAGTTAATCCAGAGAAGTTAATTTGCAATACTTGCAGTCACACAACTCTACACAATAAGCTCTAAGTTACATGAACACCACAAACTAGTTTTGAACAGAAGTGGATCAACAGACATTTAGTCAAAGTACTCTATTCAAAGTTTTCTTTCATTTTTATTTGGTTTTAATAATGCTGTTAGCCATTGCCAATTAATAAGCACCTTCCTACAGTACTCTTGAGTATTTTTGACCAGCTTTTCTGCCAGTGAGGGACATTCTAATGCGAATGTGCTAGAATTGAAAAGGCCTTACTTTTACTGGTTTGCCTGGTTTGATCTTCCCAGTATAAAAATTCTTGGCAACTCTGCTAATGGCTTAATTAAATGCAGTACAACAACAGCACTGGAAGAAACTCTCCTAGCCACTGCGGATGTTCAACACCCCAGAACAACACAGTCGTATGTCTACAATTTCTGTAATGATTGCTAACATGTCTGTAAAAACTAAGCTGCACATTCACCAATTACTTATTCTGTGCTTGTGGTTTGTCTTAAAAATCAGCCCAGGAAACTGCAAATGTTTATTACAAGGCAAACAACAAAGAACTCAGATAATCAGAGTAGATTAAAAACACTGTGTAAAAAGAACAAAAACCTGGAAGCAGTACCTGAATTTATTCCAGATTTGTGTGTATTCCAAATGCAATTAAACAAGATACAGGACCAACAAAAAGCATAAAACATATCTATTGCTGCAAATAAGCACTCCCAGTAAACTCTAGTTCTATGTTTAAGATATTAAACATAGACAATTTGATTCAACTGTAGCAATTGCATATGTTCACCTCCCCAAGAGAGCCTGCAAACTGATTTATGTTCAAATTTTGATGCTACAGGGGTTCCAGAATGTACTGTGGCAACTGGATTTTTGTTAACTGGATCCAGGACAAGCTGAAGATTTTTCAAGGCTCAAATCAGAAAAACAGCACAGAATTTGATTTCAAAAACTTTTCAAATCTTTAATCTTACCATTTCTCTCACAGAAAAATCCCACAGAGGGATTCCACCCAGAGCTGTGCTGTTTAATTCCCAACTCTTTCAAAGCTGGCTAATGTAAAAGCCACCCCAAAAAAACAAAGTAATTTATTAGACCTCCAACTGAGCATTCTCTTCCTCCCATCCTCAGTATCTTTGATCATTCACGGTGGCCATTAACAGAAAACAAGTTTTTTAGAGCTTTTTAAGATGAAAAATGAGGATAAAAAAAGTTTAAATGACATTTCCAAAAACTTCTCTTTACCTTGGCACTACAGACAGCTACATTAGCAGGGAGCTGGGAAAACTGCTTCAATTCAAATACGTCTCGCACCGCCCACCGGCTCAAGTGATTTTCAGCCTTGCTGGGTCCAACCACGTTCTGATTTGAATGAATGTATGCCACTTCTTGAACACCATCTGATACATTACGAGAAAAATACAATCAAAGATGTTGGTTATTCCAAAACTCTGAAGGTACACATTTGCACTGAAGGATATTGTAATTAAAAAAACCCCAAATTTACATTAAAGTTGTAAAATGTGTTATGATTTCACTCAGCACCAAGTCACTCAGTTCTATGAAATCAACAACAATCATTAGACTTATTTGGATTTACCCAGACAGTTTAATACCACTTCAATTTCAGTGTGATTATTTTCAGATGGACAAAGACGTTTCAAAGCATCTATGGCTTAATGGCTGCAACATCAATGGTTAAAATTAAGTCTTTAGGAATCAAGTCTTCTATATCATGTTTAAAACTCCCACATCACTTTCTTTTTCTGTACATTTTGTTTAACAGCCCTGTCAAGACTCTTAAAATTTTACAGTTCAAATACTTTGTTTGTGACTTCTTATTAAATCTTCAATCTCGGCATATTTCAAGAGCTGTTAAGAGTTTAACCAAGAATTACAAAGCAGACTGTCACCTCAGAAGACAGAAAAGTAAGGCTAATATGTAAAGAGAGAGATACAGAAGGATATTACTGAACAATAACTTAGCAGAGCATTTATTACATCTTGTAACAAAAAAATACGTACAGCAAGAACTCAAAACATACTGACGATGGTAAATTAAACATATGTTACTACTTTAGTTGAAATAAAATCAAACAAGTTCAGTTAATAGTTACCTAAATATTTGTCCATTGATTCCATTTTTTGCTCCTGATGCTCAAATACAGTTTTACTTGCATAAGTTCTATGCATAGCATAATTGCTAGGCTTCATTTGTGCAACAGAGGTATCTTGAATAGGACACAGCATTTTAGACCCAAACTGAACTCTGCCTCTCTGTCGTTTACACTTATAACTTTGCTTTCTGGCATGAATGTTCTCAACTGGAAAGTTATCTTCAGAGGATGAGAATTCATCTATATTCTGAGAACCACTTTCCTTTCCTTTTCTATTGGGCTTCTTTGCTTGTAGCAGAGACTTGGAGACATTATCTAGTTCATTGTTAAGGGCACATCCCTCCTTCCACTTCGGAAAGTTCGAAGTTCTGACCTTTCTTGATTCAGAATTATGGGAAAGTTCAATATCATCAGACTCATCACTTATGTCACTTGCTCCTTTCAAATCTGTGTCATTCTTGATGTCTTCAAAAGACAAGGCATTGCTGAAATTTGACTCAGTGCTGGGGAATCCAAATTGTCTACTGTTTCTCTTAAATACAAATCCAGCTTTATCTTTTGCTAACTCTTCACAATTTTCAGATGTTGACCTGTGTATTTCAACTTCTTTAGTTAGCACTGGTTGCTGGCATACTTGAACTTGGGTTGGAAAGACGACATCATCATCCTCTTCAGAACTACTTTCAGTTTCCATGACTATATCACATTGCTTTAAAATGCCTTGATCTTCATTTTTTCTGTCCCCTTCCTCCTCAGAGCCTGATAAACCAAGCCAGTCTGTACTATGCACATCTTCTTTATCAGTTCCATTTGGTGACAGAACAGCTTTCCCATGCTCCAAAACAGGCACACTGGTTTGACATTTCTGAAAATCATCATGCTTGCTATTCATAATTTTTCTTACAGTGTGATCATCAGAACTTGAATGATCAGAGTTACAATTATCATCCCCTTCTTTGGTAGTTTCAATTTCTCTCTGCAACAACTTAGAGAATCCACACTGCATTAAGGAAAGCTGTCCTTTTGTTACCATGGAATTATTTCCATTGCTTGGCTTCCTTCTGTCACATTTTTTCACAGAACTCTCCAGAATATCATCATCACTGAAGTCATCCCAAAAATCCGTCTCTTCTCTTTTTAATTGTGCCTGAATGCTTTGGGGATCTCCATCTTCTTTACAGTCTGTTTGTTCATACTAAAAAAAAATGATTTAAAGCAAAGTTATTCAACATTAACAGTATACACAACACACCTAATCCCAAAGCAGTGTAAAAAAATGGATTTTCACTATGTTACTCAAGCAAAAAAATACACAAAATAGTACTACAAAATGCAAAATAATTCACAATGACAAATTACTGAAGTCTCTGGCAGCAGAAAATTTTCAGCAGAACAACGCTGAAAATAACCGATAGTATTATGTACTTGAGACAATATATGCTGCACACTGCTAAAAAAACTTATGCCTTCCCAATCCACATCCATATTTTTCAAGTTTATACTAATCTCATCACTACTTTTCATCTTTCAAGGGTAGTTTGGAAGGTGACTTCATGATTCAAACCTTAATATCATGTGTAATGACATTCATAAAAAAAATAAATCTCAGTGCAGTGGTAAACTTCCTTGTATATGAGGGCTAACATTAAAGTCATGAGTACATAACATTCCACTCTAAAATTCATTGAGGCCTACTATAATCAAACAAAATTATGCCCAGGCAATCTTAAAACATTTTTAAGATATTAAAGTCCACAACATAGCTCCAAGACTGCACACTACTGAGATAAGAATTATGACAACAGGTAAATGGAAAGTCAGAACAGTAAATACTAAAATTTTGTACTCAAAGAAACATTTTAAAATTAATATATTAATCCTGATATAATTCTGCTCATCAAAAAGCATTTAACATAAGCTTAAAAAGTTACTGTTTGTCAGCAAGTCATATGTGAGATCATGACCATCCAGCGATGTATTATCAATATGAGATGAAGACCAATGTAAGGGCACACATTAAATACTGACATTTACTCACAGAAATCTCCAACAGGCATAAGAGATAGTGGCTAATTTGTAATATCATTCAGTGTGATCTAATCTAATGACAACTTTACTCTTATAGGCCACTTTATAGACCTAACTGCTTGCTTCCCAAAGTACCTGAACATGGCGCTCAGTCAAAAACATTCCTACAAATGCAATGCTCCTATTAAAACTGACCTTTGAAGGAAAAAAAAATATATAAGATCTTATTCCAGAAGGAAACCATTAGATAATTACATACATTAAAAATAAAAAAGACAGTATTGAACAGACCACTGGTTTGGTGGGAAACACTGTCTGATTGGCTGACTGCAACAACAAAATAGCCCAGGTCTTCTAGAGCTCCACAAAACCTGAAGCTTTCAATCATCTAAACCAACTGTACTACTTTCCACAATTCCCTAAACAAAATCTTCAAAACAACAGGGTAAAAGTGTTATGAGCCTAATGACACGTTTTCCCACATTTGCCACTGCAATATTGGGAGCTAGAGGCCTGTCATGCTCTGGTCTACAAGTCCACAAAGACTTCTCACCTTTTCTGAGCTGCATGAACGATTCTCTTCCTCCAGCCATGTAGTTGCTGTTACGACTCCTGCTTCTACCCGCCCTTCCCTCTAAAACAATCAAATATGTTAACATAAACAGATACAAGGTTTTATTACATACAAAGGCAAGCACAGGAAAGAAGTTTCCTTCTTTTGACAAAAGTGTAAACACCAGAAGTACAATCAGCAAGGTCCAGACTAAACTCCTAGCAGAGAAAAATAACAAAATAAAAGAAAAAGAAACATGGAAAAAAGCTGCAGTAAATTTGAAGATGCAAGCTAGCTGCAGCAAACATGCTGCATACTAAAAGGTATAATGCTGAATATACTTAAAGTTAGTTTACACTATACACTATAGAATTAGGCCAACAGTCTTTTTAGAGTAATTAAGAAATTACTTTTAAAATACAAAACCTCAGTTATTTACTTGCACCCTGTAACACTTCAAAATACGGCATTATAAAATACTTTTTTTAAACAGTTATTAACATTGCAAAAAGTACTCTGAAGAGGTTACTGTGACCATAAAAAATATTTTTATGATCAGAATTCTGACTTAAAAGGTCAGTCTGAGTTACTGATGAATAAAAGGTATCTGTGCACCAAGCTGCGTGGAAGTATCAAAAAATAAGTTACGTAGTTTTTATTAAAAATAGACATATATTAGGAAATTTATGAAGATAATAATCCAAGCTTTTTCCATTCTTGGATTTAAAGAAATTTATCTTTCAGATAAATTCAGAATGAGAATGAGTATCAGAATGAGAAATTAGCATGCCTATTTTATTCAAGTCATGGCACAGACAAGTACTGATTAAGTTTTAACATTCTGTTTTATAGTGTTTCCATTCAAAACGATGACCAAAAAGTCTCAAGAGGAAAGAAAAAATGTAAAACTAATATCCAAAAGTTAAAGGGTAGTACTTCACACCTCCAGGATGTCCTTGGTAAGACAGGACCCATGAGTCCTAAGTTTGAAAAGGTTATGAATCCCAAAAAGCTCTCCTTGATGTTCCTTTGATCCTTGTACTGCCTCGAAATACCGCCTGGCATTTTCAGTTCCAATCACTGCACAGTGAAGTTGCTAAAACAGAACAACACAAGAGGTTTCAGAAGTGTTTGCTACAACAACACGTCAGAATTTCCTGGCACCCACATTATATACACAGCTTTAGCTGGAACAAGCAGAAATTCCTTAGAGAGGATATTTTGTTTTAATTTCCCTGGCAGATGTTGGTATAACAGATTGTGGTATAATACGAACCTGCTTGGCTTTACTGAATTTAAAAAAATAGAATATTCAAAGAGTTTTACTGCTTTGTTGCCTATTATCAGACACCTACCGTACACATATTACTGGCACTCCTCTATATCTTGACAGCTCAGCTTCCACTATACTAAATTATTAGCATTTTTTTCACCTTCCTTTGCACTGTATGTTAACTTGCTAAGAGAAAGCAATTCAAGTATAGCCAAAAAAACCCCAGCTCTCAGATTTATAATTACTCTGTTTAGTGCTGCTTGTTCAACTTGGAAAATACAAGTCAATTAAAAAAAAAAAGAAAACAAGAAAAATATTTATAAGTCCTTTCAAGACTTATACATGCTTTTTGGAATCCAAACAGACAATGTCCAGGTCTTCATTTTCTACAAGATCACCAGCTCCAAAGATCTCTGCGAAGTAGGCTCCCCTCCATTAGGATTTTAGTGAATATAGCTGGTTGTAATCCGCTATTGCTCATTTTGTTAGCCTTTCTGAGGCTTCTCCTATTGATACTTGCTGTTGAAAGGATTTCTCAAAAGTACTTTTCACAAGAGAAACTTTGGAACAGGATCCTCTCCTCTTCCGGAAGCTTTTCCGTGAATGTGCATGTAAAGAATAAATAAAGTTTAGGGAGGTTTTTTGCAATAAACACTTTTAAACCTTACTAATGTCCACAGAGGAGTACAATTTGTGCTTGTGATGTGTTAAAAAACTAAACTATTAGCTTTTATGTTTTTAGACCACTGTCCCTCAAATATTGTTTTAGGACTTACCATGCATTATATTTAACTTGCCATTCTAGTATATTATTTCGACTACTAAAACATCTTAATTCTGAGTGTCTCATACAGAATCTCTGCAAATTTCCCAGTTACCTGTTCTGCCTATCTTCCATATTCCTTTTAATTTTTCCTTACGTTTCCTCTTCCTTATTTAGATAATTTTGTCGAAATTAAACAGAACTCTAATGGCTTTTTGGCTTCTACAAAACACTGACTTTAAGTGAGCTAAAAGTCATTGTTACACTTCTGAAAGTAGCATTTTAAAGCAAACCATACACATTATTTAACAGAGCTCAAGATTTGATCTTCCTGAGGATAAATTCCTTTTATGACTATCTGCTCTGTGAAATCAGATGATCTTAGAACCTTATTTTTATTTGTCACTTATTCAGACCTTAGGAGAATAATGACAATCTCTTTACCGCTGCGTTTCCCACTCATTCAGCCTTTAACTCCCTGCTTGTAAATAACCCAGCTACAAGTCCTTGTCACTGAAGACTCACTAACAACTTTTCATTTTTATGGATGAATTTCAAATTATTAGATTAATTCCTCAAATCTATTGAAGTTTTCTTCAATATATAGTATCATTCTCCCACTGAGGTGACCTATTTTTATCTTTTCTATGCAACACATTCTTCAAAAACTTTTTTTGTATGCCAATGGTTTTCTTCCTTGCTCCAAGTTTACATGCCTGTAACATTAGAACTTGAAAAATCAATCATCTCATTTCTTATCTTGCACCTTTTGTTGAGAAAAACATGTTCATATTTCTTCTAGTTTCTTATTATTCTGTAGCCTGCTCTTTGCTGATCATGTTTGAGTTTGTTTATTTTTTGTTTCAATTCTGATCTCATCAGCAAACATTTCCTAGATTACGTGTTCCTCAAACCACACACTTTTCTTTTCCTGATCTTAGGTACTTCAGCCTGTCATGGTTTAGGAATGATATTCCCCAATTTAGTGTTCCCACTGAAACATTAGAAATCACACACCAGGTGGCAACTCCTTCTACCCACTTCCCCTGCAGCAGGGTGAAGAGGAGAATTGGAGGTTCAGGGTGAAGATCAGGGGCTGAGAGAACAACTTACCAGAAATAGCAATGAAGTAAGAAACAAACAATAACAGCAACAATATGAATAAAAAAGTGTACAAGAGAGGTGAACAATTTATACACAATTGCTCACCACTTGGAAACCCCCAACAATACCCAACTTCCCCCTCCACCATGCTACATGACCCAGAGGAGACCGCTTCCCCCATTCTTGAAAAATGACAGTAGGTGTATAGAATAACTTTCAGGCCCTGGCCATGCCCCCTTCTGGCTACTGCAAAAATAACCCCGTCATGGCTGTAATCAGGACAAAGCCTATCAATGCAAGTCAAAAAAATCGAGAAAGTGCAAGTGATCCAGGCTAAGTGTTCCAGCAAGCAGCATCACTTCTCATCTTCATAACAGAACCAACGATGCTTCCCTCTCCTTTTATAAGCAAGTTTCCAGAATTAGGAAAGTCACAATGCCTCTTGCTTTTCTTTTCTTCGACAGCACCAGCAAGAGCTCTGCTTTACTTTCTCCAGACTTTCATGAGAAAAAGCTGCCTGAATCAGACCTGTGCAGATAC
This sequence comes from Parotia lawesii, assembly GCA_003713295.1. Lineage (NCBI taxonomy): Eukaryota > Metazoa > Chordata > Aves > Passeriformes > Paradisaeidae > Parotia > Parotia lawesii. The sequence continues at coordinate 213,200 of RAHM01000337.1, read as the reverse complement.
TAACTACAACTATCACAGTTGTACTTCACAAGTCTTCAAATAAAAACAGATCTCTGTATAACCTGAATGAGGTACACTGCATAACTGAACTGTCAATAGTCACAGAAAAACTTGAATACAAATATAATTCTGTTCCATTCTTTGGCAATTGCTAAATGATGCACCTTTGCTTAATAAGTTAACATCATATACCACAAACTCAAAGTAAACTACAATTTTACTACAGACTAGATTAGCTTTCTGTCCCTGAAACTACTAGGAAGAGCTCCCCATTTAAACAGTTTGTGAACTTTACCTGTTTATAAACCTGTCGCAAGTACATCATCTCTTCCACAGTTCCCAAGGATATCAATCTGAACACTTTAACAGCTCTGTATTGGCCAATTCTATAAGCTCTGCAAGGACATGGTACATTAAAAACATTTTAAGAAATGAGAGATTTTAGGGGTAGTAATAAACAATAAACGAACTAAATCTACAAAAGCATTCTAATAAAACAGGACTATTCTAAATCATGCATATGTTGATTGGGTTGTTTTCCTTACTTTTCCAAATTTTCCTCAGTAATTAATTTCCTTTTCCTTTACCTTCAGTATTTCGTATTTCTCCCCAGGCCTATCCAGTTTAAAAAGCTTTCTCCTCATTTTATATCACAAGAACTGTCTCCCGTCTCTCCAGAAAACACATCTTCCACTCTGTTTATCTCAGGTTTGTTTGGGGGTTTTTTTTCCCTCTCTGTCTCCCCCTACTTTTTCTCAAAGTATTCTCCCATTTGCATTACACAGGAATTAACTCATGGATTACTTGGTGCAGTCTGTTCTTTCTTAACTTTATAAATCACTTTACAAGACACAATATCATAAAAACAGCTAACGAACTGGCAGTGTTCTATTCAAATGGTAAATTCTGAGACTTCTAATAGACGATATTCCACAAAATTCACAGGAGGCTAAAACAATTAATAGTAATGTGTTCTTACAAAGATTCTCTAAAGATAGTCCCCAATACATGTTTCTGATGCATATGTTTCTCTAGAACAGGTGCACATAAAGACATCCTAGAAATCAGAAAGACCTTTAAAACAGAATTACATAACTGCATGAGATAACAGAAACAAGTTTATTTCTGCTCATGAAAATATGTAAATCTACTGGATTTTGAAGGTTTTCAATATTCTTTACTTCAGTTACTTAAAGGTCTGCCTTGGTTTCCTAGGGAAATATCCTACAGTCGAAAAGCCTTGAAAGAAAAATCTATATTACTGGAAATACGCCAACATCACAACATCAGAGATAGATGTGAGTGCTAAAAAGACACTAATCTCCACAGTGGTGAAGCAAAAGAGAAAATAAAGAGCCCTCATAGTTTAGGGTTTTGGAACTCAAAACATCATTTGAACTAGGGTCAACTACAATGTACTCTGTCATGAAAAACACAAGAAAAATGTCATCTACATACACATATTCTAGAGATTACAAAAAGTTATAGTGACCACAGGGAGTTTTTTTTGAGGGTTTTTTTTGGCCCACTGCCACAAAAAAAGAAATAAAGGAAAATAAATTGTAAAATTTAGGGTTATAAATAATCACATCAAAGCTGAAAACTAATTTAGCTGGACCTTTCCCATTGCCTTGTGGATGAATCAGACTACGTAAAAAATTTCTTACTTCAGGAAAAGTTTCAGCTGGACAATCAGATTACAGAATGAAAGGAAGAGCACAACATGGATCAAATTCTGTATTTTGACAGTGTACCTGTCAATCGCTTGAAGATCATTTGCTGGATTCCACGTAGGATCAAACAGTATAACAACATTGGCACCAACAAAATTAAGACCCAATCCACCAGCCCTAAAAACATAAAAGTGAAAAAACAGAACTATATGATAGTAAGAAAAACATTGAAACTAGACTGTTCTGTATTAGGTCCATATTGGCATACTCTTCCCCAACATAAAAAAAAGAACACATTAAAGATACTGAAAACAGTGCAGTAGAGCTTTGCATTACTGTTGCACTAATAACCACCAGGTACTCAAATAACCACTGCTATAACATGCAGTTTTCTCATGTCAATATCACAATTGTTACAGACTGTATGAATAGTTGAGTCCTAACTAACTACTATCAACTTACTTAGTAAAAACCCCTGTTGCTACTTCATTCCCATTAAGTCCTACACAGGCCAACTCCTCTAAATACTATAATGAAACTCAGAACCAGTTTTATGCCAGTTAACATTCTGAAGCAGGAAAATTACAGGTGAAATTTTACTTCCTCTAATCACAGTACATAGTTTTTGACAATAATGCTACGCAGCTTCCACTAAAATGGTCACAACCTCAGCTAAGTCATACCTGTAAGCATTAACAAGTGACACAAGTGTATTTGTACAGTTACAGGGTAACCAATTTACTGAACACTAGACAGACATATTGAAACAAACTACAAGTTAAATTTTCTTACATTGTAGATACAAGACATATGTTAATTTCCTGAATGCTGTTGAACTCTCTTACAATTCTGATTCTATCTTCTGATTTTGTATTTCCATCAAGTCTTCGGTAATCTAGCCCAGACGCCATGCAGTACTGTTCCAGCACATCCAGCAACTAAATGGAAAAATGAAGAAAAAAAGGAAAGAAAAAGTTAAGCACTTAATACTATCTTTTTAACTAAACATGATAAACGGGGGCCATGTTTATCAAATATATTTTCAGTATACCACCCATTGCAAATGAGACTAAATCTTTGCCATTTTGGTATCAACATTCATGATTCTCTTTAGCCGTGATTCTGTAGCACTCAAGGTGATTAATGTTGGTCTGCTGTGGTCTCAGTCCATCATCCAACCCTAGCAGCCTGTTTCACCTCTAACTGTCACTCAATCCAACTCAATAAGCAGGCAGTCCATTTAAGCAGCTTCCTCCCATCTTAGCAAGTTGCAATTACTCAAAATACAGTACATGAGCAACACAGCCAGCACAGAGTGCACGGTCAGAGTTCAAGGGCAGGGAGCGAAAGAGACTGCGGTAACCAGCAGTCAGTCTGGTACTGGACACCATAAAACAGCCTAAGACACATGAGTACTTGCATTCTTCCTTAAAGCCAAAAAAAGAGAGGTATTCAAGACTCTGAACTACCCTTCAAATTACTACTTTTCAAAATACTTTTTAATGCTATCATTACAAATATTTAAATAAAAAGCCCCAATACTACAGAGTGCACTATTTCAGGAAACGCATTATTCCCTAATAAGACAATCAAGGAGCAAGTCCCTTAAAAGTAAAATGTACATATATCTCTTGCTCCAATTAGACAGTTTTCAGTTCAAGTCAACTGGTGTAGCAAGAATTGAAGTTTCATTGCTGATGATGATCAAAAGTCAGCAGAATGACGAAACTTAACAACTTTCAGTTGTGAAGTTAAACACAAAGGTTTTATGATATCGCAGTCATACTGTGCTGTGACAGTGCTCTAACTCAAGACACACCAGCTGAACTCAGCTATCTGCACCTGAAGTAACAGAACTGTTTTAAAAAGCTCTAGGGAAGGCAGAAGAGTGTTACACTTCTTTTGCCATCACCATTTTTATCATGAAGTAACAAAGTTTCAATATGCTTGTGGAGTACAGCACACTGTCCTTGTAATTACTTCTCACACTAGAAGCAACATGGAAATGTGGTTGACAAGGCATCACTTCAGTGATTCACGCTTCAGAACTTACTGCTGCGGCTAATTGATAAAAATCACATGGAGCTCACCTTTGTGGAAAAGGAGAAAAGAAGAACTTTATCCTTATTTTTTCGGAAGTGATTTAAAAGCTGTTGAAGGACCTGTAAATGAACCACAGCAGAAAAACGAAGAAATTTTTATCTACAGGTCATCTCACACACACTTACTCATGTTTTCAATCTCCTAACAGGCTACACCGTACTTAATTATTTGCAAAGGCAAACAGAACCATAGCAAAAATCACTACAAACATAATAAATGTGCCAAAGGTAATGGAGATGCTGGACTTTTGCATTTTTCAGTGATGTACATGGAAATCCTACTGTGAAAAGGTCATCAGACCATTAAGAGGTAAATTCAGAAGCTACTTGTGTCAGTGCATATACTGCAAGAAAAAGTTACTCATGTCACACACTAGCTCAGATTCTGAGTTTCTGCATTTAAAAAATGCACATATTTATCCTGAAAACAACAAGGTCTGTTTAAACTTTCTGTCCTACATCTGAGTTCAGAGCTTCTTGGAACTTGTCTTCTTAAAATAATCAGTGAGATGTATGCCCCTCCTCGCTCCCACTCTCATCTGTTGCTCTGTTTACAGTAGGATCCAGCTTCCCAGACTCTGCACAGACCTTGAAATGCCAATAATCCGCCCACACACAACGTTCTTCTGGTGGGGAAGCAAATAATACAGAGCCTTGTGTATAATAGTGATACTGTTATTTTCAAAAGAAGAATGTCCACATCTGGCAATGGCAGCTCCAGAGCACTGTGCAGAAGCCATACACAATGGGAAAAGAGGTATTTTCTGTACCATGATTGTAGCTTTTTCCCACTGGGCAATAAATATTTCTGAAATTGTATTTATTCACTGATAAATACATAAACTGCTAATCAAGAGTGATTTCACTTAAAGCCTAACAAATCTTTGACAATCAAATAATGATGAATGTTTATATTAATGTTACAATTCTGGACAATATGTAGAACATAAAATGGTAATTATATGTCACTTATGAGCTCCTTAGTAAATGTTAGCCAGCCTGTTACAAGTGAAAACAAAGTACAAATGACAGATTTTTTTGCCTCATTTTATTGTACATGAACATATAAACTAGGATTTATTTTACTGTGGGCAAAAAATCCACAACAGGCAATTTAACAAGAGCTATACTGCTTACATTTGCATTTTATTTAGCCACATTAAGAAAAGAAACAAAAGTGACATTTTTTTAGACTAGAAGGAATTGGCTTCTGTGTTATTGTTGTTATTATTAAAGTACAGGTCAAATAATTAATTTCCTATAGGAGAATACAAAAATAAATCCCTGCAATTTACTTAAATAAAATGGATCAATTTCATCCCCATTGGGAATTTAGGTATTCTGGAGTAAGAAACAACTCTAACAGGGAAAAGCACTGAATGCTTTTGCACCAAAGAGAAGTAAATTCTACACTTGCACACCAGAATATTATACTGTATGTTTCTAGTCCAAAACAGAAATACTTGATCATACTCAAGCAAAAGTAATACCTTCTTTGCAGGAGTCCACATGGATTTAAACATATGCCTCCCAATTGCTACACATCGTTGAGTCATCCGTATATGATGAAATTTTACCTCTTGCTTTTGAGAGGTTTTTTTTTTTTTTAGAGATGTTCAAGTTAGCCTACAGTATTTTTAAAGCTTTCAAAGCCCGGCCTGCCTGGGTCAGGGTTATGTTTAATGGTAGAGGTTACCATTTCTTGCAAAGTGCTCCAACAGATTTCCATTTTCCTACTGAATGACGATATGCCAAGCAAAAATAATTAAATCAATACAACAGTTATTCCTAAGAGATTTGTATTAAGAACAGTATTCCAAAACCCCACAAATGGATGTCTGTAGAAATATTATGCATGCAGTTACAAGAAAAAAGAAAAAAAATTATTTCAACTGCCTAGACCCTTAATAACCTTTTACACTTAAAAAGCTTATAGAGTCTCTCTGAGACACAATTTTAACAAAATTGTAGAAATAATCAAACAAGGTAGTCTGAATGAGAATTACTGCAGGCTTGTGAAGCTATACTCACTCATGGTCTTTTCCAAGCAGTCTCCAATACTTTTGTGTGGACAATCTGAAATCATTGTGTTTCAAAAGCAATGAACCACTTGTTCTTATACTTTGCAGGTCCCCACTATCTTACATCATGACAGAAAGTGGTTTCAAAACAATTCAGGACACTCTTTTCATTCAGTTCTCATGTATTCGACTACTCCTATTTAAAAATCTAAGCATGAAATTCACCTTGTAATAAAATGTGTAAGCGAAGTTTGAAAACTGTATGTTCTGCAGTACAAGTGAAAAGGAGGGGATTATTTCACAAAAAAGCTGAAGCTCACTCAGACCACATCACTGTGTATTACCCACCTCCCACTGTAACATAGACATATTAGTGTCCTCATTATACCATGTTATGTATACCATCAATGATTATACATGTTGTATATTTGATTGTACAATCTGTTTTCTCCAGGCTCTTGCTGTAACCCAAAATTCAGAACAGAAAACCTGGGGTGGCATGTTAAATGCTACAGCTCACAAAACACAGAGAGATGACTGTAGCCACAGCAACAGGTAGGACACAAACACTACATGCAGGCCACTCTTTAACCCTTGCATACAAGCAAATCTAGTTTTACTGGTGGAAGTAATTCATATCTCAAAACAGAATGCTTCCCTGTGTGTTTTATCTCTGGCTGGAGAATAGATACTTTAAGCAGACAGAACCTTTTCAACTCTTCAAAACAGCTGCTTAGCTAACAAACTTCATTAAAAAAAACAACACAGCCCTTCCTCCTTCCCTGAATAAATTTATTAAAAATTCCACTAACTATTCCTTTGCAACTATGTTTATCTAAAAAAGAATAATCACCTGTATCAAAATGTGCAGTCTGTACTGAATTTTAATTTAAAAGACAAAGTAATACTTACGTAGTCTACACTACCAGATGAAAGTTACAAAGTAGTTTCACTTAGTTTCTAGACTTTATTTATGAAACAGAAAAGGTAAAGTATTACAGTGTAACAAGGCTATTAAAAACATTTTACTATCATTTGTCTCTGTTATTTCCAAATAAACATGTTAAAAACAGATAAAGCCATTTTCAAGCTCTAGTACCAGTTGGCTCTTCTCTGATTACTTTCTTACGCTAAGACAACTTTCTAAATTAAATACTTCCTCAATGATTTTGCTTTCACAGTATAAAATGCAAAATCATCACAAACAGCTTCCATTTTAAAATTTAGAACAGAAAACAAAAAAAGCAAGTCACCACACCAAAAATGTATGAACCAGTTTTTGGTATCATGAAGTCAAAATTAATGCAACCGAAACCCAGATTATTTTCAATGACAGCTACATAACCCACTATCCTCCTTCCAGGCACAAAGATCACTGAATCATACAATGGCTTGGGTTAAAGACCATTTAGTTTCAAACCATGCCACCATGGGCAGGGATGCCACCTACTAGATTCAAAGTCCCATCCTAACTGCCCTTGAGCACTTCCAGGGATGGGGCATCCAGAGCCTCTCTGGGGAACCTGTTCCTGTGCCTCACCACCCCCACAGTGAAGAATTTCTTCCTATTATCTGATCTAAACCTACTCTCTTTCAATTTGAAGCCATTATCTCTTGTCCTACCACTGTAAAAAGTCTCCCTCCAGATTTCTTTACCCTTCCTTGACTCACTGAATGGTAGCAACAAGGTTACCCAAGAGCCTTCTCTTCTCGAGACCGAGAAACCTCAACTCTCTCAGCCTTTCCTCATGGGAGAGACGTTCCATCCCTCTAATAATCTTCATGGCCCCCCTCTGGACTTGTTCCAACATGTCCATATACTTTTTGTGCTGAGAAAGCTGGACACAGTACACTGCAAGAGTGGAGCACAGGAGGAAAATCACCTCCCTTGCCCTGCTGGCCACACCTCCTTTGATGCACTACACACAGAACACGTTTGGCTCTCTGGGCTGGGAGTGCACATGGCTGGGACCACCAGCACCTCCAAGTCCTTCTCAGCAGGGCTGCTCTCCATCTGTTCATCCCCCAGCGTGTCAGGGCTTGCCACGACTCAGGTGTGGCACCTTGCACATGGACTTGTTGAACCTCGGCGATTTCTGTGGGCCCAGTTCCTGAGCTTGTCCATGTCCCTTTGGATGCCATCCCATCCTTCAGGTGTGTCAACTGCACTGCTCAGCTTGGTGTCACCTGCAAATTTGCTGAAGGTGCACTTGATCCCTTTTATCTATGTCATTAATGAAGATATTAAAAAAATACTGATCCCAGTATGAATCCTCGAGGGACCCCACATGTCACTGATGTCCATTGTGACTCTAAGCCGTTGACCACTACCTTCTGGATGTGGCCATCCACCCAATTCCTTATCCATATAACAAGTCCACCCATCAAATCCATTACTCTTTGGTTTAGAGAAAAGGACATTATGGAGGACCTTGTCAAAGGTGTTACAGAAGTCCAGACAGACAACACCTATAGCCCTCCCCTCGTTCACTGATGAAGTCACTCCAGTTTAGAAGGCTACTAGGTTAGTCAGGCGGGACTTGCCCTTGGTGAAACTGTGATAGTTGTTTCAAATCACATCCCTGTCCTCTAACTATCTTACTATAGCTTCCAGAGGGATCTGTTCCATGATGTTCTCAGGCACAGAGGTGAGGCTGACAGGTTAGTAGTCGTCAAGGTACTCCCTTCTCGTCTTTTTAAGGGCAGGTACAATGTTTCCCTTTTCCAGCCGCCTGGGACTTCACCTGACTGCAATGACTTTTCAAATATTATGGAGACTAGCTTGGCAACTACATTAGCCAACTCCCTCAGGATTCTGGGATTAATCTCATTGGGTCCCATGGACTTACATACAATGAGGTGCCTCAGGTGGTCATAAACCTGATCTTTACTTACAGAGGGAAGAACTTTGTTCCCCCAGTCCACATCCTGCAGTCCACACACTCAAGAAGTGTGAGAAGAGAGGTCACCATTGAAGACCGAGGCAAAATGCTGTTGAGCTCCTCAGCCTTCTCCTCATTCATTGTTCCCAGTTTTCCAGCATTGCTCATCAGGGGAGTACACACTTCTTTCAACTTTACTTTTCTGGCTGACATACCTGTAAAAGCTCTTCTTGTTTCATTTTGCATCCTTTGCCATGTTCAGCTCCAGCTTTATCTTAGCCTTCCTCATCCCGTCCCTACACACCTAGCACTATCACCACATAGTTCAGAATATTCTATTTATACTAAGACATATTTCATGAACGGCACAAAATTCAAGTTCCCCTTAAAAGAGAAAGCAGAGCAATTTCTCTCAAAGTAAGCAATTCTTTCAATAAATTTTATCCTAATTTATGGACTGAAATAGACACTATAGATTTCTAGAATAAAGCATCATGTACAAAACCAGTCTGTCATAACTGCAGCACTTGAAAACACACTTGTTCTGTAATTTTTGAAGTAAAAAAAACAACCGAACACGCAGAAACCATCATAATACTACAAGATCATGATTTCCCACCTTGGAGGAAAGAAAGGGCCATACTGCTTTGTACCTTTGCCTCCTACTACTTCAGTATAGTGTTTGATCTGACTATTTGAAAGGTCACAGAAAAAATGTTCTGTCAAAGAACTACAGTAATTTTTTCTATTTTCTTTCTTACTTTTGGGCACCTCATTTACCAAACACATTGAAGAAATATTTTTCCATATAACAAGAACTTCAAAAATGCAAGACTGGAATTTATAATCCATCTCCCCACTATATATACTGAGCTTCTTTAAAAAAAATGGAAACTTTCCCCACCAAGGCTCTTCTCAAGAACATGTGCTCATTCAGGATCTGGGTTTGGCGAGCTTGTGGGGTTTTTGGCCCCCCCTCCCTTCTTTTTTTTGGTGGGGGTGCATGGTCTGGTTTTGGGGTGGCAGAGGGGTTTGGAGGGAGAGGTTGTGCTTGTCTTTTTTTGGCAATTACCTATGATCTATATTAAGAAATACCTTGGAGATTCACACCTTAACACCCAGGGCCACTGCACACAAGCATGAGAAGAGCCTTACTGCCACCAGCCAAGGTTACATCAAACTCACACGGCCACAGTCAGCTGTACCCATGAGAAGATGCTGCAGTCTACACTATCCCAGAAACAACTCAGACTTACGGCTATGGTTTGGGATAGATTCCTCCCAACAGGCAGCTCTGAAAGACATGGGCTTTGAAGGCACATAATGTTGGAATCTCCGTAATAACTCAAGCATTTTTGCTTGCCTGTGTTGTTCACTTCTGTGTCAAAAAACACATAATTAAAATGTTCTAAGGAAGTGGTGGAGTGAAGTGTGCAATAGCCCCAAGAGGCAAAATCCTTAAAAAAGGAAAATTAATTTTAATCACAGAAGCTTTTAGGTCACAAAAGAACTCCAAGACCGAGTCCAATCTTTGATCAAACACAACCCTGTCAAATAGACCACAGCACTAAGTGCCATGTCCAGTCAGGTCCTGAACACTTCCAGGACGGTAAATCTCCACCATCTCCCTGGGCAGCCAAATCCAATGCCTGACAACCACTGCCATGAAGAAATTCTTCCTGATGTTCAGCCTGAACCGCCACCACCATAGTTTGCAGCAATTTCCTCTCATCCTATCACTTGTTAGAGGAGAGACTGACTCCTGTATGTCATGGTTTAGGAATGGTACTCTGCAATTCAGTGCCCCCACCAAGACTCTCCCAAACCAGATGCTGCTCTCTCATTCCCTCCTTCCCTCCTCCTATCATGGCAGGATGCAGCTGAGAATTGGAGGCAAAAAAACGGAAAATCATGGCTTGAGATACAAAGATTTTACTGGAAACAGCAATAAGGTAAGAAAACCAACAATGTTAATGACAAAAGTACAAGAGAGAGGGTGATTCACATGCAAAAATGCTCATTGCAGACTCTGAAAAAATGAACAACGCTCCTCTGGCTATGTTTTCGTCGACTGGAAGACGCTGTGTTCTTGTTGGAAAGCAGAGAGTCTCTTACCCTTGTCCCAGCAGTGACAGAGAGGTAGTATAGAATAACCACCCCCTGGCCATGCCTGCACCACTCCAGGCGCTGCCCCCTCACAGCTACTGCACAAAATTAACTCTGTCCTGGCCAAAATCAGGACAGCATCTTACCACAACCTCATTTCAGGTAGTTGTACAGAGTAATAAGGAGGCTCAGGGAAGACATTTTCTCCAGGCTAAACAATCCCAGGTCCCTCAGCCGCTCCTCATAAACCTGACGCTCCAGACCCTTCACCAGCTCTGTCACCCTTCTCTGGACACACTCCAGCAGCACCTGAGTGTCCTTCTTGCCGTGAGGGGCCCAGAACTGGATACAGCACTCAGGGTGTGGCCTCACCAGTGCCAAGTACAGGGGAAGAATCACTTCCCTGATCCTGCTGGACACAAAATTTCTGACACAAGCCAGGATGCCTCTGGCCTTCTTGGCTACTGGGCACACTGCTGGCTCATGTTCAGCCACTGTTGACCAGCACCTCCATGCCCTTTCTCACCAGGCAGCTTTCCAGCCACTCTGCCCCAGCCTGTAGTATTGCAGGGGGCTGTTGTGGCCAAATGTGGACCTGGCATCTGGTCTTGTTGAACCTCAGGCCATTCATCTAGGCCCAGGGACACCTCCACAGAGCCTTCCTACCCTCCAGCAGCACAACAATCCCACCCAGCTTAACTTTACAAACCTACTGAGACTGCACTCGATCCCCTCATCCAGATCATCAGTAAAGATACTAAACAGGACTGGCCCCAACACTGAGCCCTGGGAGATACCACTAGTGATTGGATGTCAACTGGATGTGGCACCATCCATCACCACTCTCTAGGCTCGGCTAACCAGCCAGTTTTTTAATCTGGTGAAGTGTGCACATATCCAAGCCATGGGCTGCCAGCTTTTCCAGGAATGCCATGGGCAAATGAAAAAAAAATATATTAAAATAATAACAAAAATGTAAAATAGTAATGTGAATAATGCCATAGTAAAATAATCAGTAACAGAATCCCTTTATAAGCAATTCTTCAACTCCTGAAGATGATGGATTTGGTTTTTAGAGCTATGTATTAAAAATTTGCTGGTAGCTAATTTGACACCTAAATTCACCTCCTCAAAAATTAAGTGTATACAACAAAGTTAATATGCAGGGATTCACACATACATATTAACAGTAAAGAAAGATCTTGCTTACATAATAACAAACCAGTAAAGTGATAACAGCCATTACTGCTACAACAACATAATCCTCCGACTGCCACCAGTCCCAAGAAGAAAATGTTAATACCCAGGTTTATGGAGAGTCAAAATTCTGCATAGCTTCTCACTGCCCCCCACCCCTGCCCTGCTACTCTCAGCTCAGGAACATTACTAAAACTAGTATAGTTTTCTTTTAAATTAGCTATATTAGACATATTTTTCATCTACATTAAACAACGCCATCATCATCTACACTATACATCATCATTAAACATCTTTTGTTCCTTTCTGAAACCAGAGAAAGAAAGGTAAGGAGTTTTACAGATTCACACTAGATACATTTATTTTGGTCATCTTTACCATGACTACTATTATTTTCACTTACTGTCCAAAGGGTTCAAAATGTCAGTAAGCACTCAGTACATTTTTACCAGTTCCATGCTATTCATGATTGTGTAGGTCCCACTTACATTCACCCTAAGACACTCTTTACCAGCTGGGGAGTCCCGGCCTACTTGGCTGCTTCTGACACACAGTTATTGAACTTTGTGGCCCTTCTCTCAACCGTCCTCTAAACTCTTTCAAAGTCTTAATATACGCTTTTTGAGAGCAGAGATTGGAACTACACACAAAATTCAAGGTGTGCACAAACCATTAAGCCCATAATAACTTTGTTTTGCTTCCTTTTCTTTGCCAAATATTTCTGACTGTCACTGGACACTCATGGTTTCATGAAACAATAATTATGTTGACTATAAGTGTCACTTCCATGCCCACCATTAAACACGTGAAACTAAAATCTCAGAAAATCCAAGTATCACAGATTACACTTAACCAGTCTTTGCCCAAATGCATACTGACCCATGACAGGAGACACCTGCTGTTATATGACCAACCATAAACAGAATGATTAAAACCTCCACAACCATCAGGTATACATTTTCTTATATCCATATAATATAGGCCAAATCTATTACTGTTAATAATATTTATTTTTCTTCTAAGGACTGGGTTTACCTTCATTTTTCCACTGTATTTTGGATCTGAAATTGTTTCAAAGGCTGCATCTTTGCTTAACTTGACAAAATCTGGAAAACTGGAAAATACTTGGCTGCAAACTCGTTTGATATGTGCTTCCTGGAAGAAAAGCAGAAAGGTTGAATAGGTGTTAACAATCAGAGCTGTATTAAGCCATACAAGGAGTTAAACAGGATGAAATGTGATCTGCCAAAGCAACTCAAGCAGAGTTATGTGGTTTTTAAATTAGTTCATTACAAAACTGCTGGACAAAACACATCCCATGTGTTTTGCTTTGTTTCATTTAAAAACAAAAGAGATTCCTAATCTGAAATCATGGATCGTATTCAAAATTTCTTCCTGGCCAGAATTGTCAGTTTCAAAAAATTCTGTTGCCTTGAGGTTTGCATTACCCAACAATTGTGCACCAACATTTCTCTTGACCCTCTGGCATAACAAGCTAGTATGGGAATTACATATTGTTCCACAAAAAATAAAACTGTACAGGAAATGCACTTAGGCTGTTCAAAAGCCACTTAAAGCTCCACTGCTAAATTTAGCTCTGAACTTAAACATGACCTCACACTTCAAGTCCACTTTTCCAGAGAGAAAGAAAAGATCACATCTCTCACCTAAGAATAACACATGTAATTACCATCAATACTAAAGGTTAGAAACACTACAAAGTAGCACTTTCTTTAGTAGATGCTAGCAAAACTAATAATTATGCATGACACAAAAGATAGTAAGTCACAGAACACTTGTATTCTGTCATTTCAGAGGTTATTTAAATATCAAATGTTATAAAACTACATATGCAATACACGAAAAAGCCCACTGAAAACATCTGGGTATATGCTGTGTATAAGGCTCTGGAAACCAAAATAACATTTCCGAAAAAGCAAAACTGCTTTAATGGAACAAACTTGCAAAATTAGCTAGGACATTCTGATTTCTCTTCCTCGATAGCTTCTAAGAGAAAGTGGTGACATTCCTAAATCCCCTTCCTCATTCCTGGATCTTATGGCTCACAAATAAGCATTTCTAAAAACTGCTGTTTGTGGGTCTTGTTACTTGCCACAGTAACAAGATTAATTGATATTGATCTTTCATTGACCGATTTCTTCTAACACATGGTTCTCGTTATTTAAATGAACTCAACTCTTAATAAAAAGTACTAGAGAAAAAAATTTCTAATTATCTATTATTTATTTATTTACTTGCACCAAGACATTCTTCTTATAGGCACTCTTCATAAATGTAACAAAAATGGCACTATTAGAAATCATTAAAAATTATTCTCCCTCCTAATCTCTCCAATGTTTTATAACCCTTATTTTCAGGTATGCATCAACTAAATGAACATGTTCTTTTGTATAATGTCTTTATAAGGTATGCATTCTGTATGACTGAATGCAAAAGGAATTTCACAAAATATCTTAATTGCAGTTAGTTAAGACTTAAAAAGGAGGCCAGTAGCAATTTTCATGCAAGACTTTTCATCCCATTCATTTTCCACAAGTCCATTTTTTAGATACTTCTGAAACTAACCTGCAGCTTGCTAGTGTTGTCTGTCTGCAGCAGTGCAGCATGATTTGCAACCTTCTGTAGGATCATTAGGTAACTGAAGCGCAATGACTTAATTGTTTCACCATGTGCATTTACCTACAAAAAAACCAGTTTATGCAAACAAATACTCCTGAAAATAAGTAATAATCTCAAATAAATGCTATTCTTACCAGGTTTAATGCATTAACAATTCTTAGTACTATAATTGATCCCCAAGAGATGGGTAATGTATTTCTGATAAAAATGAATCAAGTTTTGCTTTTCCTGCAGCTTTGTGACCCTATTAATAGAAACATTTTCTCAATAAGAAAAAAACCCTACAGCTATGTTCACTGTTCGCTAAACATTTCAGATAGTAACTTCTACAGATATCACATGGAGATAACCAAGAACTCTTCAGTAAACAAAAAATAAGTTTACAACTGATTAAATCAGTCAGACTTCTTACCTTTCAACTGCTAACTTTACTTTTCTCTCCAGCAAAACCATATAAAAGCTTTATAAACGCCTCAAATAACATAATTCAAGCTTCAGACATTCTACAATGCAACAGCAGCTATCTCAACAGCTATTTTCCCGGTTATGGTTGGCTGGTTTGATCAATATTTGTTTTCCTTTGCCTTCTCAAGTTACTAAATTTCACAGCTAACTCTGGAATAAGACAGTCCATAAGAGCACTCAACTACCTTCAGGCCTGCCTACTGCCCTTTGTGAATCAAGTTCAACAGCATTTCTTTTTTTCTACAAAACATCACTAGAAACAAAAGCCTGCAAAGAGGGCTAGTATCCATGGAATATTAAACAAGACTGATAAGGGGATTGTTCATAAAGAAAGATGCAGGAGACTGAACAACCTATATCAATTGGAAAAAAACTCAAAACACTACACAAGAATCAGAGCAGGCCAGAAAGATAAAAGGGAGAAACGAGCATGTGACAAGTGCTTCCAAATGTTTAAAAGATGTGCTTAATCTGAGCCTACGGAGTGACGTAGGCAAAACAAATACAAAGCTAGACTAATCAAGCATTAAAGAAGTCCAGAGAGGATTGAAGAAATCTGCAAAGCTGTTACTCATGGACGAAGTTCGGCTTGTGCTCTGTGGTTGCTGTTGCAGTTCTCCCCTCAATGAAGCAAGGCAAAGTGAATGTTTAATGGCACAGAAAGGCACAAGTGCAGTTAGAACACAATGAACTGCCCAGGTAACCTGCTGAGTTCAGGGTGTCTCCCATTTGCAGCTTCTGCACAAACTGCCTGAAGCACCTGGGAGCAGCACGCCTGACACATACTGAACATCCCAATGCAGTACCCTTGCCAATACCAACTAAATCACAGGTGCATTTATTAATACAAAAGATCCAAAATCTAGTGCATAGTTAACAACCAACTGCTCAGGGCATGCAAAGCAACTCTGCAGTAATCCCAAAGTGCCTAACTCCATCATGCTGGTAATGCAGCTCCCCATGTTTCCAGTCGGGATTTCGCAAACAGATGGCCTACACCTAGGCAAACATTTCAAAAAGCTGTTCATCAGCAGAGAGTCTCTCAGGAGATTCAGAAGACTATGATCTAAAATACAAACAGTGCCAAGTTCTTACTTTGTAACAACAGTTCTTCCTTTTCCGGCCACTGTTGCAGCTACAGGGCTCTCCTGCTCTTAACACCAAGGTTACATCATCTGTCTCTAGCACAGCCTGGTACACTGCTTTCTGGAATTCAGTTAGGGAACAAAACACCATCTGTCAAAAAGAAAACCCAAGAAACACTATCATGTACAGCATACAATGAAAGGCAAAAAAGCACTGCATCAAAAAACACAAATCACAGATCCCTGAAAATAAAGTAGAAATAAATACTACACTTGCTCAAATAGTTATAGGAAATTATTCTACCACCAGATGAAAAAAAAATGTGGATCTTGACACCAAAAGAGCATGAACTGTAGCCAAAATGTATGCATACTTGTTTTATTCCATCGTAAAATTCTACAAATATCAAAGAATATCAACATCATGCTACAAGAACCTCCTGTTATTTTTCTCAAAACCTTTCATTATGAGTTTTGTGAAGGAATAGGAAGAGAAAGGAAAATCGAGAGAAATAAATGCGTAATTTTAATTACAGATTTCTCTTTGTAGAATGAAACCTTCTTTTTGCAAGGTGCTTAATTTGCCCTTTCTTTCCCCTTTTTAGGCATTAGCTGTCATGGGGCACTGCCACAAGCAGGACAAACAGAATAAACAATGAGAAGGCAAGGATCTACACAGTGCTATGGCCAAAACTCTGATCCCTCTTCTTAGAGACCATGGGTGGCATCTCCATGACATCTTTAGTCTTAAGCAGCAGGAGACAGAAATCCCAAGATCATTCCCTAACCTATGCTATCCACATAGTAGCAGCACCATGCTGAGCTATAATAATACAGCAGTAACTTGAACATATACTCACATTAACAAGATAATGAAACGAATAAAACCTGCTAGATTCAGAAAAGTGACTGACTGATGTTTGTGTTAATCTTTCCTTCAGAAGACAGCCTAGATGACATTATTATAAACTAAGGATGAAGAATAAATACCAAATTTTGAAAACAAAACCAGCTACAAACTTATGTATTTGTCTACTTAGAAGAAAAGATTTAGCAGAACTCTTAGCTACATTAATAACATATTATCACTTCATACAATATTTACAACTGCATCAGATGAACAGCACTATGTCTGAGGTTTTTCTTTTATTTAGGGATTGAAAATAAGGGATTTAAAAGCATACTGTTCCAAACACAAAGTCTCAAGCTGCAAATTCAGACGTTTTACATAGAATTTCAAGAAATTTACATACATTGCTTTGGGCTTGCCCAGATAAGGACAAAAACACACATAAAACAGATGCGTAAATCACTAGTCAGAAGACTAGCTGAGCATTTTCATGCTTGATTAACTCCATTTCAATGTGCAATCATAGTAATTATGCGAACAAAGCACACTACTGCAAGCGCACTTTTTCTAAGGCTACCGATTCTTCTTAAGTTAGTAAGATGAAGAGAAAACCATAAACTACAGACATGATGAAAGAGAAAAAATACAACAAGAAAACAAAAAAGAAGAGATACGTTCATTAGCATTGTATTTGAAATGTGAAGGCAGTCTTACTCTGTCTTCCTTTTTTGGCAACTGATCACTGATAAGTGTTTTGGTACGTCTCAGAAACCAGCCAGACATTTTTCTTGCTAGCTTCACCATGGCCTTACGACCTGTTGCTAGCTCTCTTTTAGTTGCAGTGTGCCTCTGGCCATGCTCCACTGGATCAGAGAATTTCTTCTTGAAATGTACTCTGCTACCTAAAAGTCCTGGTACAGCCCTATTAAAAAACAAAAGGGGATGGGGGATTGATTCACAGATTTAAAGCATACCATAGGTGTTTGGTTTTTTTTTTTTTCTGGCTAACAGCAAGAAATCTTAAAGCAGCAGTCACTAGAGAAACTACTAAAAATTTTAAGTACAAAGAGAAACATACACACTGTTTTCAGACATGCCATTTTTCATCTGTTTTCTGTGATTCTCAAATGCTAAGAGATATCCCCCAGGATTACGGTTGCAATCTCAAGAAAAACAAAAGTTTAGCAGAACAACAGAAATCACAAGTATATAGAACCTCTGAACTACAAGGCTGCTAGTGTTGAGGAGCCTAAACTGGAAGCTAAGCAGTCATGTTTTCAATTTTTACTCTTTTCATTAAATCAGAATATGCAGGTATTACAATTAACTAAATAAAATCTTGAGAAACCCAATAGTAAAAAGAATTTAGTAATTGTTGGCAGCACTACACATTGGAACAATTTACTAACAACATCAGCATAGTTTTAACGGACCAGATGCAACACTAAGCTTAAAATATTCTTCCTGCTATTTATGTTCTGTATATCCTTATATTTAAAATGTTTGTTTTGTTCCTCCTCTGCAAAGCATTCCCAGGAGGTTTAGATTTGTATCTGTGGTCAGTTGCACTTCTCCTCGACCATTAAAAGTTTTTCTGGACAAGAGCGTTACTTTTCAAATATGTGCACTTGTGCATTTAAAAAAAAAGCAAAATATTATTACTTCCATCCTCCAAGTAGGTCAGAACGACCTGCACATACCAGACAGAGCAAAGGCACTATGTTGGTCAAGGTTGTGTAATGATTCCCTATCTACTGGGCAAAGGACAGATGAAAAAAAAAAAAAGAGTGTCCTTAGGAAAAAAAAAGAAACAAAAAAAAAAGGCAATATGGGAGGTGGGGGAAGAATAATTTTAACTGCTTCCCAAATTCCCCAAAGAAGCCAGATGAGATGAACTCCAAATGTATTAAGCAACTGCAAAATACCAGGAGCTTACCTTTCCAGATGTGTTAGAATAAACACAGTTATATTCTCAGAAATAAGCAGGTGTTTGGAGGTTGAGGGGTTTTTTCGTCGTTGTTTTTTTATAACACAGATGGGTCCATATCATCCAGTCCCGCCCCACCCCCGCTGCACATAAAAAAAAAAAAATTATTTACCAGTCCATAACACACCAAAGTTCCTTCATATTGTTTTGAAGAATGGTTCCAGTAAGACCTATGCGAACACTGCATTTTAATGACTTCATGGTTTGAGTTATTTGTGCCTTTGGATTCTTGATTCTATGTGCTTCGTCCACTATAACAGCAGACCACTCTATACTGCAGATCAAAAAACAATTTCATTAATTGACATTACTTGTCCCATCATCTCACATACATAAAAAGTGAAGTCAGACACACAAGTAGCTGTGATTGCTTTATAACACACTGGTACTTTCTGATTTCCCTGGTTTTTTGTATTATACTACTCCATTTCTTTATACTGTTTGTTTAGTAAATACAATTAGCATAGTTGAACATAACGGCTAAACTACATGACCAAATAAATGAGCTACTGTTAACTGTATCAAATGCTTTCTGGGAAGCAAGCAGCTTTCAATCTATGGACCAATAAATCCAGCACATCTCACTAAAATTAGCTCCACTCATAATTAAGATTTCCAAAAAATAAGTAAGTCTCTGAAGTCAAACTACTGAAATATGCTTAACATAGGTATGCTTCATTTTCCCAACAAAAATTATCCAGTGCAACTACCAGTGAACTGAAAACATTTCAAACAGCATACTTTCTACAAGAAAGTATCACTAAAGAATATCCATACAAAACCAATATAGCAGAGGAATTTTAATATTTTGTGATTGTGACTAGAAGGAACATCACTATAAGCAGTGACCAAGAGACATTTTGCAGCCAGTTCAAGAATAAAACTTACAGGTAAAATGACCTGTATACTGTAATAATAATAAAAAAAGTCTTCAAGTCCCTACGAAGAGATTTACTAACTTTATGAGTTCACGTTATATATATATGAATATTTCAGAACACAACCATATCCAGTTTGATATGCTGCAAAAAGCTGAAAGAGACATGTTTTGAGATGTTTAGTAGAAAGTCCATCTCCAGAGCAAACTGCATTTAGTTCACTAATGAAGGCTGATCTTGCAGCATTTTTGACACCCACTAAATAAATTCATTCATATTCAAGTTCCTACATTCCCAAAATATGCTAAAAACTGGAGTTTCTGAAAAAAGTCTAACAGATGTTCATATGCTAGCTCCTTCCACTTAAATCTCTCATACTGATTTACATGCATAACTGAGCAAATGTATTCTTATTCCTGATGGTTAATTATTTAAGAGCAGCTTTTGAGCCAGTCCATCACTGTAGCTAAGCAAGACACAAAGCTTCTTCTGGTGTTGAGCTCGTAGGCCCATCCAGTCACATGCTCTGTAGAAACAGTTTGGTAAATCTGCATGCTGAGGAATGTATTTGCAGGCAGTCACACATCAGATCTGCTCCACATATCCATCTATTTCCTGACCACAGTCTACTCCATGATCAAGCATGAAGAGTTCCTCAGAAAGAACACAAATAGTTAGGGGGCTGAAAACAAAACTGGTTTACTCTTCTATCTGTACTTCTCAGACCTGAGCACAGAGATGAAGATCTGATTGCTTTGGTGATGAATTTCCAGACAACTAGGGTACTCTCTGGGGCCTGGACCTTTCCTAACACCTGAAATGCCAAGATCCGCAGATGCACTTATATCAGCTGCTGAGGGCAGGCTGCTATTACCAGCCATTGACAAAACTTCTACCCTACTTCCAAGATGACATAAGGGAAAAGAACCTCTAGGATTGGATGAGAAATGTGTGGGTTTGTCTCAAAGTTCTTAGGGCTCAATAATTTCATCAAGCTGGTGAAAAGTGCAAATAACGAGGAAAATACCTTTTTGAACGTTTGCTAAAAATTCCAGGTGATTGTTCACCTTACACTGTACTGAAAGACAGAAATACGTTCTATGTATCTTTTAGCTGTCATCAGTTTTCAGGCAGGCAATTCCTGCATCTTTCAGAGAACATTTCATAAGTATGCTACCAGCAAAGACTGGTTTTATGGGAACTATTCAAACCCTTACTGCTACCATGTGTCCCATTACAAAGATAGTTGTATTGGATCTGGCTGAGATGGAGCTGATTTTCCCGTAGCAGCCCTCACAGGTCTGTGTTTTGTGTCCATAGCGGGAAAGGTGTTGATAACACACCACTGCTTTGGCTACTACTGAGCAGTGCTGGCAAGGCATCAGCGCTGTCTCTCAACATTCCCCCCATATCAGTAGACTGGGAACAGGCAAGATCCTGGGAGGGGACACAGCTCGGCCAGCTGACCCAAACTGACCAAAGGGATAACTCATTCCATATGGCATCAGCTCAGGTATAAGAGCTAAGGAAAGAAGAAGGAATGGGGCATTTGTTATGTATGGTCTTTGCCTTCCAGAGCAACTACTACGCATGCTGAAGCCCGGCTTCCTGGGAAGTGGCTCAACACTGC
Source organism: Parotia lawesii (assembly GCA_003713295.1). Taxonomy (NCBI): domain Eukaryota; kingdom Metazoa; phylum Chordata; class Aves; order Passeriformes; family Paradisaeidae; genus Parotia; species Parotia lawesii. The sequence goes on along the minus strand of RAHM01000337.1, from coordinate 191,684 downwards.
TGGCTGACAGGAAGCAAAAAATAAACCTTTTTTTTTTTCCCTCTTTGCTTGTGCACACCTAAACTTTTGCTTTTGCTTTAGTAAACCGCCTTATCTCAGTTAAAGAGTTGGTTTTTTCTTAATTTCTCTTTCCTGTCCAGCTGGGAAGGGGAGTGATAGAGTAGCTTGGTGGCCATGTGGTGTCCAGCCGAGGTCAACCCACCAGAACTACACAGGTTAAATTCAGTAGTACAGGATAAATTCAATAGTACAGGGATTCTTCTCTGCAGCACAGTGGGTCAATGGATTTAACATTAAATACGTTACACAGAAAAAGTTCTTGAAAAGAACAACGCACAATTAGACAGTTAAAATTCAGTGTGAACAAAACCAGATTAAAACCATTACCTGTTAAATTCATCCAAATACAGGCGAAGTATCTCATATGTTGTAAGAGCAACTTCATATTTCCCTTGCTTGATGCGACTCATGTCATCATCTTTTTTACTGCCATGTAAGACAGCCACCTTAAAGTATCCCCATGTGTCTAACTCATCCTTCCAGTTATACAGCACTGAAAGAGGGGCCACTATGAGGAAAGTCTGAAAACAAATACATATTATAATATTATTTGAGAAACTACAATATAGTAATTTCTCAATAAAAAGTCAAGATCTTGACTGTTCTACTGCTCTGAGAAGTCTGACTGTTTAATTCTGTCATTTTAAAGCATGTATGGAAAATATCTCAAGTTAATATAAATTCAAAAGTAATCCGTTTACTCTGAGTATGTATATAATACAGCAGAAAAATACTGTAATACTAAAACTAAATAAACAGCACTACTTACTCAAATTATACTCTAACAACTGCAGTAAGATGTGAAACACTACCACTTTGCTTTGTTACAGCATCTGTATATCACAAAATGTTTTACAAATGGAGAAAACAAAAGGATGAAGAGGGTAATCAGCTTCCTCAAATCCACAAGTCTAGTCATCGTGTGACTTGAAAACAGAGAGTCCTGAAAAGGGTTAAAAAAATTAGGACAGCACATACAATTCACTTAATATCACAGAATAATAAAATCAGTGAGGCACGAAGTGACCCTGGGACATTTTCAGTCCTACTTTATAGTCAAAGCAGTGGCAACACTGACTTCAAGCCTAGGCTTTCTCAATTGAGGTCTTCAAAACCCCATAAGGATGGATGGGGTCTACAAACTCTGTGACCTGCTTCAACATTACATGTCCTCAAAGTGACATTTTTCTCTTATTCTTAGTCAGAAGCATTCCTGTTTCTTTGCACATGAAGTGCTATTCCTTTACCCCTTCCCCTCAGCCTATATTTCCTGAGGAACATGTATCCATTATCCACAGAGCTACAGTCATATGACCCATCACACCAGTCAAATTTTCTAATTACTCCAGTAAAATAAAAGTAACAATGGAAAATAGAAATCACATGGTTTCTGTAATGGGTAAAATTAAAATGATCTTCAGATTTATCTTATTCACACAGAACTTTTACATGTATCTTTTATTTCCTGTCACTATATTTGATTACCTAGATTATCAGCCAGACTTACTTCTGACATTATGACAGCCAATGAAGAAAATACAGGAGGTCACAAGGCTATTAGCAATACATATTCCAAATATACGGATTTGTCCTAATTAAATACACTGTTATTATAGATATATATGCCTTTTTTACTTTAAAAATATCATCACAGAACACTAATTTTCTACTCACTGACATGGGCTTTTCAAAGTACTCCAGCCACAAATCTAACCCAGATATCTCAAAATTTTTTCCATTAGTGCAGATGAACAGTAGTAACAGATTAGACAATAACAACTAGAGAGAGAAGGCTCTATGACAGTCTGGAAAACTGAAGGCTTCCCAAACACTGCTAGGAAAGGCATGAAATCCTACTTCAGCAGCTGAATTTTAAAAATTAATGTACATAAACTCCTAGAACAAACAAACAAACAAACAAACAAATTGGAGTATTGCCGTTTATCAAAATCCTTAAGCTAGTGTCACTAAAAGTTATACCTTCTTGGGGTTGCAATCTGAGCCCTTTTTCATTGTCCTCAGTAAAAATTCCGGCATATTATTTTCAATATCCTCACGCGTTCCCTTTTTGTGCAACACTGCAGCCAAAAATGAAATTACCTTGAGAAAGAAAACAATTCTCAGTGACTATGTAGAATAAGAAATTGAATGAATTCCACAAAAAAGAAACATTTAGGACAAAATCCTGGACAGGACTTAGTAAGGTGGTTTGGTTTGGCGGGGGGGGATTTGTTCTTGGGGGTGGGGGGAAGCGTGGGGTGGGGGGGGATGTTAGTTTGTTTACAATAAATCTGGTTTTAAAATGGGACCCCTCCCTCCTTTGGATTCCCAAGAATTCCTTGAATTAATGATAAGAGCAATTAATTGCTCTATCTCACTCTTTTATTCTCTAAGTGGAAAAGTCATAAAAATATACAAGAAACAGTATGAATGAGCCAGGAAAAAACAGAGATAACGCAACTCTCCTTTTCAGGGTACTTGAATCTCAGATGAGAAAACAGAAGAAACAGATATCCTCTAACTATCCTCTGAACACTATTTCTGCAAAAGGAAGAAGAGGCTTATCCTAGAGGTTTGTTTTTTACTAATATGCCTTTTTCTGTATGTTCCATTCCTTCAAATTCCTCTTGTTACCATCAAAAACATTTTCTTTCTTTTGCGCTGTATTCTCCCATCTGCCTCAAACTAGTCAAGGTGATTATGAGAAGATATTTATTACAATACACCACAGGCAAGGACCAACATCCCAGCATAGGCTATTCCAAACTGCTCCTATCATAATTCAAAACAGGAAGAAGGTAGAGAAAGATCTGGCCAGAACATGCAAATCTAAAATCCACTTGGGATAAATGGTATCCATGTGACTAAGCAGCAGCAAGGACCAGATGAATCATCAGAGAGGTGCCCTTCTTTTGAAAACTCAACAGGCCCCTTTTATCCAGAGCACCCAGCTCCAGCCGCTTCCTTTTTGCAGCTGTTACACAGCTGCTCATAGCAGGACAGAGGTAAAGCTACCAACTGTTGATTTCCAAAAAAACAATTTCTCCGTCTAATGATGGGGAGAAAGAGCTAGTCAGAACAGCAGAGTGCAGAAAAAATACCTGCCTGGGAAGAGAAGTTAGATGGACAGAAGAGAGAAGAAATCCACCATACATACGGCCGCAGAGTGAAAGACAGGTATGTAGAATAAAAATAACCCGAACAATTTTACACATAATCTCTCATAAATTGAGGTTGAGATGAACTGCGAGTTTGCACACGTTGTTTAACTAATGACCTTTATTTTTTTTAATCCTTTGAGAATTAGAATCAAATTCAACTAAACAACAAATCTCTCTGTCTCTTCCACATTCTCCATTCTTGGAAGAATTTGCATCACAAATTTCTAAGAGTAGCAGAGGCAATGAAACAGCAACTCATTATCAGAAACCTTTGGCTCTTCCAGATAAAGCAAGAAGCCTTGATAGGAAACAAATTTACTGTAATCACACTAAGAAACAACATTATTCTATTTGCCATCACTTAAACTTCAGCTTGATATGAAAGAGCCATATGGTCAGGCCATTTAAAGCAAAAATCAGTCCAGAAGTACAAAGAACATTAAAATTCAAAGGATTTCTAGAAATGTCTATCTCATGAATCATCCTCTAATTCAGAAACAGTAAGGTTCAGCCAACTGACAAGCATAAGACAACTTTTTTCTAAGTTGTCAGTTATCAGTTATTCGATGAAATTTAAATTTATTTTTTCGTATGTACTAACCTTTTCTAAACAAGTGAATTCTTCCATTTTACTTCACATCCACTGAACTGCCTTTCCCATACTGGACTTGAACATTATCACTGTGTTTTATAAAATATACACAAGATCACAGAATCATAAAATTGTAAGGGTTGGAAGGAACCTTAAAGATCACCTACTTCCAACCCCTGCAATGGGCAAGGATGCCATTCACTAGACTAGGTTATTCAGGCCCCCATCCAACCTGGCCTTGAACACAAAGCTTACTGGAAGGCTGCAATGAGGTCCCCACAGAGCTTTGTCTTCTCCAGGCTGAACTGCCCCAACTCTCCCTGCCTGTCTCCACAGGAGAAGTGCTCCATCCCTTGGGAACACCTCATGGCCTCCTCTGGACCCACTCTAACAGGTCCACATCCCTCCTGTGCTGGGGACCCCAGAGCTGGATGCAGTGTTTGGGGGGGGGGGAGATGCCTCAGAAGGGCAGAGCAGAGGGGCAGAATTACCTCTCTTGACCTGCTGGACATGCTGCTTTGGATGCAGCCCTAGGCTGCAAGTGTATCCTGTTGGCTCATGTCCAGCACTTTACCCACAAGAAGCCCCAAGTCCCTCTTCACAGGGCTGCTCTCTACAACTTCTCCCAATTTATGCTCACGTCTGGGCACCCAGGCCCCAGCCCAGGTGCAGCACCTTGCACTTGGACTTGTTGAATTTCATAAGGTTCTCATGGGCCCAGTTCTCAAGCTTGTCTAGGTCCCTTTGGATGGCATCCCGTCCTTCTGTTGTGTCAACTGCACTGCTCAGATTTGTGTCATCTGCAAACTTGCTGAGGGTGCACTCGATCCCACTGTCTGTGCCATTGAGGAAGACACTGCAGAGCAGTGGTCCCAAAACAGAGCCTGAGGGACACCACTCATCACCAGCCTCCACCTCAACACAGAGCCATTGACCACAACTCTCTGGCTGCAGCTAGCCAGCCAGCCAGTTCCTTATCCATTGAACTGTCCATCCATCAAATCCACCCATCTCCAGTTTGGAGGTAAGGATGTCATGTGGGACCATATCAAAGGCCCTACAGAAGTAGATGACATCTGTCAATCTTCCCATACTGACCATTACCATCATTCCATCATATAAGGCCACCAGACCAGTCAGGCACAAGTTTGCTGGCTGCCTCAGATCAGTCTCTTCAACCCTTCTTTTCTGACCCATGTACTTACAGAATCCCTTCACATACGATACTACTCACATAGGATATTCTTTGAAATCCCTGCCTTTCTTCTGAAAACTTGACACAGACTAAAAGAAATAGCCATCGGATGTGAATTCCACATATTCACTGTCACTGTATGATAAATGCGCCTAGAGAACCAACTGAGATTCAAGAAACACAAGATGCAAGCAGGACAACTAAATTTAGCCTCTCTACGTTGAGTTTACTGTTATCTTATATGTGTATTTCTTTCTGCATAAAATCCGATTATTTGCAGTTCTGAGTAGAAATGGTCTTCCATAACTACTGAGTTCTTCCACTACCATGGACAAGAAACATGGCCATGCTTAAGATAAATGCAGTTTAGTTTTAACAAGCATCTGTTAAGAGAACATCATCAGATATACATACAAATCCATGATACACCGCTAAATGCTCTACGCAGAGTTTTGATAGTTTAGTTTACCCACTCCTCTTGTTAAGTTTGCTACGGGACAACACTTCTTTGCACTGAAAAGCATCTGTCAACATTCTCCTACATGGAAGGGCAATAGATACCACAGCCAATACCTGGCAGTGAAGAAATGAGCTTGCACTGGACACATGGGGAAAGAGAAAGGAGAGTAGGACAAAGACTATCCCACACAGAACTCAAGCTGCTAACTTTAAACCAGACAGACTATAGAGAATTTCCACACATAAAAACACCTTAATTATAATAAAATAAGTAAATAACAAATGAGTAAGAAAAAAATAAGAAAAAATAAGTAAGAAAAAACAAGAAGAAAAAAAAGAAAAAAACCCAAGAAAAAAAAAACAAGGGAAAAAACCAAGAAAAAAACAAAAAAAACCCCCAAGAAAAAAACAAGAAAAAAAACAAGAAAAAATTAAATAATTTAGGTCACACAGACTCGAAGCATAATGAAAAAATCCAGCTACACTTTGTTCTCTCATCAATCAAGCTGCATTTCCAAAAGAGTGATAGAAGTAGCATGGAATACTAAAGCACTTATTCCAGAGATAGGAGTAAAAATGCCTGCTCTTTTGCATTCCCAGAACAGTGAAATTAGCCGTTTTCAGGAAAAAAGGAAAAAGGTATTTTAAAAGCAAGAGTCAGATAGGGGCCTCAAGTTCTTTTAGTGTACTCCAGTGCAAATTGCTTTCATGATGGGCAGGTAGCAATTCTCAAAGTAAATTCAACACACTAACATTTTAACTATCGTAATTACTCATGCTTACACTAAAAGGAGCCACATCCCAGTTTTATGGCCTGTAAGGAGTGAGTCTTAAATCAGCCATGGGCTCCTGGCTCTGAGTGCTGTCCTGGACACTACGTCCTGCCTCATCCATCTCTGCAAGAGCAGAGGGAGGTTTAAGCTTCATAAATACAATGCTTTTTAAAAAAGATTTACAGATCCCAGAAAACACATTATTCTCCCACTGTAACAAACAAAAAGAATACCTGTATTGTCTTTCCAAGGCCCATATCGTCTCCAAGAATACACCCCCTTTTATTAGCATAGTGTCTATACAAAAACTGGGCTCCTTCCCTTTGATAATCACGCAGGTATCTGTTAATTGTATATGGAATAAAATCGCCATTGTCAGATAATTTAAAAGCAACCGCACAAGATGGAAGATTTTGGTCAGGAAAATATGGTTTTTCCAGATCATCCTCATCAAATATTAAGCTTTTCCAGGGTCCTCTACTGTCTTTTACTTTACAAAGTTTTGTTACTAGTATTTTCCTTTCTTCAGATTCCAAGAACGACACAACAGCAAATGATTTTCCATTTTTGTCCTTTTCAAGAGAAGTTATTGTTCCTTCATGAAGTTTTCCATTTTCAAGACAAGGGGCACGGCATTTCTCCCCAATACGCCAATGATCTATAAAAAAAAGCAAACACACACTGTGATAAACTGGACTGATGTACAGAGTATTTAATTTCTTCACTATTAAAACAATGGATGTAAATTTAGTTGACAAAATGCATACAACTTAATATAAAGCACTTTATTGAAGGCAGCATTAGAATCGAAACAACAGTTACTGTTTACAACCAAACCCTGAGCTAGACATAAAATCATATTTTGCTCTAACACCACTACTTTAGAAATACCAGAAGGTGTATAGGAAAAAAAAAGCAAAATCCATATTCTGATGCATTAAGTTTACACAGTGGCTTCACACAGGGAAACAGAGCAGTACGTATCAAAGTGGAAAGAACCACATCATACTGACAATGAAAAACAGAACAAAATACCTCTACCAGAAAAAACAAGATCTTCACTTCTCACAGTAAAAAGACCTCACAAATAATGGCTGCACACAAAGTTTTCCAAATCTGAACTGAGAGAAAAAGGGGTGTTCTTCTGAGTTTGCAGAAACAATTTCTAACCTTCCTCTGCTCATTCATTCCAAAGCAAAGGAACATAGGACTCATTTCAGAACCTTTATTGTTTCTTATCTATTTCCTGGAATAAGTTTTGATACTTATAAGAAAGTCATTACCAATTGCAGTGAGAGGCACCTATGGTTTTTACAGGAAGGAGTGAGCCAGAGAGAATCTTGCACCAGAGCAAGTATTCATCATCCTATGACCAGTGTATGTCTACATGTTCCAGACACTTTTCAGAGGTAAGGAAAAAACTTCTGAAGGCAAGAAATTCCACCTTCACCCATTTTTATGTCTCCATGTAAAAACTGCAAGAAGAAACCCCAGCAGACTGCTCTCTTTCAAGTAGCTCCATCCTTTCAACACAGGCAAATTCCTAGAATTCGGTGACTTCTCACTAAAAATACTGTGGGTCTGCTCTGGATACCTGTCACACTTTTGCCTGATACAAACTTTGATCCGAAGACCTAAACTGATGGCCCAGTGGTTCTTACACTAACAAGGTCATTAACCACAAGCCTCTCCATTCGACTCACCATTCTGCAGGTCTCTTTAATAATGCTATCATCATCCTTACTTGGAGCTCAGCCCCACACCTTGTGACCAGCTATATAAGCTGCTCTAAACCCATCAGCCATTCCCTCGGATCTTCTTAAAGACCTGAAGCTCAAATGTAACTTTTTGAGGCAAAGGGTGAAGTACAGGCTGAACATTCAACAAATCATACACAACTAATCCTTAAAGTTCATGGCATTTGTACACGTCTCTCATCTGGATGCAAAGAGATGAGTACATTAACTTCTCCCAGTAGCATCTAATTCTTTCTGCAATTTCATGAGAACAGGAACCAAAATTGAAAAACTGAAACCAGCTAGGCACAGCACACTGCTAAATATGCAAATCAAAGTTTAAAATAGAATTACTTCTGTAATTCCTTTTTTCTACAGTAGTGAAGGGACATGCAACATGTATTTAGAGACTCTCAAGCTAAAACTTAACTCTCAAGTTAAGACTACAGAGTTTTTGTTTTTAACTAAGCATTTACTTGAAGCTAAGGAGTTGCATATGGCTCATCACAACTAGAGTTCAGATGGAAAATTGAATAAATTACACTGGACAATAGTACTAGTGTTATAAGCTACAAACTTAGCGAGAAACAAGGCACAGAATGAGAAAAAAGCAAACACATAAAATGGTATAAAGGACACCATTGCTACAAAAGGCCAGAGAATAATGCTGTATAAGCCAAAGCATGAACTGCTACTTTAACTAGCCTGATTCACCAAGTTCCCGGCTTTTGAATTAGAACCATAATTTACGTGGAACACTGTCTTTAAAAATAAAGAAAATTATCTGGTACGCCTTCCTAGCATGGGTATAGTGCACTTGCCACCAATGATGAAAGCTGGCATTTAAGATGCTTGCCTGTACTTACCCCTTTTACTGCAGGTGGAAAAAATGTGCCACTGTCAACATTAAAGGTACTAAATCATGGTGGTAATGGCCTCCTGTCACACACTAGCTCCTTTCAACCACTACCCCTCTACGAAATTACCTCGAATGCTTCCTAACTACAGAGGGTTGACCACTTAATGTAGAGTGCAAGGTTTTGTTTTCCTTTGGGTTCTTTATTTTACTCTCTAATAAACGACTGTAAAAACAAAATTCGAGGATAGTGTAAAGCAAGACACACGGAAGACGCTTACCTGGGACACCATCATCACACATTTTAACTTTTGGCCGTGCAAAGCCCGACGCGGCCCGCGGGCGGAGGCACCGGGGGCGGACGGGCACCGGCGCGCTGGGGACCTACCACCGCCCCTCCGCCGGGTGGGTCACGGCGGGACGGGCGCCGAGGGAGCCCCGGGAGCGCCTCAGAGAAGGGGCCGGCGGCTGTCCCCGCTCTCCGCACCGCGGCCGGCCCCGGGAGAGCCGCGGCCGGGGGGAACCGAGCCCGGGGCCGGGGCCACACGTCGGCCTCGCCCCGCCCCGCCCGGCACCGGCGGTGGCCGCGTGGGTATCGCGAGAAGTGCGTTGCTATGGCGCTCCGTGCTTACCGACGCCGGCGGGCAGGCGGGAATTATCGCGAGGTTTCCTGGCGGAGCGGCGGGGGCTGTGCCCGTGTGGGTGTGGTGCTTGGGGCCGTCCTGCCCGGTGGAACAGAGTTTCCTGATGATGTAGCCCTTGTCTATAGAAAAACGTGTAAGGCGGGGGGGTGGGGAGAGGGGGGTATTGTGTCCGGGGATATTGCGTCCTTTCTGGGCTCCTCAGGAGAAGAGAGATATGGAACTCTTGGAGCGGGACCAGCACAGGGCTATTGGGATGATGAGGGGCCTTGGGAGCATTTCTCATGTGAGGGCAGGCTGAGGGAGCTGGGGCTGTTCAACGTCGAGAACAGATGGCTGAGAGGGGACCTTACCAATGTTTATAAGTGTCCGAAGGAGGGATGTCAAGCGGATGGAGCCAGGCTCTGCTCCGTGGTGCTGAGCAATAGGACACGAGGCAATGGGCAGAAACTGATGCACAGAAAGTTCCACCTGAGCATGAGGAAGAACGTCTTTATTGTGGTGCAGGTGACCACGCACTGGAACAGAGGTTGTGGGGTCTCCTTCATTGGACATACTCAAGAACTGACTGGACACAATCCTGTGGAATGTACTCAGGGATGACCCTGCTTGAACAGGGAAATTGGACCCAGATGACCCCCTGTAGCCCCATCTAACCTTACTGGTTCTGTGATTCTGGGCAGCAGGGGGAAAGATCTTAAGTTATTCTCTGTGAAAAAAGTGGAGAGGTGAGGAAGTAGGGCAAAGAGCTGGTGCAATGGAAGGCACAGCTGGCACAGCACAGAGCAGCCAGCTGCACGGGGGTGGTGGGTGCTGAGAACCAAAGATCTGACATTTGACAAGAGGAAAAATCAAGAGAGACCCATTCGTTTACAGCCATTCCACCTCTATCCATGAAAACCTCTCCGCTTTCAGGAGAGCTGAACTGGACACTTATATTTGCAGATTACAAAGGCAGTCAGTAGCAATTACCCTGTTCTTGCTGAAAAAAATTAAGGCCCACCAAGAAATCTGTCCAAACTGACTCATATCTCAGTTGCAATGCAATGGAGTGTTGCATGAAGGGCATGGCTTCCCAGATCCTTGCTGTTACTTTGACAAAATGCCTTCACGTGCAGTACTAAGTATTTTCACTTCTGAAAGCTACAGGTATATGTGTAAAGATCATGCAAGGTCTGTTTTTTAATCAGCCTTGATTTTTAATCCGGAAGACAACAAATTTGGGATGATTTCTCCACTGTTTTTAATTATCTTTTAACTTATATGATTATGGTGAATTTTACAAGGTATTGAGCATTAGCGGTAAAAAAACGTGGATTCCTTTGGCATATGCCACAAAATTCTGTACAATGAAGATGGATAGTCAGACTAGCTAATCAAAGTTCTGCATCCTACAGTGTTTTCAGAAGCAAGGCAAGGCAATAGATATGGATATGGGTCTCCATGCTGTTTCTGCCTGCAGCAAACCTGCAAAAGGCTACCTGTCTGCTCTAAGAGTAATGTAGACTTGTGCAGCCTAGAGAAGCATTAAGTTACTTCTTTAAGTTGTCTGCTATTAGCCAGAATTTTGTTCTAAAAGACATTAATGAAAGATGAGTGGTGTTTGCTCAGCCAATTAAATTAGACTAATAGGAAAATAGCAAGCATGAAAGCACTAATACAGTTGCTGCAAGTATAAACTATGTGAGTATTGGGCACCACATATATTGCAGGAGGTTGTTCAGCAATAGAATGCAATATAGTACCAATGTTACATTATTTTTAAAACAAGCATATAGTCAGGCATTCATTCCAAATGAGCATGACAAGAACTATGCCAACCACAAAAAAACCCCAAAACTGAAAGGAGTGGCATGCCAGATGTTAAAATTCTCACTGAAGAAACACATGTAAACTGTATATTAGACTTATTTAATGCAATACCCTCTTTGGACTGGGTGCATAATGAAAATGTTTCCCAAGGCCAGAGAATATTTAGCTCTGTCACGTATCTTTAAAAGTTTTTGGAATATGAAAGTCCTTTCAGGAATCTTTGTAGCACAAGTTAGAAGTTATTTGCTGGGATGTCAAAAATGTCTCACGTCATGTTTCTTCAGGAAAAGATTTGTAAAATATTTCATTTTGAAAAGCTGTTGGCATTACTGAAAAGTTGAATATATCCAAACTCCATATTAAAATTTGAACTCTGCTCATATCTGACTTAGTTTAGATTTCATAAGAGCTCAGATAACAACCAAAAGGAATACCATAATGAGGATAAGCACTTTTTAAATATGTGCTATATGCCTGAAAGCATTTGACATGTAACATTGTGGCCTTCCTGTTCACTCTTCTTTGACAGAAAGAGGAGAAAAATTAACTGATGTGCATCTAAAAAGAGCAGCTTCGTTACATTTACAGCATCCTCCACATCAGCGTGTCTGAAAACAAAGCAAGACTGATTCTCAGATACACTCAGCATTTGAAAGCCTAACCAAAACCCACAGAAAGTAAAGGCACCTAGAATTTTTTAAAATGTCGGTTGTTTAATTCTATATTAGGAGAAAGAAACGGTGATTCAATTAATTGGCATTAATTAAGCATGACAGCATTAAAAGTGCCACAAAGAGGAACTTCACAATGTGATATTCACCAAATTAACATTTTGGAAGGCCTTTTTTCTCTTCAGCAGTTCATTTGCCACAGTGTTTTAAACATTACCCATCAACAGTATTCAAGAAGCTCTCAGAGTTCTTCATGGAAATGAGCCTGACAGGGTGCTCTGAATCACATCCATGCAGAACAAAGAAAAGGCATTAGAGCTCTGGTGTGCAGCTGCATGGCCACAGCCTCCTTGGGATCACAGAGATGTGGAAGGATAGCTCACACAGCTGAGTGCCACAGTGGGCAGATGTAGGCACGATTTAGAAAGGACAGGTCAGGATAGTAGGGAGCAGATTTGGCATTTTATGTCAGACAGCAGCAGGGATGCATGGAGCTCTGCCTGGTCCATGTAGAGACCATTAAATGTTGGAGTCCAGGATCTTGAGAGAAGGGAGCAAGGCAAGTCAAGTAGCAGGATCATGACCCTGAACTTCAGGAGTTCACTGGTTTAGGGATTAGGGGAAAGCAGTATGTGTTGTTTATCTTCATTTCAGCAGTGCCTTCACTGTTTTCTCCTGTAGCATCCTCTATATACAGACTGATGAAAAATGGACTAGGTAAGTGAGCAGGGAGGTGACTGAAAACTTGCTGATCTTCTGGATTTAAAGGAGTGTTATCTGCAGCACAAAGTCCAGCTGCAGACCCATTACTGGTGGATTATTTTGAAGTCTGATACTGGGCCCAGTACTGGCCATTAATGACTCATATGGTGGGGCAGGGTGCATCCTCAGCAAGATTACAGATGATACTCACTCAGGAGGAGTGGTTAAACCAAATGCTCGTGCTGCCATGCAAGAGGGGCAGTGACAGGCTGGAAAAATGGGTAGGCAGTAATCTCACAAAGTTCAACAAAGTCCCACACCAGCAGTCAGATAACCCTGTGCAGCACTATAGACTGTAGGTTGACTAGCTGGAAAGCAGCTTTGCGGAAAAGGTCTTAAGGGTCCTAGTGGAGAGCAAATTGTCCATGAACCAGCGGTGCATCCAGCAGCATGAAAGGCCAACAGTGTCCTGGGCTATGCCAGGAAGAGCATTGCTCAGCAGCCCAAGGGAGGTGATCCTTCTGCCCTGTTCAGCCCAGGTGAGACCACATCTGAAGTGCTATTCATGGCTCTCCACAACAAGAGAGGCGTAGATAGAGTGGAGAAAATCTAAGGCCATGAAGTTTAAGAGATCGTGGTTGGAAGTGTGTAGACTTGAGAAAAGTCTAGGGAGATCTTGTCTGTGCACAAACACTTGATGAGAGTGTATAAAGAGGATGGGTTCATAATTTGCTCAATGGTCCCCAAGGCAAGAGGCAGCGGGTTCAAACTGAAACAGAAAACTCCATTTAAAGATAAGGAAAAGCTTTCCAGCTGTGGGGGTGGCCAAACACTGCCACAGTTCGCTGAGAGAGGTTGTAGAATCCACATCCTTGAAGAGAGTCAAAACTCATCTAGACACAGGCCTGAGCAACCTGCTTGAGGTGACCCTCATTAAAGTAGGGATAGTTGGACTAGATGTTCCCTGGGGCCTTGCACCCTCAGTCATTCTGTTTGAAGAATTCTGTAGGTCCAGCTGAGTTCTGGCTAACTGCTTGTGCTATTATTTAAAAGTTAAGAGCTGTGGATACCAGGCAGATTGCTTAGCTAGAATCCAGTTTGTCCTGTTGCCCAGTGCTATAAGATATGGCACCAATTCTAACCTACCTGTATGCATATTTCTCATCTCATCTTCTGGTTATTCTTAAAGACTTTAAGACATTCAAGTCATTCTTCTCTTTTGTACCCTCAATTGTAAAATAAAAGCCTGAAAATGCTAACTAAGGATGTTTGGAAATGCTGCACACTTAAACATGTACACAACCCATAAAAAATAGGTAACACCTTGAGAGTTTAACTCAGTGAGTCAGATATTCCTTGTGTTGTTAACTCATTCTCTCTCAAAAATATTCTGGCTAGTCTTAAATCTTACTAACTCTTAGAAGCCAGGGTAGTATAATTCTTATAACCCGCTGCAAAGTTTTGCTTTAAAGTTTGTCTGCCAGATGATGTGTTACTCAGCTTGAATAAACCTGAGAGACTGATTCCACAAGTGTTATGAAGTATTGATTCATTTCCTTTGAATGTCTGGCTAAAGGGTGACTTGAGGAAAATGTAAAGTTTTGTTCTTAAATAAGTATTGTATGTAAATGGATCATGTAAGCAACACTCAGATTTCATGATTGCCTGGAGTGGGAACTGGATAATGAGACTTGTCAGCTCCACTGGATTTGTAGCAGGTATTTGTATAGAGCAGTTTTGAATGTTTCAGAAAAATCTGTGAACATTTGAAAGGCTTGTGGACCTTGTCCTTTGAAAGGCTTGTCTCAGTTATGCTCCAGGTCTGGTTAAACCAAATCAGCATAATTGTTCTTCAGAGGTTCTTTTATTACGTGTTACACATTTCACTTTACAAATAAAAACTATTTTAGAAAGGGAACAGATCTTTCCATTAGGACTAGTAGTCATAGAAATGCTTTATGCTTTATTGCAATTGAGTTTGGTTCCCGTAATCTCTTTTTTCCTTGAGGAAAAAATAAAAAGTATTTGCTTCCTCAGGTTTAATTTCGCTGTTTTTTGAGGTCTGATTGACAGCAAAGCATGAAGGGAAAGACTTAAAAGCAGTGTGCACAGAAAGAACGAAAGAAAGCAAAAAATACTAAAACGGGACAGATTTTTTTTCCTTTTTTTGGGGGGTGCAGGGTGACATGGCAAGCTATCAGCAAGAGATAAGAAAATCATCATTTAAAGGCTCCTAAGCAGAAGTGATGAAAATGTGATCTGGTGTGGGAGACTTGGACATGCGTCTTTCATAACTAAAATCCTAAAACCTGTAATACACAGCTCTTGTAAACAGCTATCTGACTCAATCATCAGGTCAAACCTAGCCAAAATATCTCTAACCAAATGAAAACACAGGAAATGTGAATGCCAGCTGTAATTTGCTAGGCTGCTGTGAGGATCCAAAAAGAAAGAAAAACTATATAGTGATTCTCTGAGAGATAAAACTTGTTTTCCTCTCTGACCTGTTTTAAGCAATTTACATCATTAATTGTGTGAGCCATAACCTAGTGTTATACTTTTGAGGAAACAAGTGAAGACATGCATACAATACACACAAAAAAGCATATTAGGAAGCAACTCTGGAGCTCGTTAAGTGTAGGACTCCTGTTTAAACACAAAAAATTATGTTCCAATGCTATGAGTAGAATCCAGTGCTTTTTACAAGTTATTTCCTGTGTTTCTTCTTTGTGCTGTCTATACGTCTAGCAAAGTAGGGTAGCTTGATGAAGTGGCAGTTTTTTGGGGAATATTATAGCTGTGTACAAATATGCTAGAGATGTAAACTGGAGACAGGCTAAACTGGGGTCTTGTCAAACAATTCACCAGTCAGCTCCCCTAAAGCATGTAAGCATGCTGGGTTTTCGTGTGGAAGGCAGGGATATTTTTTGCTGTATCCCCGAGGGTATTTTTCCCTAACTCTGAAGTCAGTTAACCTCTTTTACTAGGGGAATCAGACTGCTGGTGGTGCCAGAAACCACAAACGTCTGGGACCAGTATGTCAGAGATTATTTCTGCTGAATCAGCTCTCAATATAACAAATGTATTAAGTCAGTAACTTAAGCACATTTCGTAACACAATGGTAACTACACTGCAAAGTATATCTTTGATTTAGACAAATTTTCAGCCCCTGTCCAGTGATCATTCTTAGGTTTAAAAAGTATGAAACCTTTTCTGGCACTGGCTTTAGATTATAATACCAGTAAAACTCCTGGTAGATTTTTTCAAGTATTTGCTTATAAATAAAATGAAAGATAAAATAGGAGAAATACCATTATATGATTTCTAAAGCATCAAAGGTCTTACCAAGCCAGTTATCTTAAAAGTTACTTCAATTGAAATGAATCATTAGAAATACATTCTATATTAAAAATTAGGTTGGCATGTGTACCTATTAATGTGTAGATGTAACTTAAATTTTTGCTAGGTATCTGATCACTCTATAAAGTAACATCTCTGTTGGGTTTATTCAAAGCAATCTGTTGGCTTGTACATATGTGTGTGGATGAGTATGGTGCGTTCCTGGCCCAAAACCAGACTGAAACCGTTTCCTAGTTTGTAATTAAGGCTGTTCAAATGCAAGTATCAGTAATTAAAACATAATTAAACCACAAAATAGCAAACTTTACCCCTATGCCATAATAGCTAAGTCCTAATGTCCAAATCAAACAAATGTAGCCAGAAAGAAAGACTAAAATATACAGCATCCTATTGCTTGTGCTTTTTTCACAGGCCTACTAGGGACTTCCCACAACATTCAAGATTATTGGCAGTCCAGAGCTTACCAGCCCTTCTTCAAATTCAGCTGTCTGTTGTGGTTGAACCTGGGAGCTGATTCTGTCCATGTGGGTCTTTGGGTAAAAGGAACAAATAAGTGACTACTTAGGCAAAATGTAAAAGGAGGTCCATTGACTTTCACCAAAAAAGGATGTGCTAATACTTTAGACCTGCAGTCATAGCTTTAATTAACTGGAAAAAAAATAGCAGAACAAAATGTCCCCAAGAACCAGTCACTCATATTACTTGTCTTTTTTTTACTTTTTCTTAAAGAAGATATTAACCTAGCTTTGTATGTGTAGGTGTGAGGGAATAATTCTGGTTTAAGACAAATTTGTTGTTATTATGACTTCTTTGATATTTATCATCTGACTACTACAACTACGGGAGCATAAAAATAAATAGAGTAGCAGTTGTCACCATAGATTCTGAGGCAAAGAAGTCATCTTCTAAGCCAGACAGTTGAGGTTCCATTTCATCTGCATGGTATGAAAAATATTTGCATTCATTTTTCTTTGTGTAATGTTTTCTTAGAATACTTCAGGCAAAATGTAGAAAGATTAAAATATCTCAATTTATATGTGGCTGTATTCATTTACACTTGTGTGCATATTAAGTTTATGTAACTAGTACAAAATATCACAATCAAGTAAGTTTTCTACAGAATCTGGGGTGTTCATTTACAGCACAATATTTGTATAAATATACCGAAGGAAAAAAGTGCTTAAACTTTTGCTTAATGCAGATTTTTAGATCACTGCCATCCTTTCACAAAAAAGACAGAGCATCAGATTCTTTCAGCTGAGTTCAAGATGCTCAAATTATTTTCTAAACAGAATGAGATTAATCAGTACATAGTTGTAGGACAAATGACACCTTATTATGCCGTCTTGGAAAGAAAACAGAATCCAGAAAGAATTTCAGCTTGTTTCTAAAAAGCCATGTAATCTTGATTCCTTCAAAAAAAAAAAAAAAAAGGCAAGCTACTATTAACTCTTGTGAGGTAATAGGTTGTTTTGACAATGATGCCATTATGCAGATTTATGGATGTATCTTTCAGCTTCACTCAAGATCTAATTTGCCTCAATAACTCCCAAGGCTTGAGAATTCAAAGGCTGCTGGAATCCTTCATGAGTTGCCCCTGATCCTCAAGGACATACAAGCAATTACAAAGTAACTTCCAAACACATTTATTTAAACTGCATATCCCACCTTGGAAAGAATAATCTACAACATTTACACATTTACATGTACACAGAACCTTTAAATATGCAACAGATGTTTCATTTTTTGAAAAGCTCTTGAATTCATTGACAAGACTTTGGCTAAACTGATGAATTAATTTGTTCGGGGCGGATTTCATAAATCCTCTAATAATTCATACCCTTACACATCTTGACTTGATTTCTGAGGTCTACAGCATGTGTTTTAAATGTTTTAACCTTTACTACTTTAATCAGGTAACATTTATTTCAAGGCTGGATGATGATCGGTCATTGAAAGATACAGTTGACTAGGAAATAAAATTCAATTTGTCAGTTAAACTAATCTCCACATCTGAAATGAGAAATAATCAGTCTGTTTTACTGGATCTCTGAAATGCTTAGTGGTTTTGATGTCACTCTTCCGTTCAAGAATATGTAGTGCTGGATTGCTAAGTATAGCTGGATGCAGTGCTGATGTGCGGAAACCACAGTTGCCATGCTTATGTATAATCAATTTCTTGGGGTGGTTTAAATGTAAGCCTTTAGCTCTAAATTGAGATTTATTTCTGTCGTTTTAGCTATTTTTCTTTAATACTTAGGGGCTAGATACCAATTTAAACAACAATGAATTCAGTCTGGAAAACAAATTTTGCCTAAGCTGTTTGCTTTGGAGAGGTCTTCAACTTTGTTACTGCCTCTGATGTAATGTACTAAATTATACAAAATAATTTAAGAGGGTTTTTATTGGTGTGTCTGATCAAGTGCAATAAAATGTTCAAGTAAAACTGCGTAAAAAAGACTTTTGTCTTCCACTGCTAGACAGCTGACATGACAGCCACCCGCTCAATAAAACATATTTTCTTACTAGACTGGGTCATTAAAAGGTCCAGAAGTCTAAAATCACTCAGTTATGATAAGAATATATTGCATTTAGAATGTTTTTGTTTCAGATGAAAATCATAAACAGTGCAAATGGCCATTTTTTGCCATTCATCTTCCATGATGTTGGCTCATAAATCGAGGTTTAGCTAGCTATTGAAGTCTGAGTCCATCGGTGTCGACTGTATATTTCTAATCCCCATCTGTAGGACTGTGCAGAATTATGAGTGTTACAGCCTCATTCGAGACACTGATATTCATTCTGTAATGTTTGATACTTTCTTACTCTGACGCATTTCTAAAGAACCTCTCTTACATCAAGTGCATTCACGGACTTGTGAAAGAATTGCAGGATTAGATGGTACATAACAGACATGCCCATCTGATTTCAGCCTTCCAAAACAAACTGAATTCTACTTAAAATGCATCTAAGTGGTTTACATTTCTTTGAAATAGGTCTGCAAATAAGATTTCTTAATCTGGGCTAGTTATGTGCATCTGCTTTTTAAATCTCTAATGTAAAATGCTGTTCAAGAAGTGGAACTACCTTACAAAGGTGAAAAAAATAGTTGAAAAATGAAAATTCTGCTTACCATCATGTGTTTATTCATTTTCTAATATATTCTGGAAACAAGAGAGTTAACAAAGTTTATTTTTTACCCTTGATGTGTTCACTAGCTTCCTTCTTGCCAGTTTCTCTGTGTGCCATATAAACCTCAGCCATGAGCTGAGTAGCTAACTAGAGAAAGTAAAGCAAAATGTGCCTTCTATGTGCCTTTTCTTTGACAGTGACACTTTTATTGACCTCTCTACCCAGAAGACAGGGTTTATTAAATTTTAGAAGTTTAATTATAACAAGAGAATTTTTGGGAAGTGGATAATCACTTTTTAAGATATTTTTAAAACTTGACTGGACAAAATGCCAAGCTTCTAACTTGAAATTAGACTTATAGCTTGAAATTAGGTTTCAAGCTTGAAGTTAGGTTTTGAGCTTAAAATTCTTCAAGCTTCTGTGCTGAAATTCTAATGTGAAATTAGTCCTGTTTTTAGCGAGAGGTTGAATGTATAATGACCCAAAACTTCTTCGGACTAGACTTGTCAAAGGTTCTCCTCCTTTTAGTTGAAATTGGCTCAAAGATTTGAGAATTACAAGAGGAGACTAGATATAATCACACATGCTTTGCCAAATTACTTGGAAGATTGCAATATGACAGAATATCCGAAAAAGGATCCAAAGTATAGAGTGCACATAGCTGGGTAACAGTTCCTCCTGTGAACCACCATGCACCTCTCACTGGATCTTCCAGAATTCATTGTTATCAGAAGTCTTTAAAGGATACATTCTGTAGAAGACTCTCAAAATCTCCTGGTGTACAATTTGTTAAATACATCACATTTGACAATCTGATCACACTTCACAGATTGTGAGAAATTATTATATCTGGGAAATTAATTTCTTTCATCTTGTTCATCTTGTTCACTAGATGAGGTTTCCTGCTGGATAAATCTAGATTACAGCCTTCTCAGGGATCACGATTGATATTAATGTGCTATTTAGATTGCAGTCAGAAACCAAACAGATCTTATCCCTTTGAGTTGCTCATTAGAAACAAACCAAGCCACTGGGGAAAATGCTAGAAGAATTTTCAAATTGTTGTCAGACACTGTAGCTTGCAAATGCAAAACAAACTACTGTATGATATAGAAACAGCTGTGTGATAACATACTAGTGGAAAACAAGTGACAGGATAAACCTGTATCTGAAGAACAAATATACCATAAACAGTGTGGAATTGTTGCTAATTAATTTTCTTCAAATATTTTACGTAACAGTAACAGTACCTTCTGTCATGGCATCTCTGCTACCTAATCAGTAACACATTGCAGCATATATTGAGGACAGCAAAGTGTTTCACAGCTAAGCAATCAAATAGGAGGAGGTTGAGCAAAAGACTTCCCACAGAGGAAAAAGAATTTTTACACTAGTCAGCAAAAAAATGCCCTTTGATTTTTAGTTTCTCATTTCTAAACTATGGATCTTCACTGCTAAACTCGAATTCTGAGATGAACTTTTGCTGGTAGTATGTTGTTTTCTACACAAAAATTAGCTTCTTACGGAAGTCAGAGGACCCTAAACTCAGCTCCACGTTTAGCTGCAAAAATACAAAATATACAAATTTGCAGCCAAACAGCATTGTTTATGCCAAGAAAACAGTCTTATATAAACACAGAAGTCATTCTTGTACATCAACTAAAGTGGGTGTGGCTATTTTCTCAGGGTAGCCAGAAAATACTATATTGCTTCATGCTTGGCTTCACACTCTTTGTTTTGGAATTAATGTTTCTCGAGGATAAAAAAGTGGAGTATTGTTTACTTAGTTTGCATACAAGTTTAGATCAAGTATCCAATCCAAAATTCCCCTGGCACAATTTGAGGGCATTTCCTATTGTCCTGTCCCTTGTTACCTGGGAGGAGAGACTGATCCCTATCTCACTTCATCCTCCTTTTATGTCGTTGTAGAGAGCAATAAGGTCACGCCGAGCCTCCTTTTCTCTAGGGTAAACAATTCCAGCTCCTTCAGCTGTTCATCACAACTTGTGCTCCAGACCCTTCACCAGCTCCAGTAATTTTCTGGACACGCTCCAGACCTTAATGGCCTTCCTGTCCTGAGGGGCCCAGAACTGGACAACACAGCATTCAAGGTGCATCCTTGCCAGTGCTGAGTACAGGGGGACAATCACTGCCCTATTCCTGCTGGCCACACTATTGCTGATACAGGCCAGGATGCCACAAGCCTTCTTGGCCTCTGGGCACACTGCTGGATCATGTTCAGCACCCCCAGGTCCTTTTCCTGGGGCAATTTTCCAGCCACTCTGCCGAAACCTATAGTCCTGCATGGGGTTGTTGTGACCCAAGGACACAGCACTTGGCCTTGTTGAACCTCAACCCATCAATCCATCCTGTCCAATCCCCTCTGTAGAGTTTTCTGACTCTCCAGCAGATCAACACTCCCACCCAACTTGGTGCCATCTGCGAACTGACTGAGGGGGCACTTGATCCCCTCATCCAGATCATTGATAAGGATATTAAACACAACTGGCCCCAACACTCAGCCTTAGTGAATGCCATGGGTGACTGACCACCAGCTGGATGTAACTCTATCCACCACCACTCTCTGGGCCTGGCCATCCAGCCAGTTTTTAACACAGCAGTCAGTGCCCCCAGTCCAAGCTGCAAGAAGCCAGCTTCTCCAGAAGGATGCAGTGGGAGATGCTGTTAAAGGCTTTACTGAAGTCCAGGCCGAAAATACCCAAAGCCCTTCTCATCCACTAAGTGGGCCACCTTGTCTTAGAAGGAGATCACGTTGGTCAAGCAGGACCTGCTTTTCATAACCTGTGCTGGCTAAGCCTGATACCCTGGCTGTCTTGCATGGGCCATGTGACAGAAAACTTGCTCCATGACCTTCCCCACCACCAAGATCAAGCTGACAGGCCTGTAGTTGCCTGAATGCTTCTCCCAATGCTTCTTGTAGACGGGCTAGCTCCAAAGAAAGTTCAAATGCTTAAGGTGCAGGAACTACACTTTGAAAAGTGTTTTCCAATCACATTGCAGTCTTTTGTATCTTACAAAAAGATCTTTTTCTAACTTTTGAGTAATACGAACCAGTTCAGTGAACTTGGATGAAGACAGAGGCTATGATCTTACTTTAGGGTTTGTTTGCATTTTTTCACCTCACCTCACCTTCCCGTTCACCAGTTTTCCTTCTGAAACAAGAAACACAAGAAATGACTTTCTGGTACAAGAAATCACAAAGCTGGTGGACATATACCTGTGTATATTTACTGACTCACAAAATTATTTATGTCCAAACTTCCTACAGATGGAGCTATAATGCAGTTTATAAGAGCCTGATTACTTTTACAGAAAAGAAAGGGATGACATCTTCACAAATGGTGTTCTTGTTTAGACGCCTTATGTTGTGTTTCCAATTTACTTGTCTTTTCCTGGAGTATTTTTGAGAAAAGGTTAATTTAAAAGGTACCACTTCTGCTAGGTTGAGTTTCATACAAAAAACCCCCAAACTTCTGAGATTACTGAGCTTCATTTTCTAACAATTTGATGCTAATAGATTTGGCTTATTCTTTCTTTAAGTCCTTTCTTCAACATGGCAGTTAATACAGAAGGCAAAAATTGTGAAGAGGATATTTGAAGATAAGAGACAATGTTTTCTTGCTGCATCATTCTACTCTTGTTGCATGCTTTCTGCCATTTTGCCTTTGCTGTTATCTACTGCATTGTTTACTTTTGAGACCAAAGCCACTTCCTCCATATGTAGGGTTACATGGATAACATTCTTCAGCCTTTGTTTTATGTTGGAGTCCAAAGTGCAGGGAGTATTTCTCTGCCTTTTTTGGGGGGTTTTGCCCTCCTGGACAACCCTGTTTTTGACCTTCGTCCATGGAGAAAGGTGCCTACCCTCTGGGAGGAAGTAGAGTCTACACTGGTGTGAATTAGGTGATAGAACATTATATAAGATTGTCACAGGGTGAAAATTTAGAGGTGTTGGGTTTGTTAATTTAGCAAAATAGATAAGAAACAAAACCTTCAAAATGGAGGATTGTTGTTGTTTTAGGCCTTCTTCTTTCTTCTTTCTTCTTTCTCTACTCCATTTTCTGCGGCAAAGGTGGATTAAGAGGATTGGATGAAAAATGCCGCAGTTCCTTTCATGTGACAAAACAATTTATTAGGTATTGGTAGAAAAGTAGAAATATCTTTCGTTTCGGGTTTTCATTGGTTAATTTACCTATAAAAGGACACTGTAATCTAGATAACGCGCCTTCTTCCTCACGCTTTCTAAGGGGAGTCATCTTGTTCCTTGGCTCCTTTTCTGATAAGACTTAATAAACAACTATCTAAGAGCAAAGGCGTGGAAGAGTCCCGTTCGTCTGCAGAGCCCGGGCAAGGGCTCGGGGAATCCTCCCCCATCAGGGGAGGCTCAATTAAGACATGAAAAAGTGTCAGTTTTAGAAGAAGGCTGAATTGCTGCAATTTGATTTTTCATGGGTTCCACCAGAGAGTTAAAGAGATGTCTTAAACGTCAGATACTTTTTCACAAAGTTTTCATGCTTTCTGATCTTCTATTGTGCCACTTACATAGCAGATAGAGAGTAAGAAAGTGCCTGGTCTGGCACCATGGACAGAGGCCCCCTATGAAGTGGCTGGAGTAGTGGACAATATATTCCTGGCAAATCTTAGTCATGTGTGTAGCTCAAATATTTAAAATACTTAATTAGGTCAACAGAATTAGCTGCATTGGCAGATTTTGAGTGTGGATAATTCTTCACTCAAAACTGGACAGAACCAACAATTCTTTTTCTCTGAAATATCTGTAGTTTGGAGGAGTTTGGAAGTGTCTGGAGGCTGAAAGATTTGACAGTTGTGTTCCATTCCACATAGTCTGAGAGTAATAGCAAAGGCCATGATGAATCGATGGTCTAACTGATAGCGTAACACTGACAGGCTGCTCTTTGGTAGTGGTCTTTTGCCCTCCAAAATACATTTTTATGCTCCCTGCAGTGTTTTCCTTTGCTTATATCTAAGAAATACATAAAGCTCTTGCCCTAGGAGAATACAATCCAGACACAATGACTGTGGCACGTGGGGACTTCCATTTCTATGTTCATGATGAGAAATAGTTTGAAGATGGAAGACATTTTCTGTCCACAAAGATTATTATACTTTGAACATAGCTTTTGAACTTTTGTCACTGCATTTTAATTAGCCATTCTGACTGACCCAAAAAACGAGAATGAGGGGGCTGTGTGGTGGGTGTGTCCTAAAATTATTCTTATCATCTATTTCATGTTCAAGAGGTTGTCTCATATTTATAGCTGCAGGCTCCTTGCTGATACACTGAGACTTTTTGGTCATGTACAATCCTACGTCAGCCACACCTGCAAGACTTAGCAAGTGGATTCTCAAGACTAGGTTGAAATGAGGTGTTCCTCAGGCCGGAAACAAAGCGCTGCATCCTGACACAGTGCCGCATGCCGAACCTTTTTGCCTATGAAGGTAGGCTCCTTTTGCTTAGTGTTGGCTTTTATTAGCAAGTAGCCTATTTTGGTTTATTCATCATATGCAAAATACAAGTAGAAAATCCTCTGCCGGAGGCCCTGTAAGTCCATTTTGAGGGACTGCTAATTTTTCCTAAAACATAAGGGCTGAGGACAGGTATAGGATTGGAAAGGAGATTCTTACTGGTTAAGAATATAGGCAAGGGGCCTCCAGAATATCAGGGAGAATAATTTCTACTGGATTATATGGTCTATAGTGGTGGCAACATTAGGCTGCAGTCCCCGAATTGTGCTTTATGTTAAATGCTTGTCTTACTGCAGAAGATAATTTGTGACCATATCTATTTATCTGGCACCCTTCAAAGAATGGAAATGCTCCTTGTCTGGTGAGGTCAGACTCCAAAGTGTACACTGTGACTAAAAGTAACAAAAAATATTCTCAGTGGATCACATATGAACCAGTTGTGTGTATTGGCCTATTAGTTTTGTGCTCACGGAGTTAAACTCAGAAATATTATGGAATATGAAAATCATTTTCTTTGCAAAACAAGCTCTTCAAGAAGTGACTCATAAAAGATCTGAATCCCAAGTGAAGATTTATTGAGAGATTCAGCTGATAGTATAACTCTGTATAATGATGATTTGGGAAACTGCTAGTACTGAGAAGAAAAACCTTATTTCATACATTCTGTTCCATACGTCATGTGTTAAGCCAGTTTTACTTTTGACCATGCACTTGTGACCAGCACCAGTGAGATTTCTCTGACAGGTGTTACCAAGAGAATGACTCAAAGACAATTTGATGGTAAAAAAAAAAATTGAGTTTCGCTTCTTGAAAGGCAGGTTGTGTCAATAATGCATCCTTTTCTATGTAAATGATACTAAAATTTTATCCTCCAGTGACATGCTCCTAATATAAAACTGAGGATACTTTCAAAAACTGATCTCCTAGGTAAACTGAAAAGAAGGTTTATGGTGCAACTGAGAAGCTGTCTTTAGAGTTCCGTGTATTTTGATTAAGAAATACTCTTTTTTTTCCTGTTACAGAAATTATGGAATATTTGAGGGAAAGTCTCTCTCTGTCTTTCCTTCCTCTGGCTACCTGAGGCATTGTCATTTATCATTTCGGAGCTGTACCTTTAAAGCTCATGGGAAGGCTACACAGTTTATATCTGAATACCTGCAGGAAATGCATTAATGACTGTAAGCTCCTACAACAGTAGATGCAGGCTGTGCAAAGAGAGGATACTTCAATGGATAACAGAAGAGTTGAAATGCAAGGAGCAGGTTGCATGTGGCTTCTGTGTGTTTTGTACACTTTTTCTTGCTTTGTTTGGGGACAAGGGCTACAGCCTTCATCAGGACCCAGACAATGCTACGTGAGTAGTCTCTTACGGGCATTACTTGTAAAGTTTACACTATGTATAAACTCGATGGAAAGATGAGTGCTCTGTAAAAGCACACTGCCACGAAAGCAAAGTCAGAATAGGGAGAAGGATGTGCTGTGCCAGATTCAGCTCCAAAGATTAGTTATTTCTCTGCTTGCTGACCCTTCTAAAACTGAGCACATCCTTGGTCCCAGCAATCTACTGAAGAGTTTGTTCACTCTTTAGCTAGACAGAACTGATATGATTTCTCTAGTCATTTATCCAATTTACCACAGTCTAACTATGACTTTAGTCAATTCTAACCACTGTAGTTTTTTGTGTCTCAGCCTGCATTTTGTTCCCTAAACTATTTTGTTCTAACACCTCATCTGTATACATACAGGTCCTAGACTAGAGGGCTTGAAACTGCTCTATGGTATTAAAATACAAAATTAAAAGCAGCCTGAGAAGGTCTGATAATTGATAACATTTGTTATCAGCATTGTTCCACTTCCTTATGACTTCTTAGTAACTGAGGAGGATTCTTATCTGGAGTTTATTGAAAGTCCTAAGGCCATGTCCTGCTGATCTCAGTTAGGCATGTTTCATTGTCAGGCCCTAGACCTGAAATTTTTACACAGTACTGCCTTGGCTATAGAAGTTTATAAAGGTGTGCATTCATGATTTACAAATCAGGATTTTTTTTCAGATTTAAAGTTCAGTCATACAGTTTATTTCTGAATCAAATAACCCATCTTTCATATTCAGTGCCATATAGCCTCCAGGCCAATCCAACTCAGCAGCCAAAAGAAATCACTCTACACTTGCTTGATATTTAACACCAACATCTGGGAGGGCAACCTAAGTGTCAAGTGAGAGGAAATGGCAACACCCTATTTAGCTAGACTTCACCATCTGATCTTATGTCTCTTTTCTGCTTCTTGTCAAGCAAGTTCTCGGTTTTGGTTTGATATATGTGCTCCTTTTCCTTAGTAAACAACTCCCACTTGTAAGGTGGAGTGCTGAGGCTCAAGCCTAGGTTCAAGAAGAAAGCCTTCCTATCCTCAGTGAGTTAACATGGAGAGCATCCAAGTACAGGAAGATAAGGAGAAAAGGCTTGAAAGCAATCTGTCAATGGATCCATACCACATTACTCTTGTAAAAGATACTAGATGATAAACAAAACATGAAAATGGGCAGAAGGAAAAAGTGGGAGTTAAAAAAGCTTTATCTAGAGCAGAAGGTACATGCAATGAAAGATGGAAAGTTTGCTCAGACATGAATGTTCCCTCAATCTTACTCTGCTATTAGTCTGATAAAGAAATAAAAGGAAGGTATTTTTATGTTAACCACATTTTAAACCAGCAACCTGCAAATGCAGGGGGAAGAAAGGTCGATACTCGCATAACTCAAGTCTGGTTTCCTTTTTTAGTTTCTTTAGATGAAACTCCTGCCCTTGGCAGGGCTATAATTTTTATTTCAGCGTGTTCTTCTGTAATTTTCTGTATCTGTCTGCTTCTTCAGGAGAATCTTGCACATTTGAAATATTTACTGTTTTCGGACTGTCACCAAAAACTTTGGTGATTTCTATAATAATAACTGAACATGCTGAAATATAGTCTCCTTGAAAAAGATGTGGAAAAAACACATCTCTGTGTTTTTTCTGAAAAAATGACACAAAACTTTAATAATGATGGAATAAAATCACTGGATTATTTTGAAGTAAACATTTTGTGAAAACATTTATTGTCTGTAGAAAAATTACATTGATTTTATATAAAGTACTTTGAACATACATACAAACTTACCTATGAGGTAGTATATATTTATGAATGATGCTCTTAAATATAGCATAACATTGTCAAAAGCACCGCTGTGAACTCCAATGACTACAGCTTAAACTCCATTTGCATTTAACTCCAGTTCCAGTAGTTTAAAATGTGATTTCTTATCCATACTTACCCGTTAATTCTGGGGGAGAGAAGAGTTTGATTCATTAGTTACATTATACGCATTTGTGGTATAATCCTATTACATATATGCTGCCAAGATGGCATTGTTAGCCACAGAAAGCTTAGGAGGATGAAGACAAGATCTGCTTCCAGGAGGGATGTATAAATGAGAAAAAGAAAGGATAAACCTGGTTTATTTTGACATACCAGTTTTCAGGGCCTCTCTTTGAACCACAAAAGATAGAAACTTCTCCTGAGAAATCTATTCAATACAATGTATGAACACCAGATCACAGAAAGCAGATTTCATATGTCTGTCTTCCCTAGACTGTGCTTAGAACTTCATTGCTATAACTGTGTAGGTCAGGAAGTCCATATTGCATCCAGCTAATTAATTTGAATAAAATATTCAGAAAGTACCAG
Source organism: Parotia lawesii (assembly GCA_003713295.1). Classification (NCBI taxonomy): domain Eukaryota; kingdom Metazoa; phylum Chordata; class Aves; order Passeriformes; family Paradisaeidae; genus Parotia; species Parotia lawesii. The sequence continues at coordinate 163,308 of RAHM01000337.1, read as the reverse complement.
AAAATTAGATACTCTTGACTGAATTTTGGTCAGAAAGCCATAGTAGCCATGACAACTCTTGCAAAAGTAAAAAGAAAAGATGGTAAGTCCTTTAATTATTGTGGCTGCTCTTAGTGTACTGTTTCTATCTCATTTGAAAAGTGGTGTTTGCAATGGCACAATATTTGCGGTGTAGACACCGGATGTTGTCAACGTGAATTGTAATAAGGAATGGTCCAAGTATTGGTCAGCAGCTGCTTTAATCTGTACAAAACCATTATTTAGCTAAGAATACCCCAAGCACATCATAGATTTTAAAAGTCTGTTTGGGTTTTTTTTATGGATTCACAGAATGCTTTAAAAGAAGCTGTTCTGTAATCAAGTCTGAGCAACTTTGTGATATACTGTGATTCACAGTTGCATCACATAAGTGAAGAAGCCAACCAATAACTAGAGGGCCATTATTTAAACCTCTGTCCATGTTCTGTATTGTTTGAAAGATGTGTGTGTTGTGTGGAAGTGGGGTAACTTGGCAAAAATGTCGAATAGTAATGTTCCTGACTTCTCAGAACTTGCTCTTGCAATTTCAGTACTTCCTGCTTCTGTACCTGTCATTACAGGATTGTCCACCAATAAGAACAAGCATATGAGGCATTCAGCTGCATTCAAGAATCAACAGTGACATAATCATGTGATCTGCAATGGAGCTGGCACAGCTGATATAGAAATCTTTTGTCAAGGAGCAAAATAAACAAGCTAAAGATCTATACAATGGAGTGGGTTTTTGTTTTCTTTTTTTTTTCCCAACATACAAGTTGGATATGGAATACTGACCACCTGAATCACTGCTTTACACAATAAACATTGATGGTAAAACTTGAGCTTTTAGAGCAAATCAGTTCAGCAGTGTCAGCAAATGCCAACAAATGGATCTTACTGTGCAGTGGAACTGATGTATGAAATTTTATTCTGCCAGAGTCTGGCATATAGATACAGCTTCCCAGACCCCTTTTTTTTTGTTAGTTCTAATTTATGGTAGGATTGGAACAGCAATCACAGTATCAGGAAAATCCTACGAGGTTGTTGCCTTGGTACCTACCCTGTCTGTGAACCCATCCTCTTACCTGTTAGAGCATTCCTGTCTGTACGCTAGCTAACACCAGGATGACAGCTGTTTGGTCTAATTATTGCCACATGTTCATCTTTGTCCTTTCCTTGGCGAAATGAAATATTTGGAATGCTTATTTCTCTATCCTTTCTTGCACATTCCTCCAATATATTTGTATATATGATAGATGCAATCTAGACACTTAAAGGTGCTTTAGCTTGTAGAAATAATTTGCCTTAAAATGTGTGGAGCAGACCATGTATGATTACACGGTCTTCATTTTCATCTCTGGTAGAAACATCATTTTCTTGTAGGAAAAAAGGTACCTCATCTTTATTTTTCTTGAGTTAGGCATTCCAAATATCAGACAACTCTAGCTAGGGACTTGTCAGAATTACGTAAGAGACATGTGGCGTATACCCCAAAAAGTCTTAATTGACATTGGAGCAGCTTAAACCAATACTGAGCTCCTTTGGAAATTTGAAGGGAGAAGCCTAGCACTGGGAATTGGTTTTGCTTGGTTTTGATTTTTTTTGCTTTGAGAATGGGAGGAAAAAAGTGAGTTTTTAATCTGTTACTGTGGTAGTACAAGCATTGGCTGCATACCAGAAACTAAGGAAGACTGCTTCCAGTGGAAAGGTTGATAGAAGATGATTACTTGTTTAGCTACCAAAAAATGGCTTAGGCTTGCCTGAACCTGGGCAGGATAGGGGCATTTGTAGAGTCTATCAGCAGTGAAGAGTCTAATGCAAGTCTGTGTCTAAATGTGGTGGAAGAGTTCGGGAGTTTATGCCTATTTTGGACCCAGAGTATCCAAGAAGGGACAGACCTATATGATCCTGTAAGAGATACAGAGGCCTGATGTATAAGCTGACAAGTCAAGAAGAAAAATTTTTCACAGTGACCTGCCAAGAGTGAGAGTACAGAAAAAACATTTGCAATCTTCAGTGCCATTTTAGAGTGCTGTGCATACCTATCCCAGCTGTGGGTGAGTGACATTTAATGAGAAGGATCATGAAGATGATGATTTAATTTTTCTTTTCACTATATAGATGTAATAAACACAGAAGACATCTAAACCTTTGGGTAAAGAAATATGCGATGAAAAATTTGTCCTGTATATGCTGTATATGCATCCATATGCTCAAATACGTATTCCCAAATTCATTATTCTTTAAAAACTATAGATTTTATACTTACCTGATTATCCAACAAAATGGGCAAAATGCACTTCTGTGACTATTAGCACTAAAATCTTTCGCATCTCTTAAGAACAATGTAAATACAAAGATAGTTTTTCAGAACTTCACAGAATTAAAATTCTCCATTGTTAACTGAATATACAGTGGAAATATCTATCCTTTATACTGATCAAGAATGATGACTTGTCCTGAGCTTTCAGTTTAATTTTTTAAGTGTTTAATAATCATTGAGTGTAGTGTTTCAGTAATATTCCTAGTGGGTTATGCTATAAGAAATTGTCAACACAATCCTCATCCACGTGACAGATCTCCTGCTGCTATGTGAATTCTGTTTTTCACCTCCATTGGTGAGTAATGTTACCAGGTTGAATTTGCTACCATTACACTTGTTCTGCCTTTCTCCGAGGCAGTGGTGTCAGTTCCCTGGGGTGGGGAAGTGGACAACTGTCTCTAAGTGCTCAACACTTCAAGAAGGTTGTATTACATAAACAGCCCTTTCCTTTCCACAGTAGAACGACGGTTTTGAGAGCAAAGGCCATCTGAAGCTAAGCTGCGATTTCAAAAATGTTAAGGTGAGGCACTGGAACGAGTTGTCTAAAATGTTGTGGATGTCCCATACTTGAAAGTGTTTAAGGCCAGGTTGAACGGAGCTCTGAGTAACCTGGTCTAGTGGAAGGTGTCCCAGTCTGTGACAGGGGGTCAGGACTAGATGATCTTCTCTTTAAGGTTCCTTCCAACACAAACCGTTGTATGGTTCTGTGCTCTGACAGAGCCAAGGACTGCAATTTGATTCACTTTGCATACAAAAGGGAAGTCAATCTTAGTCATGTAGTTAAAGTTGGAAGTAAAACCAAAAGCATATCTAAAAAATGTAAATGCATGGGTAATGACATCTAAAAATAAGATACATGTTGGGTGGTAATCCAGACTCCCAGCATGATGTCTTATGCTTATTTTTAGTGTTTATACAAAAATTAGTTGGCCATCTTGAACAAGTTTTAATAATGTCAGAAACATAAACCATGCGTAAGGAAAAATGAAGAAGATATGTGCTATAAAAATATTAAGAACTGGTAAGAAGCAAAGCTGATTATGTACTTTATATAAAATCTAGGGTGTTTTTTAAACAGCAATGAAAAGACAAGTCATATTTTTAAACTAAAGTTACTTATCCTTTTCCTGTGACTAGTATTTACTTTGTTTACAGAGTGGATATGAAAGATAGAAGAAAGGAATATTATAATGACCATGCATACATGAAGTATGTGCATTTTAATAGTTGAATCTTTAATTGCAAGAAGTATGGTCTAGGTTTTTAGCAAGGAGAGGATGAAGTGTTTTATATTTTGCTTTTGCTGCTAAGTAGTGATAAGACCGTAGTGAAATGAATACTTGTATAAGTCCATTGGAGAAAACTTGAACTATATAGTACTGCCAGGAATTTTGTATATAACAATCCTCTCAATCCTGGCGACAAATTCCTAAGGAGGTAACAGGAATAACATGAATGGAGACTAAATTATTGTCTGAGATTCAAATCATTCCATTAGATACTGATCTAAATATCTGTTAACGCTAAATGAGGCACTCAGGCCCTCCTTTTCATATCAACAAAGGGTTCTTAGTTCCAAATTATATGCCTAAAATAAAATTATCTGAGAATGTCTCTCAGAAAAGGGCATCTTTGCTTCACTCAGTTTATCTGCCTCCAAAGGGAGGCAATTATACTGATCTGCATTAGCACTGTGAAACTAAATTATTACAAGTTGAATTTTTTTGTACTCCTAAAGTGGGCTGAAGTCTTTTGACATGTGATATTATTATTCTATTAAAATCATGCTTAGTCGTCTTCGGTTTATACAACTAAAATTTTTAACCTGGAAATCAATACTCAATTTGCTTTCATTAACATGTAGTGATTTTACACTGTTCCAAACTACTGGACATGTATTCCCATGTTGCTGATGAGGGAGAGCTTATCACTGATGACAGTTCAAATTGCAAGGATTTTAATTAAAGCTGACAATGCTTTCTGTTATGGTGAGAGGTTTTTGTATCACAGACAATGTAAAGGTGACAGTAGGCTTTCTTTATTAGCAAAATAGCTCCTTTTGCATTAAACATAGTCCAAAAAAAAGAAAGTCAAGGCTAACCTTAATTTCATACAAAAGAAACTTAGACACATTTGAATATCTCTGGCATTGAACATCTAATTTCTGTGATTCTATTTTAAGATTTTCCACTTTTGAAGTTAAATGGGGCTAAACCTATTCTATTAAATATTCAACACATCATTAAAATATTGAAATGTTACTTGAGAAATACAAAACTTTGGTTAACTGAGGCCTGAATAAATATTACAGATTATCTATGGCAGATAGATTCTTTTTAATCACTTCATTTTTACGTGTTAAAAGATAGAAGGAGAAAGAAGGAATCTGTGGTAAATACCATGAAAACATAAAAGAAGGTGATTCAAGAAATACATTTGAGATCATTCCAATTCCAGCTTTAATTTCAGTCTTGAAAGACTCCTTCTTTCTTGTCCTCTTCTATGCAGACATGTATGATTAAAAGGATTGATGCATGTGATTTTATATTTGTGACTTGAAGTCATGTTTCGAGTACTGAGGAATTTTATCCTCCCCCCTTTCTGATGTGTGGAAAAGCTGCAAACTGCCGGTTCAATACAATATTAGTATAGAGTCTTAGGTACTCCAGGCTGCTGAAGGAGCAGCTGAAGGAGTGGGTAGGGCTATCCAGAAAAGGGGTGTGACTAGGATGTCTAACAGAGGTGTTGACTTGGAGTCTACTGCCAGCAGAGCTGTCATGAAACACAGTCAGAACCCCTCCGCAGTGATGAATTGCCCCCTCTGGCACAGGAGGATTGGCTGATATTTGGAAGTGCAAATTACATCTCCCTGTGGTAGCTTGTCTAAATCTGAACCTTTAATTGTAATTAAGTGATGAATTCATTCCCTTCATTTTTGTTTTGTTTTGCTGAATTCAGCTCTGATAAAAATGGCAGGTTAATTGCACTGGGGAATTGAGTCATTGAAGATCATAGAATCATAGAATGGTTTGGGTTGGAAGGGATCCTAATGATCATCTGGTTCCAATCCCCCCTACGTGGACAGGGACTCCTTTCACCGAACCAAGTTTCTCGGAGCGCCATCAAACCTGGTCTTGAACACTTCCAGGGATCCAAAAAGCATTCCTTTAACCTTTGTTCCCCAAAGTTTTATCTAAAAAATGTTTCAGCTAGCTCTAAAAAGCACAGTTTAGTAACAGCAGGAGAGTCTTTCCCTTCTACCTGCATTCGGCAATCTGTACCACGCCTTGAAGGGCTGACTGTTTGTGTAATACAGCTGGACAGAAGCCACATGGTTTTGTCTGTTCTCCATAGGACAAGCATTTCAGAACCGTCAGTCAGATGTTCACATGAAAATCTCTCTCGAAGATTCGCAGGATTTTCCTGTTCTTAAAAAGAGAGGTAAGAATCTCATATTGCTTACAAGAGTGAATTGAAATGACTGGCGAGTATTATTGAGGATGCAGGTAGCCAGGCTTGCAGGCCACAGGAGATGCAGATTTAAATGCAGATTGACGTCTGGGCAGAAGCCCAGACAACAGCCAAGATGCAATGTCAACCTTTGGGATAGAAGAGCACGAAGATGAGTGACACCAGCCAGGTGAATGGACACAGAAAGACACAGCAGGAGCCTGGAATTGCCTAGTTTTTGCATAACAAAGGAGAGGTAGGCCGGTGAGGCCAGCCAGCGAGGTGGATGGAGAGGGGGACATGAGCCGGGAGAAGAGCTGAGACTTTCCCATGCTTGGACTGTGATGGTATAAAAGATCAGGGTTCCTTTTCTGTGGGCTGTCCTCAGAGGCACCAGCTCAAGCTGTTTCTGTGTTACCACGCTGTGAGTAAATGGCTTTGTGGAATGAGACATCTGAGACTCTGCCATGAGAAACCTGGGCTCAAACAGGTAAGGGAACCTGGTGTGAGCACATGAGAATGGGGTGTGCAGGGAGCCATGTGGGGCTCCCGTCGGGTCACTGGAGCTGCCTGCTCTGAAGGGGCTGCAATCTCCGCGGTGACAGTCCGTGGTGGTGGGCCTGTGACTGCCAGAGCTGCTCCTGGGTGGTCAGGAAATTTCCTTAATATATACCCATGTTGGCAGGGCTTTACTTGAACCAATAGTTGTGAGTGGTATGGCAGAAAAATCCTTCCCACAGCTTGTGGTAGTTTAAGTTGCATTCCTCTGAAAGTTTGCTAAAAGTCTAGCAAAGAGCTGGTGGCCTCCTCCAGGACCCTCTCTGGAACAAGAATATGGCATGCAGGCAGGATGCTACTTGCATTTTCTCATTGAGGATCATTAAAGGAAACTGCCATATTTTAATTGCTAGACTTAACTTCTTATTGTATCTTTTGAGGGCTTCTCTGCTGCATAAACTAAGTAGAGAAGGAGAGTAAGGACATGCAAGTGGATAAATCATTATTTAGAAATTGTTACAGAGCATCCTCTGGTCTACTAATATTACTCTACAGAGGTTGTCTTTAACAAGAAGAATACTTTAATGTGCTCAGATGAACAAGAGAACATCTAGCAGATTGTACCAGGGCTGATAAATAAAGTGACAGTTGTTTATATCTGTCCATTTTATTCCATGTGTGTAATGTGAAGAGGCAGCTTTCTGCAATGCAGTGGGGTTCTTTGTCGCAAAAAGAAATGGTTGCCGCCAAGTTAATGCTTCTTATGATATAAAATTCTAGTTCACCATCCAAAGTTTAGAGAAGTGACAAAGGATCAAATCTTTTACAACCAGACATTTCTGCTGATGTGTATTTTCCATCTTATCTACTCCACTTTTTTTTAAGCAAATTGTTTTTATTGGACTATGAGTAGCAAATTCCTACAATTTTATAGCCATGTGACATTGTTGTCATTGCTTTTAGCACAGGAAATGGTACATCTGTTAGTATAGAGACCAAAAGTAATCTCCCATGAGTCACTGAATATCATCTGCCAAAACTAATTAAACTGATGCCAAATACGACAAGTCACTTTAAGACCTGTAACAATTCATAGTACACTGACTTTGCGGGAAAAGGTAGAATATGGGGATGAATGTATTTGGAGGTTAGGGTGAGGATCTGAAGTACAATATCACAGAAGAGTTAAAGGTCTCTTATCTGATTTTTTTTTTCCAATAATTCACCTATGTTGAACTAGTCCAAAACCCATTTTCAGATCCTTTGTTTTGTATTTTTAATCATTTACCATTAAATTGCAGTTAACAGGAAAACTGTTCAGACTATTTGAACTCACATTTTAAATTTCTCAATGACATTTTAAGTATTATTCTAAGATGAGAACTGGTTTAAAACAAAATTTAATATATCCTTGTATGGAAAGTTTGCTGGAATTTCATGGACTATCATGGGAATCTCCTAGAGAGATGTTTTGATCTTGATTTTCTTAAGGAAATTCAGAATGAAATACAAGATCTTTTAAGAGTTAAGCTAAAGAATACATTAAGAAGAGCAATGTAAGTTTTGATAATAAAGCCTGTGGAAATGGGGTTTATGGATTAGGCCTGCAAACCTTCAATATTACATGTCTAGCAAAGGCCTGTGGTCTGATTTTAACTTTAGGCATGCATATATACAATGCATCAAAAAAACCTGAAATATCAATATCTGATTTCCACAAGAAGTCATATATAATACTTAGAAGAATTACTTCTTTTGAACTAGATAAGTAGTTTGCTTATTGTATACATGGAGTTTCTGAAATTATTTTTTTTATTCCTATAGGAAATAAAATTTTTAAAGTGCAGCTATAAGAATATGGTAAAATTATTTCATCTAGATGAGCCATTAAATTTATGTTTTTATTCTTAAATGTATAGTTGCAGGGTTTGGACTATAATGCATTATGCAGGCAAAAATAGACATAAGGAGTAGAGATGGGTTATCTGGAGAAAAGACCAAGGCCCCATCACCCTTGACATTTTTAGTTCACAAAAGGCCATCCAACAAAACTATCTTGCTTCATCTGCTACCCTGACTTGTATCAATAGAGTGTGGAGAATCGAGCCCCTAATTTTATCTTGCGGTGCATTTGTGTCCAATGTTTGTCTTACCTGCTAAAGTTCCTGTTCCCAGTGCTATGAATGCTTTCCTTTCTCACTCTCCTGTGACAAATATGTTAATTTTAGTAGTATTTTTATCTAGATTCAGCCCATTTGTCTACCACAAATGATCAGAAATCCCTTTATTAATAAGTACCTTGCTCCATTCTTGTGACACTTCAGTGATTTATGACTTTTGATCTTTGTTTCAGAATACCTATGTGTCCTCAGCAGCCTTCCTGATCACACTGATCTGTCTGCTAAGTTAACCTGAGTGGGTCCAAACAGTTGCTATGAACCAGTTTCCTCCATCTTTCCAGATTAAAATGGTGTAGCAGGTCTTACTGGTTTCAAATCTGTGCGCTTGTACTTTTCACTCAAATGAGGACTTTGTGATATCCAAAAAACTTATCTTCAGAAAAAATATTTCCAAGCTCTCATCACCATTGCTGTGAGCTGTTGATCTGTCTTCAACACTAATCACGATAAATTTCTGGCAGAAGTAGTTGGCATTTGCATGTGTGTCTCTAGCAACCTGTTTAATACTGAGTTTTCTGTAACTTCTCACCCTGTTGCAGATCTGTCCTGCACAGATTTCCTGTTTATAAAGTGAACATCTTCTGATAATTTAGCAAATTTAGTGTTCCTAAATTAATATCTAATCCCATTATGTGGGAGGAAGTATGTCATACCACTTTCATTAACTAAATTGAAACATCTGTGGCCCAAAATTCCCTGGCATGGACTTAATGATCAAAATCTCCATAATCCTTCTGGTGGTTCATGATGATTTTTCTCTGATAGAACCCTCTGGTCCTAATGATGCATTATCCCTTTTTCCCAAAGGTATTCTAAGCTCACTGATTTTTAGGACCATGATATACACATCATTCATTCCCTGAATTTCTCCTGAAAGGTGTGATAAGTAAGTTTGGCTTTTATAGCAATAGGAGTCTCTCTCATAAGGAAAGTATATTCTTGCCTACTGAATTTTGCCTCTAAATAAAAAAACCTACAGGGAAAGGGAATGGATAAGATAACTACAGGAGCTGAAGCTCCAATACCAGCTGTTGCAAAACCAGGTTTTTTTGTTCAAGGACAAAAACCTACTGTAGTAAGAGACAAAATTATTTAAATAAGGAAATGCAATATTTTAAGCATAAAGAAAAGCATTTATACTCTTAAGTGGAGATGGAGAATAAATATTATTCTAGTCTGACATTGGCAACTCTTGATTTATGTTTTTCTTATAGATAGAAGAGAACCACAAGATTTCCTTAGAATTCTGTGTAAAATGTAGATAGTAGGGTAACTGTAGAAGTCTGTCTTATCAGCCACACCATATTTATAGCCTGTACAAAGTCAAAAGCCATGGCAGTCAGGCAGAGTCCCCAATGACTGCAAATTTCTTTTGAAAAAATTTGGAAGCACCTTATTTATTTTTAAAAAAGGAATATAGGAGGACCTTGGGAACTATCGGCCAGTCATCCTTGCCTCTATACCCAGAGGTACAGAAAATGAAGAAGATCCTCCTGGAATTTTGTCAAGGCATATGGATGACAGGTGAAGAGGTGAAAGAGGCAAGCAACTTGGGTTCTCATAGGGAAAATCATGCCTGACTGATCCAGTGGCCTTCTAGGATGGAATAACTACATTGATGGATACGGGAAAAACCATGGATTTTATTTTGACTTCTGCAAAAACTACACAACACTGTTACTGAATTGGAGAGATCTGAGTTTGATGGAGGGACTATTTGATGGCTAAGGAATTGGCTGGCCACATCTGAAGACGTGGTTCCTGTCCAAATAGAGATCAGTAACAAGTGGTATCCCTCAGAGGTCATTCTTTGGCTCAGTATCTTTATTTATGACATAGGCAGTGAGATTAAGTGCACTCTCAGCAAGTTTACGAATGACAGCAAGCTGTGTGGTCCAGTTCTGCACATGAGTGAAGGGATGCCATCCAGAGGGGCCTTGACAGGCTTGAAGGTTGTGCCAAAGTAATCCTTATGAAGTTCAACAAGGCAAAGAGCAAGGTCCTGTGCCTGGGTCAAGGCAACCCCTGCTATTGATAAAGACTGAGAGATGAATGGATTTGGAGCAGCCCCGTGGAGAAGGATTTAGGATATTGGTAGATGAAAAATTGCGTATGACCAGCCCTGTGCACTCGCAGCCCACACAGCCAAACGTGTCCTGGGCTGCATCCAAAGCAGCATGGGCAGCAGGGCCAGGAAGGAGATTCTGCCCCTCTGCTCTGCTCTGCTCTGCTCTGCTCTGCTCTGCTGAGACCCCACCTGCAGTGCTGCAGTCAGTGCTTGGGTCTCCAGCCCTGGAGTCTCCAGATGAAGGAAGACATGGACAGGTTGGAGTGGGTCCAGTGGAAGATAGTCAGAGTGATGGAGCATGTCTGCTATGCAGACAGGCTGAGAGACTTGGGGGTTGTTCAGTCTGGGGAAAAGAAGGATCCAGGCAGACCTTACTGTGACTTTTCAATACGTAAAGGGGGTTTCTAAGAAAGACTGAGGAACTTGCGGTAATAGAACAAGGAGCAATGGTTTTATACTCAAAGAGGGTAGATTTAGATTGGACATAAAAAAGAAATTCTTTACTGTGGCGGGGCGGGAGACAGGTTGCTCAGAGAACCTGTGGATGCCCCATCCCTGGCAACGTTCAACATCAGGTTGGATGGGACTCTGAGCAGCCTGGCCTAGTGGGGGATGTCCCTGCCCATGGTAGGGATGTTGGAACTAGGTGGTCTTTGAAGGTCCCTTCCAACTCAAACCATTCTGTGGCTCTATGTTTCTAAATAGAAGTCGAGCACAATATAGCAAGCAATTTAATGTGTGAAGGCCTCAGTTAAGAAATTAACGCTTTGGTACTGATTTTACACAATATTAGGCAGAAATCAATTGCTAATCAAAAAACTAGAGTAGTGTTTGGTATATGATGATTTTTAGGAGCCATATTTTTATTAAGGAGGAAAACAGAACCTTACGGAATGACGGACAGCCTAGATGATTTTGTAAATATATGAAAGGCCATTTAAATAGTTTTGTCAAAATAATAACCCTTTCTGCATAAGAATTATAAAATGAGGACTCAAATATAAATCAAGTCTAGAGTCAGAGGAAAAGCAAACAGTTTCTTTGAAGAGCAAGACACTTCTATTTGTAATTCTTTGCTAGCCATAAATTAAGGTTTACTCATTATACCTAGGTAGGGCTTTATAGGGCTTATATACGTTAATATTTCAAATGTATACTCCTTGTTATGAAACATAAACACGCATGGGTATAGCTTAGCCTGTTATACCTGCAAAACCAGAGAAAGTTCACTGACTTCACTGAAGTTTTTTGGTACTATGTCTTACATATGTAAATATAGGCTTTGGCTCAATGTATTTTTCAAAGAAAAAATAATTGTATCTGTGTCAGAAGCCATGGAGACTTGGGTACCATCCTCTTCTCTTTCTTTCAAATCAAAGCCTCCTACATAAATGCTATAAAAATGTTTAAAATTAAAAGAAAAACTTAAATTATTTTAAAAAGAAGAAGCTGTTTTCTCACTATCAGCTTTCAAAAAATCCCCGAAGAGCATGCTGAAGTGAATTAAATCTCCAGTGAATGCTGTTCTTTGTCATAACAAGAAAACAAAAAAATTACAAAACACTTACCAACTTTCAAAATAAGGTTATAATTTAGCAGAACAAAACCAAGGCTTTTGGTATTGTATTTCTTTATTTGCTTTGGCACTGGCATAATTTTTTGATTGTGCATCAAATTCTCAGTTTTGCCCAATCTATATTTCTTGCTTGTTTAGTTGTGTTTGTAAAACAAGAAATATCTTGAAAACAGGGTTTGGATGAAGTTGGCTAATAAATATAACGGTCTGTGGAAACCAGCTATCAGACACATTAATCTGATCTATTTGTAGTTCCGTGTCATGCTTAAAACAAATACAAAAACACAGAAGTTCAGGGCTTTTTTGCTCTAGTTACTCTGTTTCCTCTATTCCAGCAGTGTTTAAAGATTCTGAAGTCTTCTATTATGAAAAAAACAACACTCCAACACTCAAAAGAAGTAGAAAAAGTGTAGGGCTTCTACAACTGTGGTGTTACTGTGTCCTGAAGAGAGAGGTCTAATTCTACATCTTGTTCCATGAAGATATTTTTTATTCACCAAATGAAAAGTCTGAAGTTCCTGAGACCCTTGTAAATAGACCTTTTGACTGATGTTTTCCTTGAACTTTTTTTTCAGTTATGCTTAAATGTTAAAACTCTTGTGCTTTCCTTGGCAGGGATAATGAAGGGGTGTAGATTCATAAATGGAAAAGAGGGGCTTACGGGAGTTTTCTTTGCAGTACTGTGGGATCAGAAAAATCAGCCATGCATCTAACATGCTTGTTAAACTCTGTGGTGCATCATGATGAATTGTCCTTACAAATCTCTGAAATCCTTACATTTTACCTTGTCTTTGTTGCTGTGATTATGGAGAGAGAATCTTTTATGCTGCACGAGACATTCAGGCTCCCCATTCCCCCTCAGGAAAAGCATTTTCAAAGTACAATCATGTAGGCTGTGTCACCAGCAAGAGAGAAGCAAAAGCCACACACACGTTCTTTTAAAAGCTGTTTTCTCCTCACAGAATCTTTTTGTTTTTAACAATAGTCAAAGAAAATAAAATCTCAATTGAAAACAGAAGTCAGAAGCCTGCCTGCTTTGACCAGCCAGAGAAGGGAAGGGAGAAAAAGACATCCATTCTCCAAAGCTCCCTACCTCCATTTTCTAACACAAGCTCAGCTACAGAAGAGCCAGATTGCAGCCTGTTCCATGCAACATTTTGTTCTTTGGTGTGATGCCAGTTGATAAGCCATTACATAACTAGAAAAAGCTCTGGTGAGTTAGAAACCATCAATTCAGAAAAAGCAGAGATGAGGAACACCTAGACCTGATTGATTTGTGAGGAGCGAGCAGGGCTGAAGGTTAGCGAGTTGTTTACTCAAGGAATATTTCGCATTCTGCCTCGTTTGGTGACACATTTTTGAGGTAGTCTCTTGTGAGAGGCTTGAAACCCTACCATTGTGCCTGGGTCTGAGCTGTAGTACAAATGCAGGTCTGTGAGAAGAAAAGTCTGAATCTGAGGAGACTGTAGTCATCAGGCAGCAGGAACTTCCCACAAGACACAGAAAGGGGTTTGGATCATCAAAGCCATGGGAAGATGCAGACATGTTCTGGAAGTCTAGGAAGAGAGTAAGTGAAAGCATGCAAAGCACTCAGAACAGAGGGAGCTCAAGGGTTATAGTGAAAGTTACTGGTGTTCCTGTAACTAAATATTTTTCACAGTAACCTGGCTGTCCATATATTGCTATAAAGTACCTTGTTAATGTGCTGGTATGTTAGTGTTAGAATTTGCCAAGAAAATCTGTCTGTATGTTTCATTACTTAGGAGCCCAATAGGGTGTATTTTCCAAGTGCATTATTTCAGCAATGTAGTTGCAAAGACCTATCTGATACTAGGAATGTGACACCTGAAAATATTTTTTTGCTTCTACTGCAAGTTTAGACCAACATAATATAAAACATTCAGAAAGCATTTCCAGGAGAAAAAAACCCTGATACGACTACAGTGTGTAGAATACTTACTGCAACATTTAATCACTTGTTTCCGTGCACCTACCTGTAAACTTGCCGAGCAAGGTATATACAGCGTGAAGAACACAAGAGAGCAAAAGCAGAACTGAGATGTGCCAGGGAGCTGGGATTATTCAAGGAAGAGAGATTTGCCAAAGATTTTGAGTTCACATTTTCTAATGCAACAGACTTCTCTAAGCCCCATTGTGATGGAGAATTATTGAAATAAAGCTGAATATTTTTTAAAAAGCTTTCCATTTTGCTCTGCCTGTAAATTGCAGTAAGATAGATGCAAACATATGCAGCTGAAAATGAAACTGTTTATTCTAGTTCATAGCATTAATTAGATGATTTGTAGGAAGTCTTCTATAATCTTCAGTTCAGAAAAAAAACAAACACTTTTCTGTATTCTGTGGTGTTTTTTAAAGCAAATCTGATTTTGGAATCCTAAAATATTCTGTACCCTCATGTTTAATTGTACTGTCTGAAAATAGTACGTTAGCACACCTGAGATGTAGCGTGCAGCAGTTCAAATGCTAAATTACAATCCAGAAACTAGAAGAAATTCAGTGTTTTGAGAAAGTTTCAAAATCAAAATACAAAGTCTATATAGAAATGATAAGTGAAAACACACTATGTTATGAGCCTGCAGACCTGAAAGTTGACCTGGCATTCTGGAAAAGGACGGAATTATGGAGAGCAACTTGAAAAATTGCCTTCTTTTGGAAGCACAAATCAACCAGCATGTCTTTTGTTGTGTTTTGTTTTGCACCACAGATTTTACATACTTGCAAGCACTCCAGGGAAGCAAATACACGATAACCAAAACAGTATAATTTTGAAGGACAATCAAAACAGGGTTCACTCATATAATACTGAGTGTGTAGTGAGTGTGAGAAATGTGACAAAGCTCAAAGAAGAGATAACCAATTAAGATTAAAGAGGGCAACAACAGGCATTTGACACCACAGCCAGTATCAAATATATCAGGAAGTCTGCTTCCCATGAAACAGTGATGCCAAGACAACTGGTGACAAAAATCATTTTTCTCCTCAAATGATGATGTTGGAGAGTGGTGGCCTGAATTGGGGCACTCCTCTTTGTTCTGCACTGGGATGGAAACGTTGAAAGTGTATTTAAAACAGAGCTATGGCTCATTATGTGGTGACCTCATACAGAGACCTTTTGTTTAGCATCAGAGACAAAGTGAACCTGCCAGCCAGGGTGTGTAACTGCCTGCCTCTGTCTGTGTATGAAACACTACTGAGTCTCCTCTGGCTACAGCTGAGATACAGTAACATCTGAAATTGTGTGGAATACCATCAATGTGAGTGAATATGGCACACAAGAGTCTGCTAGGCTCAGGCATGCTATACTCAGTCTGTTACTGAGGTCACGCTAATATAAAAATGCTCATGAAACATTTATTTCAAAACACTCCTTCCATCTTGTCCTCTCTCCCGTGTTCCCTTCTCTTATCCCAGTTTTCTGGCATGGACTCATGGGCAGCACAGGAGAGAGGAACTGCAATGATGTGGTACCTGGGTTGTATTAATAAACACAGGAACATCTCATTAAAAAATCAGTACTTTTCAAATCTTACTGCAGAACAGATAGTAGACCTTCTGTTCTTCCAAAAAGCGACCTTTTGGGAGAGAGGAAATTCTTCTTAACAGTTGTTAAATGCATGACTTAACATTTTTGCACTTTTGAGTTCATGCCATGGCTCCCATCCTCAAACTTGCCTAATTCCTGTGTCATGTTTGGGTTCTCCTCTGGATGATTGGCATCTTCCCCCACTCTCTAGGGCGACAGTAAATGCTTTATTTTACCTGCACACCTATTTATGATCTTTTAATAAACTAAACCAAAACATAAATTTTATCCTCAATATGGATTTCCTGAAATAATTCCTTTCCCCTAAATGGGTTTATTTTAGTCAAGAACTTTCCCTTTAAGCATAACTCACTGTGTTTCCCTATTTAGTTCGTGTTTTCCACATCTTCCAATTCTTATGTTAATCATATATCATTTAATTTCTGATACACCAGCATAATAAATGTCTTCTTCCATGAATCCATGAAACTGGATGAATTAAATCTACCAGATTTTGTACATTGGAAATAATGCTTTTCTCATTAAGAGATAAATACTGAGTTAATGTGCGATGGACTAAGTATAAACTAATGTTAGCTAAACTGGACAGCTCTAAATGCAAACAACTGGGTCTGCTTGCTAGTTTGCAAAGCCCCTCTATTCTGAAGTACTTACATACAGATTGATGCAAAAGTGGCCTCACAAATGATGGGGTTGCTCAAGGGGAATACTGCTGGTGAAAAAAAAGAATGCATATAGATTCTTGCCAGTATCAGAACCAAGATCGTGTGGGTGAAACTTCAATATGTGGACCTTGACCCTGACCAAAAAAAAAAAAAAGAAAAGACACAAAAAACCTGCTAAATGAACAGAGATTAATCTGCTTAAACATCAAGTGAGAACATGAGAGGCCTATAGAACACTTTTAAATGCTAAAAGTGAGACAGATCTAAGTTTGGCTTAGGCTTTCTAGGCTTTTAAAATACTTATTTTTGTTGTGTAGTATGATGAACAGGATGCTCAGTATGGCCCCTCTCCCACTGGCTCCCCTTAAAGCTGCCCCAGAATGCTCACTTCAATTAGATTTCCTACTGGTTTGATGAATGTAGCTCACTTGTGCTAATTTTTACTTCCCTTCTAGGTTCTGCTTCAGTTAATTTTCATAACTGATTTTGTAGTCTCTAAAATTGCAATCTCTAAAAAAAAAGTTCTTTACTACTGAAAATCAGGCATATCTGGCATAGACATATTACCATTTTTTTCCTAAAGAAACATGTTCTGTGTTAGTAATTAGTAGTTTCAAGAATTAATCAGGTTTTAGAACATTTTTATAGGCTTCCTTGCAACTGAAGATAACGTGTTTATAGACCTAGATGTTGATTTTTTTTTTTTTTTTTAGGGATACTGTTGTCCTGACTGCTAAGGGGTACTAGTCCAGGTCATGAGAACCTTGGCATTGACCTCCACTATGCAGAAATGTCACAAATCACCTGGAGGTGTAAGATGTGCCCCCGGAACGAGTCTTCAGAAAAGCTGGAAGGTGAAACTTTTTTCTCTTCAGTGGCTGAATGCTTCCCTACCTACAAGTTTAGCCAGCAGTTACAACAAGCCTTCTGAGTACCCTGCTGTATTAGGGAACTGTTTCCCATGACTGAGTTTTCTTGTCTTTTAGCAACATCTGACATGCATCTAAATAAAATAAGCCAATTTCCTTCGTCATTTAAGTAGAAGTTGCAGCAAGAAGTATAACCTTTTGCTGAATTTCCTCCTGATTTCTTAGAAATTCGCTGCTGTAAGAGTTGGATCTTAGTAAGTGAGACAATTACTTCACCTCCTTTGATGCTGGTGCCGTTCCAAGCATACTCCCGGAGAACTTACTTCTCTTGGGCTTTAACAAACATGTTTTATGGGCATAAGATTTATGAAGAAAGGGGAGCATATTCCTGTACCATGAGTGTCTGTCTCTTCTCAGAGAAAGCAAAGAAGGGTACAAAGAAACACAAGCTTATCTTTCTGAAGATACTGCTCTTGGTAGTGGCAGTGCCTTTTTACTCTGGGAAATCAAAATATTAAGATTTTGGTAAGCAAACAGAGGCATTAAGTTCTCTTTTCAGATCTGTCTCTTTCTGCATCTGTCTCTCTACAGGCTCCCAGCTGGAGGACCAGAGAGAACAGAATTCTAAGCTTGTTTTTTCCCCAGGTTTTACAACTTTACTTAATAATTCAGCTACAAGTATTAGTCGGCTTCTAAATTGCCACACTACCGAATAGTTACTTATCTTAGACTTTCTGCTAAAAATGGCTTGATATTTTTGAAGTTATGGTATGTCTTAGAAATATTTTGCTTCATGCTACTTTTGTAGTATTAAAATCTGTCACTATTTTTGTTTTCAAATAATGTGCAATATTGGTTAACCCAGGCAAAAATTTATAAAACATTAAGAGTATGGAAGAAAACTCAAAATACTTATTAAGAATTATTTTGAAGTTTTGGTGAGTACTTTAATTATCCAGAAAACATACAGATCTTCTGTCATTTTCTGATATCTAATGTGGCTGCTTTGAAGAACACACATCAGATGAGCTGTGTTTGTGCTCATGCTGTGGGAAAGTGCATATGGAGAAGAAAAAAGGTCTTCTGGCAATGTTTCTGAGCTCTTCAGTTGAAAACAGAGAAGAAACTAGAGAAGTCTGGAGTGTTAGTAGCGATAGCAATTAGGTGAACAGTCAGAGTCCAAGTGTGATGGTTCTCTAATTCACAAATCAGATCTGCTAGTAATACCTGGAGTAAAGATCCCTTGGAATAGTAATCATTCTCTGGAAAGTTTAGAGGAGAACACAAAATCCATGTATAATGTGCTGACTCAAGACAAATTAGCATGACATTAGTTCTGATTATTCGGTGTTCTCTAAAGTATGTTGCTGCTATCTGCTAGATTAAATAATACATATATTTTGTCTACAAAGTAGGTGCAGCAGTGTTTTTATCAATGGCCAATTCCAGATTCACCAAAACCAAGACCACATATGTTTCTTCTAGCTGGAAGAGTTAATTTTTTCATTTAAATAAATGCATTCTGGGGTCGTTTGAACCCAGTCAGCTGCTAAACTAAGTTAAGCTTAGCTAAGCTAAACTAAGCTCAACTAAGCTAACCTAAGGTTTGGTTAGTTTGGGTCAGCTGTCCAGGTTCTACCCCATTCCCACTTCTTGACCACCCTTGTCCTACTGCTGGGAGCACAGAGGGGGAAAAAGAGAAAGCCTTGGCACTGTTCCAGCACTGCTCACAACAACCAGAACACAGGTGACTCATCAAGGGTTTTATCCACAATTCCCAAATGTGGCACCTATGAAGGAAGTTAACTTCACCCTGGCCCGAACCAGTACATGTTCCTAACCACAGAAGTTTACCTGTTCTGAGTAAGTGCAGTAGAAATAATACCAGGTAGGGAAGGTGATAGCACAGGAGGAAACTTGTACTTCATTTTGCTATGTGTTTTCCTGAACCCTGACCCACTTTCCCTTAGTTCCCTTAGGGAACTCATTCCTTTCACCAACTGCCTAACTACAGGAATTGCTGAACTTCTCACACCGCCCCTTTTCAAAAATTCAGTCGGAGTTCCTTGGCCACATTTTAAAAACAAAATATCCTAGGCTCCATGCACTTTGAAACAGTGTATAATTCAATGTGAATGCCTGAGCTACTTTGAAGGTGCCCCTACTCCCATCACACCGATTTGGGAGTCAATGACTTTCTCTCCACTTCTTGAAGCAGAAGCCAGTGCAGTCATAACATTCAGGCAACAGAATCCTGCCTGTCAGAAAAAAACAGTGCATGACAATTATGCTACTGGTTTTTTGTAAATTGTCGTTTTCAATGGAGAAATCATGCTGATTTCGTCTTCCTTGCTCGTGCCAACTAACTACCATTAGAAAAGCAATCAATTAAGACTACTAGCACAAGAAACTTCTTCTATCTGTATTGAAAATAAACTAGATCAAGGATGGATTCGTAGTCCATATAACTACTCTCTACTTTTGCTACCTATGTGGGCTTTTTACATCTACTGGGGGGGAAAAAAAAGCCAAGTAATTTGAGAATTTATTTCAATTAGTTTTAATAAGAATAAGCCCAAGAACAGTCAGAGGCCTACCAATCATTCCTAGCTAGGGAATTCAGAGCTATAGATGTGAGTGCTGGGTACCAGGCTCCTTGTGCTATAGTGTTGGCTCAGAAAGTGGCACTTTCCTCTTAGGTGAGGTCATACGAATATAGACACACTAAAGGAGCATGACAAGATGACAGAAGTGGAAAAGATTAAGTATAAGAATGTAGATAGATATAATTCAGTGTCGGTTCTTGCCGACAAGATGTGGCCCCTATGTACACTTGATTCATGGAGTGAGTTCCACAAGAAGGGGAACTGGACAAGTTGTTTCACTGGTTGGATCAGTATCACCACAGGGTGGATCATCAGCGATGAAATACAGGTGTTCATAGGGTGGAGTAAAGCTGCTGTTTAACAGCACATGAAACGCTGCACAACCTTGTGGTGAGGGTGGGAGGAATGCAGTAACAATTTGAAAGCAGAGGAAACAACAGAATATAATTGCTCACTGAAAGCAGCAAAATGGGTCTAGTGCCCCACCTTTTGCACAAAGCAGTATGAATCCTTAACTAAAGCATTTTATTATTTGTTTTTTGTCTTTTGAGTAAAGAGCTGAGCAGTATAACCTTGAGGCAGTAGCTCAGTATTTACTGGGTGGTTGCAAGTGGAGGGTCAGTGCATTCCCTGCCATTTCAGTTTGTCTGATGATAATACAAATGGAGGGTGAGCTGTAGGGAGAAATCTGCTGCCCACACTACACTGGCAGTTGTAGCATATTGCTTGGATTAAATAGCGAAGATCAGCTGTAAACCTGTAGTATAAGCACAAGGGAGCTTTATCTGCTCAATCATCAGCACCACTTTTAAACATGATAAAGACTACAGGTTACACCGAGAGATTATTCTATGCTTTCATTTCCTTTGCACAAGATTACATTTTTCTACTCAAATGCACAAATGGGGTTCTGAGAGATGTATTTGCCTTGTCTTTTTAAAATGCAGAGTTTGGTTTTTTGTGTACTTTCAGATATAAAAAGATTTAGAACTGAAGTTAAGTGCAAAAAAATTTCAGATGACAACACCACTATGTCAGCTAGATTTTCATTGTTATATTATTTACCTCATTGACTGGGAAGTAAATACCTATGTGCATTTCCATCACAATTTCCCAAACAGTGAGCAAAATTTAACTTGCCAAAGGCAAGATAAAAAAACCTTTCAGTCCCAGCCTGCTTCCTCATATGCCTGTGAGAGGCGTTCATCTCACAGGCATGCTTCCCTGATTCTCTGTGATAAAATTTTCTTGATCTTTGTAAGTGGAAAACAATTGTCTGAAATTAAGGTGCTAAGTGTCATGAGTCTGAAGGTACACAGGCACAGACCAATTTAAATGTAGACGAATCAGTAAAAAAAAAAAAAAGAGAAAAGAGGAAGTTTAGGATCCATTGAGACATAGAGTGAAAGGACTTGGGTTTCCACCAAAAGCACTGATGCAAATTCGTCATCAGTTTTTGTGGTCTACTATATATCGATATTGTATCTGCAGGTGAAAGTACTGGTATCAGTTTCCTGGATGGTTGTGCATCCTTACTCTTTCAAACTCTTTTTTCCTCACTCACAGAAGTTAAGTGCTCTGTGCAGAGCTTGACGTAGTCATAAAATATGACGAGCACCCATCTGTGGAAGAAGGAAGAACTTGTGGTTCCTGGCCATGTGCTTAATCATTTCAAAGCAGCTTTGAGGTGGGGAACATAAATACATTAAAAGAATCTGAGCAATCTGCCTTCCTAAAATGGAAGCAATGTAGGCTAATGGAAAGCCATTAGACCAGCAAGATTCTCAAATTCTTGTGAAAGTCATTTATCTTCCCTCTACGACAGTTTCTCTACAAGAAAAATGGGGACAAAACACTCACCATTTTTTAAATAATGAAATTAAAAGAAAGACAGTGTTTGAATATTAAGTATTGTGCTCTCCAGCAAACAGGACTTAGTTTTTTGGGCTACTCACGATAAAATGAGTAACAATTATCTCAGATTTCAAGACAGAAAAATCTAATTTTCAGTACACTAGCAGTGAAGTGGAATCGTTACTTTGACAATGAACTTAATACGCCAACAATATTTTTATTTAAATTAAAAAATTAGGGTATTTATCTACTTTACAGTGACGAGTGAAACTGCTTGCACTGATAGTTAAATGAACTCAGTAGATTCCTAGCAGCAAGCATGCATGAGAAAGAAAGTAACTAAATAAATCACTTCCAAAGTTTTATAGCAGTCGTGTCAAAAGGGCAACTATTAGTTTGGTATGGTTTTATTCCATGCCTCTCTTAGTTATTTAGAAGAAACAGTTTAATAGGATAGAGAAATACAGTGTTTTCATGGTCCTTGAAGCAGAGCTCCTATGTCACTCTCCAAGAAGTTCAACCATGAAGCCTCTGAGGAGTGAGAGACTTAAATCGATTGAAGGTGCTGCAAAAGCAGAGCAAAAGTGAGGGAGGTGAAGTAGACGGAGTAGCAACAAGAGAGCAGGAAGAAGGAACGTGTGGAAAAACAGATTTCTGCGAGTATTGGTGCAACAGGGAGGGAATTTGAAGCAGTTGCTCTACAAGACAAAGACCAGTAACCAGTGCCTTGTTCCTCCCTCCTCAGCTCTGCCTTATCTGCATGATAACATAAGGGGACTTCCAGCTGCTGCTCGGAACATGTAGGAAAACTGCAAAGGAGGTTCGTGGGGGAGGGGGGCAGAGTGGGTGTACATAAAAGAAAAAATGGGCAAATAACTATTTTAATTCTGCTTCATTGCAGCAGGGAGATGTTTTCTACACAGGCAGAGGGTGGTTTAGAGAGCCTTAAGGGTAAATGGCACTTGGTATTCACACAGGCCACACACATGGATTGTGCACGCATATGCACACAAACATTTGCAAAAACAAATCCTTTGCACAGGCTGTCTTGGCAAACATCTTAAAAATCTGCACTTCACCCACAGAGCCAGAAAAAGCTTTAGGATTAGGACCTTTATGGTTGTTGTTCAGGCAGCACTGCAGACATCAAAAAGCACGTCATGGAAAACTGAGAAAGAGGTAGAACAAAATGGGAAGCACAAGCTTTACGTTAGAAATAAACATATGATATGCTTGCTGCATATGCAAAATGTTCCTAGGACATGTGGACTTCCAGGCTCAAGGCGAGGGGGATACATCTCTGCCTATTTCAGTTTTTCCATGCAGATGTAATAATGATGTGTGTCATCATCAACTCTGTCCTACAGGCCTTAGGCTTGGCATGCCTTCATATGTGCATGTGTCCATGCTGTAACTAGATAAATGAAGTAAAGGGAACAGCCTACTGTTATGTCAGTAGTGTATGAGGCAAGTAAAATCAACTGCAAGAGGGAAAGTCACACAGCATTTCAATGGGGTTGTGGCCCATTGAAAGGGCTCAGTCACTTTTATCCATAAAATTTTATTTTTCTTTTGGCTCTTGTGATCAAATGCTTTACCAGAGTTACCTGAAATAAGAGACACAAGAAAGCAGTAGCCTGTATTGCTCTTCTCATTCACTCTTGAAATGAGTACCAGTGGATAGAGTGGGGCACAAGTTCTATGTGTCTTCAGCAGGCACCTCCCTGTCTACCATTTCTCTGCTTTCTTGTAGTTTTGAGCCTTTGACTGCATGCTCCAAAGTCAGCACTAAGAGAAAAACAATAACAAATTTGTCAAAAAATGCATCTTCTTATTTTCTGGCGTGTTCTTCTGGAGAGACCACATGCAGCTCCGGCCTGTGTGGGATTCCATGCCTGAAGCAGAGACCCCTTTCTGAACTCAGCAGCCCACAGCACCACTGGAGACCAGGTGTCAGAGCACCTGGCATGGTGACATCAGCCTGAGTTTCCCACCTTCTAAGTGAGGAAAAGTGCTGTTGGTTATTCAAGATGGGGTTGTTGCAACTAAGAAGCGGGGGATATTAGTAACACCAGGATTTTGATCTTGTTTCCATATCTCGGTTCAACACCACAACTTTTGAGGATGAGGTCTTGCACTGTTTTACCCCTTATCATTATTTAATTTAGATCAAATCCATACCACTTTTTAAACAAAAAATTTACTGCAGAAATTTTGCAAAGGTGAGAAATTTCAGGATGCTACCATTTCATTTCAGTGATTTGTTGCTGGTGATGCTACAGAATGAATCAAAGACCATATGGCAAGGTGGTCTCCAAGTCAGGTTTCACTGCTTGGCTCCCATACTCTTGACTAGTTGGGGATTAACGATGTTTCCTGCCTCCAGAGCTTTTGGAGCCCTCTGATGATTGGAAAGTGATCAGAAGTTTAAAACAGAGCCTAGGAGAGCAAAGAGTAAATAATGTTGTACCTACTTGGGGAAATGGTTGAATTCAGGGTAAATCTGCAGGTCTGAGTGTCATCTGATGAAAGGAAAAAAATCCCACAAACAATAGGGAAGATTGTAGTTTAGATGGTTGGTTGCAGTAACTGGATAGGACACTACTTCTGTTCAAGCTGAAGAAACAGTAAGTTGAACAATGTGGAACTCCAAAACCATTCACAATCACTTCATAGCTATATTCTGGCTATTAAAGGCAAGTTATATTTTCTCTATCTCTGCCCTCTGCTGCAGGTAAAGGAAGAACCAGTCTTTAAAAAAAGCATTCATCACACATTTCCTGTGTAAATAGGTATACCATTGCTCAGACCATACACATTTAGAAAAGGAAAAGAAAAATCACTCAAAGTGAAATTCCTGGAAGTGGTGATAGAGAGGTATGTACTCAATGTACACATATACTTACAGAACGTTTTTTGCCTCATGATAGAAGCAGACAAGCCTTTTAAAATTATTACCAACATAGAATTAACACTAGAGACAAGAGTAGACCACACGAGAAGATGGCACTACGTAGCAAATGTCATTATTCCTCATGTGGAGCCAGTCACCTGCTTTTACAGCAGTGGTTTGTAATGCCTGTTCTCAAAG
Source organism: Parotia lawesii (assembly GCA_003713295.1). NCBI lineage: Eukaryota > Metazoa > Chordata > Aves > Passeriformes > Paradisaeidae > Parotia > Parotia lawesii. The sequence goes on along the minus strand of RAHM01000337.1, from coordinate 138,545 downwards.
GCCATAGAGTTACCCTGCTGAGTAATGTATTAGCAGTAATAACCGGGGTTCTGCCTGGTTAGATGACCAGAGAACTTCGATCTTCACAATGATGGACTGTTTCCAACCACCTAAAGAAAAACAAGAAAACATATAAATAATTCATTTTCTTTAAGTTCATGATGTCTGTATTCTTTCCAAACAAAATTAATACCCTGAGAGTACATAAGGCACTGCTCCATTATTTGGTACCCTTTCTGACTGAATCCAGTGGAGTCTCCCCTTGAATGGAATCCACATGACAGTTAAACAGTGAGATATGTGTAGGGATTGGATACACTGCCAATACGGTCTCCAAATTATATCTTTAAATTAGTAGGGCTTGGTGTTCCCTTTTTGTTTATAACTGATACACTGCAGGTAATGGCAGTGCTAGTCTTTCCACCTAGCTTTCATTTTGCTGAGCTGCATCCTAGGAAGGACTGAAAGAGGAATTGCATCACAGTATTCGTCCTCCACAGTAGTGTCCATATAGTAATGAAAAGCTTTCTGTACTCATCAACCCCTCTTTAACAAAATACACAATTGTTCCCATGACATAACGAGCTTCAGTGGCTGCTATCCTGGCCTGGATTTGAGCTGATGATCTGCATCTGTCTATTTCCAATTTGTATCAATAAAGGTTCAGTTTGTTATCAACTCTTTTCCACAGCTGCATGCTCAAGAACACAGATTTGCACCCAGGTTTGTGTATGAAGAATTCTGGGCATCCAAGATGTATTTGTCCTGTTTTGGACTTAGGTTTGGCTTTTCCTCCTTGCTTTAGCTGTTGCTGGGCATTCTAATGAGAAATTAAGTTGTTTGAGAAGTAAGACTCTGCATGACTACTTAACAAAAAAGTGCAAAACCTTGCTTACACTTCAGAAACTTCAATCCATTTCCAAGCTCCCTTCCATGTGATTCTTGTCAGGTTATACTGAAATCTATGTGGGTTCACCTCTTGCTGCCTGAGTGCTCTTGGAGCAGAATTCCCAAGCTTCACCAAAGCCTTGGAGGATATATTCACCTTAAATGTTTGATAGTGAATATTTAAAGTTATTGCTGTAAATCAGGGGTAGTAAGAAGCAGGAGAAGCTCCTTTCCTAGCATTTGACAGGGAAGCAGATGACTAGGGTAGTATGATGGGAAAAGCCTCTTGTCTAATAAGAGATGTAATAAATACCAAATTTGTTCATTCTTTAGAAAGGACATGGTGGTGCATTGTATTCTAGACGTTATAGAATTCATGACCAAATTAGATAAAGAGTTCAGAACACAGTCATCCATTAGAGAAAGTATAAAACACCTTTCTTAGTAAGTGTCCTAGTTTCAGCCAGGACACGGTTAATTTTTTACAGTAGTTAGGGGGATGCATGGCCAGACCATAGTGTTAGGATACCAGCTCATGTGGGAGTAAGGGAATCTGTGTGGGAATAAGGGACTTGGTGGTCGATATTCTTTCACTTTCCATGTAAATAATTTCTTTGTCTAATACCTTTTGTTTTCAGTACTGTTATCAACACTGTTGCTGCTACTGTTGCTGTTCCTTATCCCATTGCTGCTTCCAGTAAATTGTTCTTCTCTCAACCTGTGCCTCCAAAGGAAGGGGGACAGGAAGAGGTGGGGATTGAGCAAGGGCGTCTGGTTTGGTAGAAGGAGACCAGGGGCACTGGATTGGGAAGTTTTATTCCTAAACCACAACAATAGGGGTCATGGGTCATGAGATTGAGGTCATGGGAAGAAGTGGGAAGAGGGGAGAGGCAATGAACACAAGAAGACAGAATAACACTCCAAGTTCAGGTAGGAGCCACCTTAGAGTAAAAATAAAAAGCTTGACAAACCATTAAAGTTCTCCCTTTAAGGTTCTGAAATTTTCAGGTGATTTCCTCAAAATGCATTGTCTGGTGCAACTGAATGTGTTCTGTTAGAAACATAGGAAATATTTGCAATAAAAGTAACAGTTTTAAGCAATTTTCACACTTCATTTCAAACTTGTAAATGAGCCTATCTTGCCAAAAACATTGTTTTATTTTGTCAGTGTTTTAAAAACGGGTTTTGCTAATGGAAAAATACATCCTTTCCAGGAAAACCATAGTTCATCTGAACAGAAAGTACAGCTGAAATTAGAAAGGTTAGCATAGCACAAGAGATTTAGCTAGGAGAATTAGTTAGAGCCTCCTGTAATCTCTGCAGGCACAAAGTCTCAAACTTTCATTCCTCAGCTAATTAGCACAAAATAGAAACTTTCCATACTGAAAAGCAGTCTTACCACCCTTGCAAAACAATCTAACTTGCAGAATTGCTGCAATGGATTGGATCCAAGTCTACCTTGCCCCATAGACAGTCTTGAAAAGCATCTGGTGTATTTAGAGTGAGAATAGCATGACTTCCTATCATACATTGCCCAGCCTCAAGTTCCCACTGTTTGAGACATTTGTATCTCAAGCCTCTAAGTTCCAGAACTTGGAGATGTGGAGAAAGTCAGTACTTCTTCTTATGAAGTCGGTGTATGGTAATTTTGCTACATGTCCCCGTTACTGATGTCATTAAATCCTTCTTCATACCTCTTCACTACGGTAATAATGTCATCAACGTCTGTGATTCTTTTCCCCTACTCTCATCCTTCCCCATTCCTCACTTTCCAAACTGAAGAATCATTTTTACTCATCTCTCCCTGTATGTCCTTTATTTCCTGATCCCTTTATAGTGCTCTTCATTTGATATCCGTCTCTGCTGTTTTTTCCTTTTTCTGCCATAGTTTTTTTAAAAGAGTAGTACCAAAACTGCCCAAAATTGTCCAATCTGCATGCATAATATTCTATAGCACAACACTTCTTACATCATGTGGATAATGATCTGAGAGTAAACTTGAGAATTTAATTTTTAATTAAATTTCCAAGCAATCATCCCAAATAAATGCACTGTTCAAACACTGCAGTGCTCTACCGGTGAGTGGCACTTTGATAAAAATTAATACCAGTACTCATGCTCTGCCTAGTGAATGAAAAACAAGTTTTCATAACTGATAAGACAGAACAGTAAGGAATAATTTCAGTGCTAAACTGACTCTGGATGTCAACAGGGCTGTGCAGCTACAAATTGATGATTTTACAAGATTTTGATATAAGAATAGTTTTATCACATGTAGGAATACAACTTTGGAGGGGCTAAAAATTCCAAAAGCAATGCAGCAAGTAATTAATGAAAAATTTTGCAATATACTTTTTACCAGTTGCAATTGTAAGGCTTTAGAGTAGATGGATCTCTATCACAATAAAGCTTTTGAGTAGTATATATATATATATATATATATAATGTTAGACTTTCTCTATTTTTTAAAAAGAATCTTAATAATCATAATAAAAGTCCATTACAGGCAAGGATTCAAAACCCTGATAATTTACACCCAAACCAGTAAGTAGCCAGCACATATGAATACAATTTCGAGGATAAGATCGCTGAGAACAAACTGAAATTCTGACAAATTTTTCTCGAATGAGACATGCAAAACTAACAGGGTCAACTAAAAACTGGGCATGAATATAGTTAATTTCTCTTCTCTCTTGGAAATCAGTCAGTTCTGATCTTTGGGCTTAAGTAACAAGTAGGAATGGATTTAAGTCAGGGGAAATAAGGCTGATATTCACAATATATTCAACATATTCCTAATGAATGCTTCATTTACATCATGTATCATACCAAATATAATAGTTACAGAAGGTAATTTTCGTACAAGTCAGCAGTGACAGAGGACCTACTACTAAAATAATTTCTAAAGCAATTACCTTTAAAGAACAATGTAGGAAATGTATAGCTGTACTTAGATCTGCATATAGTTTCCTCTTTATAATCACCTGGGTCATATATAAATTATATTTTCCACTCAGATTTAGTCTATTTAAACTAAGAGTGTGAGTAAGGTTATGGGTTTTTTTTCTTTTTTTCCTTTTTTTTTTTAAGATTAATTTTATTGACTTCTCTGGGGATAGAGATATTAACATTTCCATAATAACTCAACACCTCTGAAGGCTATGAAATGACTGAACATGGTTGGCACTCTTCTGCTTTTTTTGTAAATGAACAAAGCTTTCACATGTAAGCAGCAGACAGGGGTAAAGATGAAGCAGAAAGGCAAGGGGAAGATAACCTTATCTTTGACATGATCTGTTAAACAAGAAATATCACCTCTTTGATCATCCCAATACACATATCTCCTACCCCAAAACAGCAACTGTGACATCCTGTAACATGAAACCAATACTTTAAAGCAGTTTAGTGCCATTTAAATTATAGTCTGCTACACAAATAACTTGCACTGAAATGTTTATCAGCTCTCTGACGTAGCTGCTTCCATTTATAGCTTATAAACTGTTTTTTACTGGTTCTTTTACATCTGATAACACGGCTTGAGAACAGGTGGTGAAAATGTTAGGCAATTATGAGAGCCTCTGTTTGTGCGTGTGTGGTCTCTTGCAAAGCCACTGACCACATACAAAGGCATTGTAAAAGTCCCAAAGTTACATTATCAGCCTCTGTTTTTGAGTACTGCCCAAGCCCTTTCTGCAGCTGGGGTCTTTCTGGACTGTAAATAGCTTTGTTGAAGGGTTAAAAGTTCAGAATTATCAGAACCTTCATTTAAGAAAAATTTTTGCTCAAAACAACTCACAAAATAGTTTTAAATCTCACGTGTCTAAGCAGTGTGGCTGAGTAACTGTCCAGTGTTACAGTGTAAAGCTGTTTCTTATCAAGGCTCAGAAAGTGATAAGTTGGCCAAGGCAGGAATTACATATTACGATTGTACTTTTAGAGGTTTTGCAGCAAACCCTGCTGGAATAAGTTGGCTTTTCAGAGATATATTAGCGTGAGTTGTTTTATTTTCTTTGCAAGGAGGGATAAAACCCTTCTGTAGTTTTATCATAGAAATATTCTTCAGAAGATTCCTTGCAAATTCTTAGTACTCAGTTAAAAATGTCTGCCTCTAGAAGCATAGTACTCTCCGACTCTGGATGCAGATTTTTGTTTTAGGAAAACAAGAATAAAGTGTTGTGATTAGTAATCCAATCAAGAAAGAATTAAACTCATGGTAAAATCTTGTAAATTATTTCTGACATGTATAAAGTTTTTCAGGCAAAGTAAAGAGATTTTCTAATTTGAAATAATTTCAAAGTTCAATGCAGTTGTTGATAAGAATTTATTTGCCTTGGACAGTGTAAGTGCTGTGAGAGTGTTTCTCACTAGTGGGTATAGTCCAGCTCAGAGTGTTTTCCAGTATTTCCCTGCATTTGGATGTGACAGGTGCCATTCGCCATTATATGGAAACAAAAATAACTTCAAATATTTGCCCTAGAGCTACAATAGGAATGCACTTCTTGGATTTCAGCAGCCATTAAAATAACCTTCATGGAATTGAAAGGAGCAAAGTAATAGAGAGGATATTCTACAGATGGTGCAGGCTTGTATTACCCCTTCCATCACTACACTCCCTCTCAACACAGCTGTATTCACCCAGGTCCCCTTCCCATTTACCCTTCAGTCATAACCTCCAGAAAAAGAGCATGCACTATAGTACAAGATTTTAAGTACAATATGCTCTCTTCCATCTACAAAGCGTATACTTCCAAGAGGAATTCAATCTATGCATCAGATCTATGCATTTTATTTTATCAAAATGTTTCCAGTATTATTGATCGGGTTGGGCAAAGGATAGTACGTCTGTACAGAAAAGGTGCATGAACCGTAATAATTTTGGAAGAGGCATGTGTGAGAAAGGTTGACTATACAGCCTTCACAGAATTCCTTTGTGCTTCAGTAAAATACACTATACCTTGAGGTCATTGTACTCAAATTCCTAAGGACCAGTTTTGCTTTTGGCATTTTTCTTCCTTGCAATTTTAGTTTCAAACCATCCTGAAAGTTAGTCAGTGTATGACAATAAATATAGTTTTGTGTTCCTGTTAATAATTTCTAAAATTCCAGGCAAGAAGTGATGCCTGCTGCTCACACCTAAATATTATAGAATTGCTGCCAATATCAGTTTCTGGTTGTTTGGCCATGAAAACATTTTTGACAAGCTAACTCTTTCTGCAAACTCATTTTTTGCTACATCTGTATGTCAGTATTAACTTACCACATTCTTCTATTTGAGTTTACAAAAACATGTGTCCAAATAAAGAGACAGGTTTTAAATGGACTATGGTTGTGTAGTGCAGGAAAAATGTTACAATTTTTACTGTTCTGACACTTTCAATATGAGCTTAAATTAGAGTTCTAGCTTGCCCTTTCAAAATACATTGAAGAAGAAAGCATTTTTTCATTTTCGTGTTGTTACTGACACATAAATATATTTTTTTTCATGGCCATGTGAAAAAAACCTATCAAAAATACTTTAAGATTGTAAAATCACATGTCCAGAAATTCATAAGTGGCAGAATTAAAGTAGTCTGTCAAGTTGTGTCCCTTTGGGACTCCTTTGAAAAGTTTTTAAGAAAACATTCATTTATTTTTCCACTAGATCCTCAACTTTGGCAGTGCACACAACAGCTATTATTCAGGGAATGCAACACCTAGTGATTTCAGATGTCTCCTTTTCATTTCTATTTTTCTCTTATTTGCATGCTGGAAAAGTGTTGTTCTTTTGGGTTTTTTTAATTAAAGCTTTTACTGAGAAATTGCAGTCTGCAGTGAGCACCAGAATGGGATAATTCAGTTCACATGATTAGTTTATCAATGTCAGGAAATGGCTGAATATAGGGAATTGTAACTGAAGTGTTAGGCTACTTCCACTGGCTGTGCTATTATCATGTCAAGAACAATGTGTTCGTAAAGGATCAAATTCATTAGTACAATTTAAGATAACTGACACAATGGACTACGGTGACTTTGCAGCGCAGGCTGTACTTGCGGAGTATCCTCATGGCAATCCGAGAACTTGTACTTGATCAGGAAAGTAGAGGAAAAATGTAGAGACAAGTATGGTCTAACTCAAGCCTCTTTTCCTCCCTGCTGCAGGGGATTACGTGTGCTGCATGCTCCAGATACTTGCAGAAAACAAGGAAGGGCAAACAGATATTCAAAGGCTTGAATGTTAAATGAATGTGTCTGCCTGAGGGTTCCTGGCAGTAGGACTGAAGGTGATGGAAAGACTCTGCCACTGGTCCTCCCAGTAACTTTCTCCATGGCTTTCCTGTTTACTTTGATACTGAATTCAGGAGAAGTTAAAATATAAACCAACAGTGTTTATATTGACATATGCTCTTATCTACTACGATTTCATTTTTCAAATTTTCACTACTGTTGTTCTACAGAACTTGTGAAGTCAATGGTGTAAATTGTAAGGCACCTCTTAATTATTGATATCTTTCATTAAATACAAATTTTCTGCAGACGTCTTAGCTAATACTGAAGCCTAACCAAGGAAGATAGTCCCTAAATACAAACTGAAAAAGACAAGAGACAGTACTTTCATCAAAGTTCCAGCATTAATGTAGAAAGAAAATTATTATTGAGGTCTTTTGCTTGCTTTTTACCTTTCAGGCATTGGGCTACATTTCGGCTATGTTTTCTAACTTTTTTTGAAATTGTGGGCAACATAATGTATAAATGAAGCAGAAGATCGTCACATATTTGTAAGGGATCTGTGACAAGCAAAAAAGAAATCCATCCATTATAGTGAAGCTTGCAGGGCTGTACAAGTGTTCTTTAAGCTCAGCTGTCACTCCTCACATTGTAGTGTGTGGTTGTAAAAATTGCTTCAAAATCTCCATGAGTGTGCATGTGTTTATGCACTAAGAACTGCTGAACTACATATGGAAAACAAACAAATTGAGATGTATTTGATATAGAACAGGCTTTATGGTTACTAGTGAGGGCATAATAGTTTCTGCTTTCCTAAAAAAATGACTTCTTTTGTGAGAGAAACAAGTCTAAACCAACAAACCGAAAAAGCACAACCCTTTCCTGCAGTAAAGAAACTGAACTCTGTTTTTCTTTTCCATGTAAAGGGCCTCACTCATGAGATGAGTAGTAGAGTGTTTGATATATCATAGTGCATAATTGGTCAGGTTTGTCCCAAAATCTGCATTGGTATTAGTTGCCCTCTGTAGAAAATGATGGTGTGGAACTGGTTCCTATGGAGATTCCAGCTTGCATCAGAAGATTAGAATACAAATTATGTATAGTGTTCAGAAAATGACAGTGATCTGTAGGAGGAAGAAGGAGGTTGTTGGGTATTTGAGGGTTTTTTTCCCTTTTTTTTTCTTTTTGAGCTAATTCTGATGTCTGCTTCAGAACTTGCTTGGGAAACAAAGTCTAGCCATAGTTTACATAGCTCTATAAATAATGCCAGCTGTAGAACCATTCACACAACATTGACAGCAATGGATAAAAATACATAAAAACTCAATTTCTCAAACATTGCCTTTTAAGTACAGTAAATCAAGTTCAATAAGTTCTCTGAAACACCAACTGAGTCGAAATATAAATGTTTATAAAATATGAGACTCCCAAGCAGATGGGCTAAGGGCTGCTTGGTAGTTTGCATGTAAAAGCAAAAATTTCTCAAGTGGCCACTGTTTGAAATCCTTTTACCTTTAATCTGTAAACTGGCAATACCACAGTTGGAGTTTGCAGAGCTGCTAACCTATCACTACCCCACGTAAGTGGGAACTGCAAGGCATCACCAGTTATGAAAACCAAGATCAAATGCCACACATTAAATTCCCCAGAAACATTTAAATGTTCAATTTCTTTTGTCTTAGTGTTGTAGAGTTATCACTGATAATCAAGTTTGTTAAACTTCATTTTCTGTTCTACTAACATCAAGGGGAAAAAAGAGAGCAGTCCTTCTGAAATTTGAACTGCTTATACAGTGACAGCAAGCAATGACTGGAGAATGTTTGCTAATTCTTGATTATTCATGTGTAGTTTAAAATCATATGCTATTATGAAAAATTACACATATAAGTGCTTTTTCATTGTTTGGTGGCTTTTCTCCCTCAGCAAAGTCTACTGTTTCACAAGGTCTGTAAGGTGTAATGCGTGCTACTTCAGAAAATTAAAGGAAAATCCATGTGTTCAGCTAGTTGGCAGTCTTGTCTGCTCTGCTACTTCTTTGCAGTGGAACAGAATTTGCCAGTACCGCTTTGGTGTTTCTAGCGCTGTCCACTAAAATGCTTCTGAGTCAATCAGCAATGCAAAACCAGAAATTAGTCAACAAGATACATTTTGGGAATTTACACATAATCAGGCTCAAAACCCAGTATTTGCTTTTGTACAGCAACTTGGGATTGTGTCAGACTCATAAGAATGTTGCAAGAGGACAGGCATACACTAAAGGGTCAAGGCTGCAATGCCTCCTTGTTCCCATGTCATTAAAGACTAAAAATCAGCAAAAGAACTGAGTTTATGATTACATATACATCAAAATAAATATTTTATACCCAGTTTTGCAACTCATTCCTTCAGCTTTGCTAGGGTCTTCTATTCATAACATACTATTCTAACAGATGGATAAAATTAAACCTAATTCTTACAGATTTTTAAACCATTATTTAAGCTTTTTTTTTCAAAAAGCAGAGAGAATGGTAAGTAATTGACAGCACTCCCAAATCTGCTCTTCAACTAAATATCTCTCATTGCTTCGGTTGTGATATAGGCTAAATATTTGCCTTCTAGTTTGGCATTTTATTTACATAAGGCTGCTTTCCTCAAATAATTACCCTTTGCTGTTATCATTGATTATTACAAATGGGATGCCATCATGGAAAGCAATGTATCACAGTGCAAGGAGCGTTTAAGATGTAGTTTCTACAGTCTTGTGAAATAAAACCTATATGCTCATCCCCATTCTCTGCCTTGTCTCAGTCATGTCTTCCTGGACATCTAAATATGTACCAGAAACGCAAGTGAAACAGCTTCTGTTGCCAATGAACGACATTTTTATTTGCATGAATTTGCAGAAGTTTTATGTTTAGCCTGCTAGTGGATAGAATTATGGAATTCTTTTTCAATTTTTGGTCATGCCAAAAGATTACATATGCAGACAGTTTTTTCTGGTTTTTTACCAATCCAGTATCATTCACACCTGTATAAGGTTCACTTTTTCATTTAGAGATAGTTATGAAATATGCAGTTCACAACCTTATTGAAAGAGGGTGGAACTGTTGAGAATTTTGAGTAAAGAGACTCTACAGAAGTATGCTTATTCTGTAATGACAGGAACACATCTTGCCCAATGTTCAGATTTACAGTTCAGTGTACTGCTAAATTTCAAAGTAAGAGAGGACTATTTTGCTCACTTAGTCTCACCGTGCAGCTATTACAGGACAGAGTACGTTTTTTATATTTTATCAAGACCCAGATCCACAACTTCTTTATGTAATGGGAGCTAAGCAAACTGAAAAACCTGTGGGAAGCCTGTAGATTTTATTGGAAATTAATTTTGGCTAAAACTGAGGTGCTGTCAACAGTAGATTTGATCTTCTACATCAAATTTGAATTTCAAGAACAGGCACCATGCAAAGGTGTAAAGTCTAAAAGATTTCTGTTGGGGAGTAATAATAAGATGCAAAAGTATCCATAGTTCATTTCTGATTGCATAAAGAGTGACTGAAATTTTTTACCACCAACAATACAAGCAGAGAATTGGCAGATTCTGCCTCAACTCAAGAAGAAGCTGCAAAAAAGTCCAAGTAGCAACTTCCCCAAGTTTTAGTAGAGTAACTATCAGATGTCTGGGAAAATACTTCCCCAGTTTTTATATGATCTACACCAAAAAGTGGTTTGAATATTTTGGCTGGACAGTTTGACTTGACTTTTTGTTTGCTCTGGAGGCAATCAAGATATCATCATATAAGATACTCAGTTTCTTACACTGTTGGGATCAAATTTATTTTGAAAGTTAAAATGGAAAAAAAATAAGTGCAGTACCTTATGGAATTTGCATTAACAAAACAAATAAACATAAAAACCCAATTAACCAAAACAAAACAAACAGCAGCAATGGAAATAACACTTAAATTTCTTTCACTTTTAAGAAGGTCTTCTTCCTCCCGTTTTTATGTTTTGGGACTCAAGAGTTTATGGGAAACCAAATGCTAAGTCATCCCTACACACTAAGCAAGTCTTGTGACCACTGTTTCAGCAGGGGATAATATCAGAGTCAGACGAGAAGCTGTGCTCTCCCTTTTTCAAAATTTATGAAAAGAAAAATTCTCACATCACAGTAGGACAAAGAGATTATGTACATTTTCACAGGAACTTCAGGTGTTTTCCATAAAAATAGAGTGAATCAAAGCAGAGATTTTTACACAACATTTGCTTAGCCCAGAAGACAAGGACAGAGACAAGGTTTAAGGCCTCCATCTGAATCAGGTAGGTTTTCTGCATTGTAGATGAATATTCTGAACATTTTTCTCTGGTAATGTATTACTCTGTGTGACTTGAAATTCCTTTCTTTTTTTTTTCAGACCTGGCACACATTTGAAAGTTTCATGTTCTGTAGCTTTTTCAAGACTGAACAGCTCACCTGAAAACATCTGACTAGTTCTAATGAATGTGTTTTTTCTCTGAAGTTTTCAATCTATTGGTTTATGCCCAGTAATCTCAATACTGTTAATGTTCTTTCACTAGGTATCCTGTTCACGTTAAAAGATCCTGTAGATAAGCTACAAAACTTAATGTGGTGCTCCAGTCATTTCAATTGGCTTTTAGTCAAATTGAAAACACAGTTTTAATCAGCATTAAAATTGCTCTAATTTGGCTTAAGGCTGTATGTGAACAAGCCCTCTCACAGTAAGCACAAAGGTACTGTTTCACCGATCTTCTATTTTATCCTAAAATCAGTTGTAACACACTTACTTTTCAGAACTATGGAAGTACTATAGGGTCATTAGGCATTTGAATTAAGGGATCTTATCATTCAATTCATTGACTTCTGGAGGGGAAGGCTGTATCTTCTTTTATATTCAAGGAAATGAACGTCAAAGATTGCCATGTGTGTGGTGTAAATAAGAAAGGCCACCAGTGTAGAGCTTCCATTTTTGTGATGAGAACATAAAAGTCAGTTGCTTCTGTTCCAGAGGTGATATTTTACTTAGACATCTGCTCTGTTTGCAGAAAGACGGCAAAACATCTTTTGTTACTGATTTGCAGACTGAGAGGGTTTAGACATCAATTAAATGTAAGCCTTTTGAAAAAAGGCTTACATTTAATTCTATAAACCTTCATGTTTTACTGATAGACTGAGCAGTTCTTTGTTAAAGTACAATTTACATAAGAGACAGAGGAAGTAAAGCAAATACAGGGTGTGAGTTACCATGAAAATAATTGCACTACATCCCTGGAGCATTTTGCTGCTCATCATTAATTTTCTTAGGCTGTAATTCTACTATGGAAACTTTGCCATGGCAAATTATAACATGCTGTCTAAAGTATTAACCATAGAAGAAAGCAATTTTTGTATATGTTCACTGAGGGGAAAAAAATAATACAAATCTGGCTGTTTAGAATTGTCAAGGGTGACAGAATTTTATAGGAAATAATTTAAGGGATTTTGCATGATACATTCTTCTTGACATCTTCAAAACAAGGTCCTTATTCTTTGCAACAACTTTTGAATTAATAAAAGCAAGGCAAGAGTTGAATATTGGGATTTTTATTATAATTATGTGGCTCAAATAACTGGCAGTAAAGACAAAAACATTATATTTAGTTATGCATTTATCCTACACCACCATCATGCAAATCTATAGAGTAAAGAATCTTTATGTAAAATTTATTTTAGTCTCTGAACTTACATTTAGTGGCTAAATTGTCATGGTTTACAAGGAAGTGGTAAATGCTGGCTTGTGTTCGTTTGAACAGAGACTTTTTTTGAAGTCCAAGAATGAGCAGTCATTCAACACATGCAAGCAACAGTTCACAAGAATACTTCGATTTCAGCTCTTTGCTGCTTCGGTCATCTTGAGAATTAAAGCAACAGTTCAGATTTTTTTTCTATGGTGCAAGAATACTCTCTGCAGCTGTACCTAAGTACCTAACTCCGCTGTCAGTATCAGGACCACAGGTAGCTTTATTAGCAATTGTGTAACCAGTACATTCTCCACGTCACTGTTACTAATTCCAAAAGTAGCACTGAGATCAGCCTGGCTCTTTCATTCCTTGAATCTTTGAACAATGAGTGTAAGGTACTATGAAAATAGAAAATAGAATTTTTATTCTAATATCATCATTGCAATTGAAAGGATGCAACCTATTCCAGGCTCAAGCTCTTTAAAATTTCCCTCTTTGCATTTGATGCAGTTCTTTACGTTGTTATGACACACAAAAAACCCCATTACACTACAGAAAATACAGACAGACGAAACTATCTATAGAAGATTATTTAACTCCTGGATATTTTATTGTGCTCGCATATCCTAATTTAGACAGTTCAGTTGAGGAAGGAAACACAAAACACAGAGGGCAGGACCCTCAAAAAAAAAAGAAAAGGAAGAAAGAAAAAGGAAAAACATTTGACATTGCAAAAGGGGAATGTGCTAGAATAAAAAAAGTAAAATGAAGGCCCTGGGACAATGACTTCCAATGCCCTGATGACTGTTTCCATTTTCTAATTTTGTGTGTATAAGCATAACATGTGCCCAACTTCGTATTTTTGAGGCAACTCAATAAAAAATCGAAATACAGGGCGTTTTATGCTGTGATGAACCTATAGCAATGCAATTGTGATAGGTAATCAGTAATACTTTCTGGTAAACTATCTGACCTAAACAAAGACAGCTATAAATGGCCTGCTGCAGTAAACTCACAACTGTGTGTTTAAAATAGATGATGTGTTTGACATCTTAAAAAGTGATGAATATTACTTAACAAAAGCAAAAAGCTCAGCATGTCATGCTCAACAAGCATATAGAAAACACTTGCATTGTTCTTTTGAGGCATTTTGTAAATGTTCTTCAAAAAGGAGAAGAGCAGAAAAATATTTTTGTTTTCTGTACATAATAAAACTGATTTTGTTTTCTATTTGGACTAGATAGAAACAAGAAATAATTATTACATGGATAAAATTAATATTCTTCTGTTCATAAAGCTACATTTCCCCTTGAGAAATTTTCCTTTATGGAAAAATAAAGCCACCTGAATTTTCTCTGCAAAACTGCAAGCAAACTGAAGCGTTTGCATTGCACATAAAATAGGTGGCAAATTTTAATGGATTTTCTGAAATTCTCAATAATTTTGCCACAGATTAAACTGGTCTGGCTCTACAGTCCTATACAATATATATAAGTGGAGAGATAGCCCCTTTTTCTTCCCCATGCAACAAAAACGTATTACTTAAGGTCTAAGTACAGAGTACACTATTATTAATGACAGTGCAAGTGGCAGAATATTCCACTGTGAAGATGTTTTGCAATGTTGCAAGTGAGGATAAATAGTTTAATTTGTGATCTAAGTCTAACTGAGAAAGAATTGGCAAATAATGCTTTAAGACATTTTGCATATTTTCCTATTTTCTCCTTTTCCACTCGAAAGTGCTCAACTAAGTCTGAATTTGAACTTTAAATGTCAAAGTGGTTTCATAGTACATGGCGCAATGAATGGACAGTTCATGAGCTAGTTTTGTAAAGCTTCAGCATTGGCTCTTAATTTCTTGAACCAAACCAAAAGAGATTAAAGGTTGTGTTTCTATTTCCAGCTTTTTTAAGTGGGTTAGGGGCCTTCTCCTTTGGAGCCGTTTCTAGTTACTCTCTGTTATTACTGCAACATGAATACTGCTGAGGATTTTGTTCAATTGGCATTCAAGTTCACAGTCCACATTGTGGTTGCTTGAAACTCTTTTTTTCCTTCAAGGATTATTTTTATTTAATTGCTAAAAGCCCACAAACTAACCATTTCAAAGGAAGAGATCTTTCTAATATGGAACAGTAAATTCGCCCATAAAAATGGAGTAAAAACAGCCTTATGTGTCCACAAGAACCTGAGAACAGTTTAGGACCAAAGTAACTCTCAGGCTTCACACTGCAGTATTTTGCTTTCTTCATGCAGAGGAAAGGAAAAAAGGTGCCGTGGAGAAGAATTACAGAGTTACTGTGTCTCTGTACACTTACAAAATGCAGGGAAAGGCAATTACCTAGAAAGACCCAGAAACGTCTAGAAATAAAGCATGACAGATCCTGGACACACCTAATACAGTACAACTTTATTTTATGTTTTACTCAAGAGTGAACTGTGTCTTACTCAGTCAGCTAGAGAAAATTAAATTGTTAGTACCTGGTGGAAAAAAAGCATTAGAGACTGTCTTTCAGGCTCAGCAGTGTCTACAGAGAGGGCAAAGTCCCTCTGTCTGAATTATTTTGAATCCAGACAGCGAAGTGCTGTTTTACCAGCAAGACTGGTTTGCTGTGAACACAAGGACCAGCATGCTACCAGCTGAAAAATCACCAGCTGTTTGTTTCTGTGTTTAAAGGTCTGGGGAAGCTTTCAAAAAATTGTGAGTCCTGCCTTTCTACTCTGGCCTCAGGGAGTCTACTGACACAATCTGCCTACTTCACAGAAGTCATCCGTGGGGTAACAGCACTGAGTCCTGTGTTGACACACAGGGGCTAAAATAAACATAACTGTGGCACTTAACATTTTCATTGAAATTTAACTGCATGTTTTCGTTATGATGCTCATTTCCAAAAAAATAAACCAGAAACTGCCACATACGGAAAGCTGATTCTGACGTTTGTGTTTACATAGGTAAAATTTTGAATGTGCATTCTGCAAAAAAATAGTTATAGTTCATCATTACCTCTCACTGGGCAGCATTGCCTCACTCTTTCAAAACTTTCGAGTGAGACCACCATTTTTGTAGTTCTCACTATGACTAACTTGTGCTTAGCCAGGCAGAGCATTTTAAGCACTCCAGTTCTCAAACCATCTATGAAATGTCATGAAGAAGAGGAGAAAATTAAAAGCAAGAGCTGCAACTTAGGAGTTTCCATATATTGTCTTTGTGAATGTACATTGATCTCACATACTGGTGTCTGAGATGTTCCTTTCATGTCTAATGCAGAAAGTAAGTGTCCTATGAACTGAAAAACGGGGGTTCAGAGGAAAAATGTAAAACAGCTCTCAATGGACGTGGATGCCCGCATTTAATCCCATGGAGGAAGGAGAGAATAGTAATGTTGTCTATACTGAAATAATTTTTTAAAAAATGTTATTGTAGTTGGTTTAAATGCAGCAATTCTAGCCTGAGTCTGCATTATTTCTGCAAGGTGCTGTAGTTGGAGACCTGCCACTGGGAAATCTCCCAGCCATTCGTACGGCTACTGTTTTACTTTGCTTGGCTCAAAAGAAAGGAAAAAAAGCTGTGTGGAAAAATCGTGGTTTGTAGGAGGAATTGCAGTGCCTCTGCGAACTCATGAAGTGCAGGGCCAGGTAATTACCTAGAAAGGCTGAAGGAAACATCAGCCAGTAAAGCAGAGCAGCTACTGGACATGCCCAATGTAGGAGCTGTGCTATACATGCCACCAAGGTAAGTAGTAGGTGACTGTCACTTGAGAGAATAGGACACTTAGTTTCATGCCGACAGAGTGGTACAGGAGCCTCTGATCACTGGTGGTTTCCACCTGAAATGTCACAAAGAAGTCACTTGCCATGTGCAAGGTTTTCCAGGCGCTCCAGATCTATGCGGTAACACACATCTGAGTGTGTGCGTGACTTTGCACGGGCTTGTGTGTGTTTGGTTTAACAGTTTCCTGATCAGAAGACCTCTCATGTAGTTAACTGTCACAAAGTGGATGGATTCTTATAATGAAACTGAAAGAGGGGAAAACACCCACCACAAAATTATGGGGAGGTAGACTTTTGAAACCAGAGCTTCAAAGCAGTTTAATTGTTACAGCCACATTTTTCTCAGACTTCAAGACCATGCTGGTTACAGGTCCTATTCAGATAAATATCCTTACCTCATAATCAGGATTAATTACTTTCATACTTAATGTTCTTTTCATAGGAAAATTATTAAAATGACTTAATAGTCAGCTAAATTTCGATAGTTTCAGTTTGAATGGGTTATCAAAGACCATGGGTAGATTTATATCTCTGTGGTGCCGAAGGTTTCCTTTGCTGTAATCTGCAACTACTGTTAAGTACTTCAGGTTTCTGAAAGGGTAATTTCAGTGTACATTTTTAAGGTGTATGGCCAGATGTTACAGACAGAGTCATGGACCTCACAGGCATACAAGGAGCCTGCAATGCCAACGTACACAATTTAGTTTTTGAAACGAGATTAAGATTTTATAAAAAAAGGAGCAAATGGAGGAATATAAATGAGAGACTTTTTGCCATATCCATTTTAATAAACCTCTATAGAGAACACCACATGTGTTGCACATATTTCCAATGTTTGGTATCTGATTTTAGCACAACATGTCGAAAATATGTCTCATCATTATTAGGAGAATGAGATGATTCCAGGAAAAGTGCAATTATGAACTGTCACTCTCTAGCAGAATGTCAGGCATCACCCACAAGCTCAAATCAACCTACTTCCCAAAAATATGTCAGCAGAAGAAGGGAGATTTTGTTTTCCACATTAGCACCATATAACACCTGCCGGCCTGATCAGCTTTCCAAAACGGGAAATGCTCATTGGTCAGCAGCAGCCAAAAGTAGTTAAGAGCTGATGAACATGGTTTTACCGTATGTAGGAAGTAGTGTCAGCAAAAGCCTGCGCTGCTGGTGTGATACTCCTTCAATTTGAAGAAAACTACCACAGAAGGATTATGTGTTTACAAGACACACACTGTGCTGTATCAGAAGGAAGAGAATTTCTCACAACTCTTTTCTTTTTCTTTACCCAAATAGATTTTGTTTCTACAGAGATGAGATTGAGGGATATATTTTCTTCAGTTTTTCTTTTTTACTGCTTTTGCTATATTTTCAAAGAGTATGAAACATACTACTTATACATACTCAAATCGTCAAAAAAACCAACACTTATTGATTTTCACAGCAAAAAACTTCCGGGACACCAACTTTTTTTCCCCCTTTTCAAAATATTTGCATGAAAAAACAAAGCAAAACCAACCCACAAATGGCTCAGCACTGTTACAAAGCTTCTTTATAAAACAAATCTCCCACCAGAATCAATGGGATGTCACTGTGTGGTTTGCTTTGGATTAGTTTAAAAGGAATAATGCAGGCAAATCATAACCAAAGCAGATTTCCAAAGAACATCTTGCCCCATGTAGTCAAAATTCATCATAGCTGTGCATGCAACAGAATACACAACAGTTTTGCCAGCCTGTGGGAAGAGTAAACATCTTCTCACACTGAGCTTTGTAGCAGTGTCAGATACTTAGGAACACAGCACATTGACCATTGCAGAACCCAATTTTTAAGTAGCTGGCCAGCTCTGGAACTCACTGTCCTACCTTTGGGTGTCTGGGTTTCCCAAAGCCATGCCTATAATAAGAGAGAAGAATGCCTAATCTTTGAACCTTCAATAGCCAGCATGCTGTACAGAGAATGGGACCCCCCCATTGTATTCTGCTAAAGATGCTCCAGTGTCACGTAGAACAATTAAACAAGACTCGAAGCCAAAGATGGAGCAAACAGAATTTCTATGTCTTCTTGTAATGTAGGAGACATATTGTTATGCCATTCTGTCCTAGATTGCAGTGTAAGATGTAAACAAGAGTACGTATTCTGTTACCACCTTCACAAGCTGTTAAAGCAGGTGGGGCAGTGCTCGTTATCTCCTACCATGACTCATCCCTGATAACTCCCTCTGGGGGCTATCTCTGTTAATGGGCAATCAAGGACCCACTGCATGACTCAGAACTACATCATCCCATTGTGAGATGCTCTGCCCAGGGGGAGGGGCCAAGCATTCCCACCTGGACAATCTGGGGTTTGGAACAGCACAAGCAGTCCTACCTACTGGATTCCCAGAGGACAAGAGGTACCACTGGACCTTCAGGTGAAGATGAGACCCTTCTACAGGATCACCACTTCAACAGGACCACTTCGTCTGGGCTGCTACCACCAACCTGACCTGGAGTCAGGTTGTATCCTGACTCTGTCAGTGTTCTTGTACTATTGCATTTTTTTTAATTTTACTATTAAATTATAATTCTGACTTGTGATCTCCCACTGGTTTGTTTTGAAACTAGTACTCATTCCAAACTGCAAAGTTTCTCTAAGCCAGGGACTGAGGGTGATGAAAATAAATGCAGGAAACGATCAAGAAGTATAACACAAGCACACCAGCCCTCTGTAAAAGAGGATGTATTACACAAAATGTTCACTTCAGCTTAGTCTTGACAGGAATGAAAATGTCACATAAACTGAAGAGAAAGTTATAAGAGAAAAATCTCTGTGAAGTAATTAGAGATATCTGTAACTTCATACAACGTAAAAACTTGTTTTCCCTCTAAATTCTCAGAATCTTAAGTGAAGGAAGAAGTAAATTTATATGGATGCTGAAGGAGAACTGAAGGTACTAGGGTGCCCTTTTTCTAAATACTTCATGAGAAATTGATTGGAAAACAACCTGTTGACTTGTACAAAGCCAGCTCAAAAAATATTAAGTTCTTGACTTACTTAGGCTGATTCCTGCAATGATATCTGTTTGCATATGAAGAGGAAGCATTTGACACACTACTTTTTGATTTGAGAGGGAAGAGAGGTCTCTTTAGGACTCAATAATGCTATGAGTCTTCTCTACCCAGAACCTACAGAAGAACTTTGCCCATATTAATGGCTCTGAGCATCTTAGGTGGTTTTTGGTGTAAGGGAACTCATTTCTCAGAAAGCTTAAGCATAACCAGTGAGAAGCTAAAAATCCCATGCAATAGGATAGAATTTGTGCAGGAATTTATATAATGGGTAAGATCTGTGTACAGGTAGTAAAGAGAAATTAGTTTGTGCTTGACAGCAGCTGCTGGATTCTGTTGTCGGTGATCAATGCTTTCAACTCTAGATAAGATGTGTTGCAATAATTCATTTAGCTCTCCTTCTACTAGCAGGCATTTATGAGCCTCAATCATCAAAGTGTTTGAAAATAGAAGTTTTTTTCTCTCTTTGGGTTTTCATTCTTCCTATCAGTAGTAGAAAGGCTTGACCCACGTGCTGGTTCTTTACTTTAATGTTGGCCAGTGTTTCTTCTGTGTTTTCCATGCCCACGGGGAACAGGTGGTGTGGTCTGTACCGTGAGATATTGAGAAAACTTACAATATGCTTTTCGAGAGAAAAACTGACATGAATTTTTTCTAAAACTTCATGATTTTGTGACAATGAATTTGTTTTCTTAGAATTATCAAAATAAGATTTTCTTCTCTCAGATCCTCAGCAGAGGATTTTTGTTTGAAGACTTCACTTTCTTACTCTCAGCCATGTCGTAGAACCAAGTTTGCTAGATAGTCAATGCATGCAGTTGGTTCGTGTCAATTAAGTCCATGGGACCTGAAAAAACCTTGAATTAAGAGGACTGTTGCATTTGAGTTGAAGGGTTGTCTAAATGAGTAGGTTTGAATAGAATCTTGTTTTCAGTGGTGATATTTAGAATACTGTTAATGAAATTCTGCAAAAGCTTGTCAATAAAAAGATAATATTTAGGTCATGCTATTATATGTCTGAACACATGCAAGTCACTCATATTCAGATGAAAAATTCTGAGGAAATTGTTAGGATTTGCTTGTATATGACTCACAGCTATTTGTGCATTCTTGAATATTTCCATATTTTTTTATAATTTTTTCTTCAATGCAGAAAACTGTTACATTTATTTTGCATGAAGTAGGTTTCTAAGCTGTTGTTTTCTCTGCTTCCTAAGTAATCACCTGCCTCTAAAACCAGAGTCTTGGAAGAATAAAGAGCGGATCCAGAAGCAGGGGCTTTAAGTTTGGGAATCAACTAATAAAGAGCATAGCTTTTACAGGCATCAATCTTTACTGCCTTGTGACTGATGGTACCTATCTTGGTACGCAGTCGGTCAGGCTGTAAAGGAATATGCTGTCTTTTTCCTGTGATGCTGCTTGCTGCACAGCACCCCCTAAGCCTCCTCCTGATGAAGGTCCTTGAGTATGTTTTCTGAATATAATTTCTCTACTGGAAAAATCACATTGTGGTATCAACTGTGTGTAGCTCACAAAGACTGTGACAAGTTCATTCACACTGGTATATTTCCACGGACGTTGACTATTTGTTAATTTACTATACTTACGTAGGCTTTTAATTGTTGTCAGATGTTTTTCCTGTACTAACAATACTAAAAGCTCTGTTGTTCTGTTCACAAACTTAAAGAGGGAGACAAAAGTGGTTTAATATTGCCTAATGATTTCAGCCTTCATTTCTTAGTCTGCATTGTCCAGTCCACTGCCAGTCTCTGCTGTTAGTATATCTTGCCCTCATTTTCCCACCAATTTTTAAGAAGGCTGTGGCAAGATGTACAAAATGGTATTCTACCACATAATAGAAAGACAAATCCTTTCTTCCTTCCTTTCGTCCTTCCTTTCTTCCTTCATTTCTTCCTTCTTTTTTTTTCTTCCTTTCTTCCTTTCTTTCTTCCTTCCTTTCCTCTTTTTTTCTAATCTACTCCCTTTTTGTCCAGTTCCTTTGGTCTCTCATTATGTACATTATATTATGTTAGAAAAAACTCTCCATAAAAGTAATATACCAACATCCTCAGTGAGCTCTTGAAGTGTCCACTTTCATGATGATAGGAACCAGGACAGCCAGTGAAGCCCTGGTCTTTTATAGTCTGCTGTTAAAAGTACAGAATGTCTTCATGTCTCTATCGTGTCACAAACATAAAACAGTAATAGGGCTCACTTCTGAAAGCAATGTTAATTAAAAAAATATTTGTACCATTATTTTATTTGCTAATAAAAAGCAATACGGAAAACTCAAGCCATTTGAAACACTTCTGTATAAAAATAAACCTTGAGAGTAGATCTAATCCTTCTCACTAATATAAACATTTAATTGATTGCCTTCAAACATTTTTAATAAGGATCTTCATGATAATCTGAGAAAAAAAACAAACTAACCTATGACACCAGGATTTCTCTGAAATAACTAAGGGGTCAAAAAGTAATCTTTAACTGGAAATGATCTTCTAATATGTGGGTTTTTTCTCATAAATATTATAAACCTTATTCTTTGAAAACAAAGCCTCATGTACTGCAAGTATGACATAGTCGGAGATGTGTTTGAATAGCAAATAGTGAAGTTCTAAATCTGAAGGATGGTAAAGTAAAAAGCCCAAAGACACATAGGATGTATCTACTCAAAAATTATGCTCAAGAAATTTTGTTTTTCAGAAAAGCTGTGTTTTCATGAGGCAAGGTATTGGATGGCTAAAAAGGTGTGTATGGAAATAGTATTCTAATGCTACTGCTCTTTATGGCAGTAAGAGACACTTTTACCATACAGTTAACTTTCTCAGACATTTTGGCTTAAATTTTCTTTAGAGTTTAGCATCTTTCTGCATTATTTTTAGTAAAATAGACCAAATATAAACAACAACAAAAATTAGAATCTTAGAATGGTTTCTGTCAGAAAGGACCTTTAAGATGATCTAACTCTGACACTTCTGCCATGAGCAGAGACACCTTATATGAGATTACTCAAAGCCTGATACTGAGCACCTCCAGGAATGGTGACTCCACAACCTCTCTGGACAACCTGTTTCAGTGACTCACCACATCACAGTAAAGAATTTCTTCCTAATGTCTAATCTAAACTTAGCATCTTTCAGTTTAAAGCCATTACTCCTTGTTCTATCAATACATGCTTTTGTGAAAAGTCCCTCCTCAGCCTTCTTGCAGACCACTTTTAGATACGGAAAGGCCAAAATGTTATTCTCTGTGTTGTATAACCCAGTCCCGCTGAGTCTGATTTCATAGGAGAGGTATTCCAGACCTCTGATCACCTTTGTGTCCTTCCTGTGGAATTGGTCCCACGGGTCAATAGCCTTCCTGTTCTAGGGACCCTGGAGCTGAATACAGTGCTCTGTGTGGAAATAGAAGGGGACAATCACCTCCCTCAACCTGATGGCCATTCCTTTTGATGCAGCTCAGGATGCAGTTGTCCTTCCAGGCTGCAAGTACGCATTGCTGGGTCATATCAACATTCTTGTAAACCAACACCCCTGTGTCTTTCTCTGTATGGCTACTCTCAACTAATTCTCTGTCCAGCCTGTATTTGTGCTTGGGATTGCCCTGATACAAGTGCAGGACCCTGCACTTGGCCTCGTTGAACCTCATGAGATTTACACAGGCCCACCTCTCAAGCTTACCAAGGTCCCTCTGAATGGCATCACTTCCCTGCAGTATGACAGTATCACACACCTTAGTGTTGCCATGAACTTGCTGAGGATGCACCCAATCCTATTGTCTGTGTCAGTGACAAAAATGCTAAAGGTGCCAGTCCCAATACTGACCCTTGAGGACACCACTTGTCACTGCTCTTCACTTTCTTCTCTCGGAGTGCAACCATCCAGCCAAGTCCTTATCCATCAAGCTGTCCATCCATCAATTCCATGTCTTTCCATTTTAGAGATGAGGATGTCATGTGGGACAGTGCCCAGTGCTTTGCTCAAGGCCACATAGACGATATTTGTTTCTCTTCCTTACTCACTATGTCTGTGTCACCATCATAGGCAGCCACCAAATCTGTCAGGCAAGATTTGCCCTTAGTGCAGCCATGTTGGCTGTTACCAATTACCTCTTTATTTCACATGTGTCTTCACATAGCTTCCAGGAGGATCTGCTCCATGATCTTGCTGGACCTTGAGGTGAAACTGCCTGGCCTGTTGATCCATGTCTCCTGTTCTTCCCTTTTAAAAACAAGTTTTAGATTTCCTCTTTTCCGGTCAGTGAGAACTTCACTGCACTGTTGTAACTTCTTACATATGATGGATAGTGGCTTAGCCACTTCTTTGGCCAGCTCCCTCAGGACCCGCAGAAATACCTCATCAGGTCCTGTGGACTTGTGAAGCTTCACGTTCCTTAGATATTTTTGAACCTGATCTTCTTCTAGAGCAGGAAGTTCTTCATTCTCCCAGCCCCTGGTTTTTCCTTCTGTGACTTGAGCAGTGTATCTGGTTTACTTGCCAGGGAAGATTGAGGCAAAACAGTCATTGAGTACATCAGCCTTCTCAATATCATGAGTAACCAGGTCTCCAGTCTCCTTCTGGAGACGGCACACATTTTCCCTACTCTACATTTTACCACCAATGTGCCTGTAGGAGCTTTACTTGTTCCCCTTGACATCCCTGGCCACATTTACTTCTATCAGGGGTTTAGCTTTTCTCCCTGATTATTGTCTGGAATCATTCTGGACAGTTTCTGTGCATTCCACACACAATGCTTCTGCTGTTTGTAGGCTTCCTTTTTGTGGTTGACTTTGTCCAGGAGCTCCTTATTCATCCAGACAGGCCTTTTAGCGTTTTTGCCTGACTTCCTCTTTGTTAGAATGCATTGCTCTTGAGCTTGGAGGAGATGATCATTAAATACCATCTACCTCTCTTGGGCTCCTCTTCTCTCCAGGGTTCTGTCCCATGGCACTCTACCAAGGAGGTCCTTCAAGAAGCCAAAGTCACCTCTACTGAAATCCAGCACAGTGAGCTCCCTGTGTGCTCTCCTTGTTTCCCCAAGGATCTCAAACTCCACCATTTCATGGTCACTGCAGCCCAGCCTGCCCTTCAGCCTCACATTCCCCACCAGCCCCTCCTTCTCGGTGAGAATAAGGTCCAACTTAGTGCCTGTCCTCCTTGGCTCCTCTATCACTTGGAGAAGGAAATTGCCATCAATGCATTCCAGGAACCTCCTGGATTGCTTACGCTCTGCTGTGCCCTCCCTCCAACACATGTTTGAAGGCTCCTGAAGTCCCCCATGAGGATCATGGCTTGTGAATGTGAGGCTGCTCATACACATCTGTAGAGGGCCTCATCAGCTCGGTCTCCCTGGTCATGTAGCCTGTAGTAGATGCCCATAATAAAATCCCCTGTCTCTGCCCCCACTTTAGTACTGATCCAGAAGCTCTCAGTCGGTTCCTCATCCATTCCCAGGTGGAGTTGCAAGCACTCCAGGTGTTAATTGACTGTGGGTGACATGTCCTCCTCATCTCCCCAAAAAAGCCTACCAAGAGCAAACAGTCTGTCAGAGAGCAAAAGGACTGCATTGGTCCATATGGGAAAGTAAACCGAGAACCAGCAGCTACAGCAAGGCAGGTGGGGTGGCAGCTTTTCAGGCAAGGGCTCAGAACAAGGAGAGCAGAGTGAGGCTGATTCTGGAAACCACATCAGCAATGAGTCCAATGATCCCTGAGCAAGCTCAAAGTGACAAGGCAGGCCTGAAGTCAAACCCTGAAGTAAGGTCTGGGCAGGGTCTGAACCAGCAAAGTACATGGCTGGGCACTGGCATGGCTGCAGTGGAGTTCAGTGATCAACTGCCTGACCTCATCTGCAGCCCCCAAGCAAAGCAAGGAGGCCCTGTGCTGCTTTTCACCGCTCTTTCACAGGACTTTTTACCACTGCTTCGTCCCCGGCTACACAGAAAGGATGTCAGAACCAGCCTTGAGCAGAGGCAGCCAAATCTGTAACAGAAATAAAATAACTAGGATACTGAGCCTCAGTAAAACTTTTGAAGGTACACTGGAGTCCCATAGGGAAAGTATTTTCTTTTCATTTCATGAACTTTGTAACTTGTTCAGAGAGCTTATTGATCCATATCTCCCACTTTGTAACCTTACAGCAATGTAGCATAAACTAAGGACAAGAGACTACATAAAAAAGAGGTTTGAGATTCAGAACTGGAAGAGAGCAGAACTGACCAAGGAGCAGTTCTGGTTCAGCAAGTTTTTAGTGACTTACTTGGTTGTTTGAAGTGCAGTGTGTTTAGGCTTTATATATCAGAACCAAGAGAAATGAGAACAGTATCATTGGTTAGAAGGGATCAGCTGCTGCAACGGGAAGGGAATTTACTTCTGGAGTCACCACATGGACACGAGAAAGGAAAGGTTTCTTTTCTTGCACTTAAGAGGTTTACTTCTTTCTGCTTTATGGCTGAAGCCCATTAGGTAGCATGAAGGAAAATTGTCAGAAAAACCCTGTGTCAGGCCACCCCAAGGTAGGACAGCAATCCCCATATCTGGAGAAAAAGAACATATTTAATATTTTCATAAGCGAGGAATCCTCAGGCTTATTTCTTCACTCAGAAGGCCCGACTTAGATTCCCCCCCCCACATTTTCTGAAGCTGGAGCATAGGTAGATAAAGGTGAAATGAACTACACACAGTCCTGTCCCTCACAGCAGTGTTTAAGCTATCTAATTTTCAACTTTGCAAGTAGGCCAATAGAAAACTTGTGAGCTGGACATTCTTTTCAAAGTGATAAGGAGAAAGTTCTCAGAGTGTGTAACATTTCTCAGGATTATTGTTTTACAAGCATGTAGAGAAAGACATAGTGATGAAGAAGTCCGAAGTCTGTCAAAATTGTGTTCAATCTCAATTATCTTAAACTTCTCTCTTGAATAATAGCGTTATTGAATTGCTGAAAATGTTAAAAGCTTAGTCTGTATATTATATGTCATCAGAGATGTAGAAAACAAGATAGATACAAGTCTCAGGGTAATGGTGCTTCAGTAGTTCTACTGCTATGATGGGGCACCTTTATGCAAATCTAAACTAGTCTGCAGCATGCAATTCTCTCCTTTGAAATTTCATTTATTTAAGTCTTTATTTCTCTATGGTGTATGAACATACAGTTCTATTCAGATAATATGAGGCAGCTAGATGATCTGCAATTGATAGAAGCACAAATTAAACATTTTTCTTGGCTTTAATGTTAAAGTGGAGTTCATCTGACCCGACAATTTGATGACAAAAAGATTCTGAATACCTCATAAGCATGGATAAGTAGCTAGCAGAGTGTCCTCCTCTCCCTCTCTGTTTCCATAATATAATTATGCAACACTAACACTTTGCTGAGAAAAATTCAAATAGCCAGTTCAGCAAACCAGGTGCAGCCGTGGATGTGACTATTCTTTGTTAGACACACTTCAAGAATAGTTTTTAAACCAGCCAATGAGACTGGAAACAGACCTGGACGCATAAAATGAAAAATTCAAAGCTGAGCCTATAAACAGCTCTGTGTTTTTTATTTAGCTAATTTAATTACATGAACTTAAAACAGACCAAACAGCAACATTCTTCTATAACTTGATGCATTTTAGATGCTGTGAGTGTTTTCTTGTGGGAGAGAGAAGAGAGGCACACAGAGCTCTCTCTGAAAGCAATTAAATACTAATAACAGAGAGTGACATCATGCTGCATGACTTCTTCAATTAGAACACCAAGTCATTTCTGACTTAATCATTCCCACTTGTTAATTTGTTCTCTAGAAGTCTTAACAGA
The DNA here is from genome assembly GCA_003713295.1 of Parotia lawesii. Lineage (NCBI taxonomy): Eukaryota > Metazoa > Chordata > Aves > Passeriformes > Paradisaeidae > Parotia > Parotia lawesii. The sequence continues at coordinate 111,119 of RAHM01000337.1, read as the reverse complement.
CCTGCTTCTTGTCCCAATTTATAATAGGATTTCTGATTCAGGCACCTTTTAAACAGAATTCCAGTTGGATGCAGCTTGCTATTAGAACAGAATCTCGTGTTTTTCCTACAGCAGAACAGGACATGCGTGGCTCACCTGAAAAACTGATACAAAGTAAATAAATTAACATAAGCACTTTCATTTTCTCTTTAGCAAGGATGTGGACTGAATCCTCACATTACTGAGACTAAATAGAAGTTTTGCCATTGACTGCAGCAGAAAGCAAACTTAGCCCAGTTTATGTAAATTACTTTTCACCTTCCCAAGAGCTCACCATACAGTTTGTAAGAAAATTGTGATTTTATGTCTAATCATATATTTAAAGTACTTGGGGAAAATAAAGCAGAATTTGTAACATTGAGCATTTAAAGAATATTACTAGAGTAGGAATAATCAGGGATATTCCTATTTATTATAAGGCATTAAGTATGTGATTTGGATCTTGCTATGCATAATCATTTTTGGTTCTCTAACCTGAAAATATTTCCCATTCTGTGTTCTTATTTACGAATATTGACATGTTGTTGAAACCTTCTGTTTTTCCATCTTTTGTGCTCTAAATCTGAATGACTGACATTTCAACTATCTGTTTCAAAGTAGTACAGCAAAAAGGTAATACCTTTCTCCTTAAAAGTCATTAATAACTTCAGAAAAAAAAATTTAAAAACAAAGCCTTGTTTTCCATCCTCAAAGCAGGTTTGACTCATAGGAGGTCACTTTCCACTGAAGTCATTGTTCACTATCGGTTCCAAAATCCTTTCTAACAATTGACAGGCCTCTCTAATATTTATTACAGCTCTTAATCTTGCATATGATTTTGACTGATTCGACAGTGGTTTTGGGAGTAATTATTTACAAGGCTGTCAGAACTATAATTGGGCCTGTGAGGTGAATTGAAGCTTGTCTGAGCTGAACATATCCTGGACAGTGTAACTGAAGACAACCCCACTCTGATGTATATAAAAAAATACAAATATTATGACCTTTTGCAAAAAGTATATAAAGAGAGGAGGGAAAGAAGAAAGGAGAAAAAATATATGTGCTGAATAAACAACAAATACCAGGATCTGCAACAGTTCTGGAGGGAAGAAAATATATCATTGTATCGGAAAAGGATAATATGTTTTTTTAATGTCTTTTTTCATGAAGTTTTACAAGCTCAGTATCTTCAAAGTGAAATTCAGATAAATGTGAGTAAAGCACTAGAATTTCAAGACCTCACCTGAACTGAAGCTTCTATCTACATTTTTCAGGACATCTTCAGTACTTTTGTCTGTGAAATACTTCAGAAACTTAAGCCAATAAGCCCTCCACACAGCCCTGCAAAACACATAGTATCCCCATTTTACAGCTGAAGAAAGATTAAGTAACTTGGATTAGGCCACAAGAAAATGATGCTTCAGAGCCAAATTAGAGATTTATGGTTTCTAGTTCTGTGCTCCAACCATTAAATCACATCTCTCCATCCAGCCATGACTATTAACAAACTGACTTCCAAATTAACAGTGAAACATGATCTGGCCGTCCTTTTGTAGTATCCCTCTTCTTGCTTCTTCCTTTTTCAACAAAGTGCTCACAGACTTTATTTCCTAGTGAAAACTGAAATACTGGGACCAGCTAGTGGTATGATGTTAATGCGGAAAAGTCCCTGTGCGACAAAAGTGATCCAGAGATTTCTGCAGTGCAGAAGGTCGTGCATCTGGCATCTGCACCTGGTGAAAAGCTATTCAAAAGAAAACAGTGGAGCCATTTTCCAGTGGTTACACATGTGCCTCCCACAGAGAGCTGCAGCTTCTGGCTCAGGGTATGGACAGGAACTCTGTTACTGCTCTCTACTTTTTCAACAAGAGAAACTTACACCAATTTAGATGGCTCTTCATTACTAAGTATATGGTCTGTTAGTCTGCTCTACGTCACCTTTCCTCCCAGTTAACAGTGGGCGAAAATCTCTAGTAATCATCTTCATTTATTGTTTTTCATTTCCCAACAGAGTGTAGGAATAGAAATGAAAACATTCCAGTTAGATCAACAAGTGCCACATTTTTCAGATTACTAAAACCCAATAATTCAGTGAACAGCTTCTAAAGATTTCACCAGATATTTGTTTCTTTCTTGTATTTTGCTCTGCCTTATCACTTATTTTTGTGTAGCCATGTTATTTCCACTTTACCAGTGTGGGAGAAATCCTCATCCCTTTGCAGCCAAAGGCAACAGTGAGTATTTCCCCGTGCGTTAAGGTTTTACCACATGCATGTGATACATGTGCAGTGCACAGAATTATAGCTTCTTGCTACTCTAGAATATTCCAAATATACCATCTTTCTACCTGAGAGACACAAATCTGCTATATCCTCCACAGCAGTAAATTTTCTAGGATAGATGGAGAAATCCGTCTTTGCATAATTCCAGTGGACTAATTAGGGTGACATCAGGACACAGCATCTGTTTCAGGAGCTGAGACCCACCTTGCCAGGATGTGAAGGTATAAAGATTTTACCACAGGCAAAAAACTGACATTTTTTGGTTCCTTTCCTAGGCTTACCATATCCTACAGGGAATATTGTTGGTGGGTCACAACTGAATGTTAATCATTTGGAAGAAAGTACAGTCTCACTCAGCAGGGATATACAAGATACTGTAATGTGAAAAGATACAAATCCTGACTTAGAAAAGCTCAGAACATAGGGGAGAGGAGAAGGGAAGGAGGGAAGTGTGTAGGCAGAATGATGGACAGATGGACTGGTTATAATAACAAATTACGTTAGGGTCACTCTTTTGAAAGACTTTCTGTGAACCAAAAGTTGTTCTGACAAGTAGATGTCCTTGCAGAACATGGAGAAATTTTTTTCTGAGCAAATACCTCTGTTTGCTGGGCAGGCAGAGGTGAAGTCAGGTCATAGCCTACCTCCAAGCCTTGAGGTCTGGATTCTCTCCCACTCACCACAGCTGGTGCTGGACTGAGGAGAAAGCCAGGCCCAGATATTTAATTCCTGTTAATATAGCACATTAGGAAAATTGCATCCAGCTTTGCTGCCAAGGCAGAACCACAAGAAGTTTGCCAGTTGTGCCAACTGGTTTCAGTCCCATCATTCTCATCCTTCATTAAATTACAAGACAGTTGGTAAGATCAGAAGACTGGGTTTGAAAAAGATATTGAGAAAGCCTGAATTACCCAGAGCTTTTCCTGAGTTTGAAGTACGGTGCTGCAGTCATGTTGAGTGCTGCTGGGTGGCACAGTTCAGCTGACTTTCTGGGCGATGCTATAGCACTGTTTCTCAGCCTAGCAGTGCACAGCAAAGGAGCGTGTATGCATATTTGCTTTGAGGCTACCCTTGTCTTACCTCTGACATGACAAAATTTGAGAATCAGAGAGGAGGAACTGCCTTCAAAGTTACCCAGGTGATGGTGTCATCAGAAGACCTTTCGCCAAGTGGTGTGGGCTGCATGCCTATGTAATTTAAAAGAAAATTATTATCTTTGAATTTCATCATACGCTTCTGTGTGGTTTTTTTCTTCTGCTTTTGCATCTGAGATGCTGCAGCAAAATAAAGGCTGCAAAACATGACATCTTTGAGAGCTTTGTGGGTGTGTATTGACTGTCAGTTTCTTCTGAATCCACTAACTTACGGAAATTGTAGACAAGCCTTCTGACTGGAAGGCGTAAATACCTCAACTTAATCAAAAAGATTTTCAAGTGCATCCAACAGCAGTCAGACTACTGAGGCTTTTGTGGTTTCCCGTGTGACACAGGGAATGCCCAAACCCTGATAGGTGAGAAAAGATAGGCACTGTCACCCTGACTTGATTGGGTAACTATTTTATTCATAGGCACGTAAGTTGCCAATTGCAAGTTATGAATTAGAGAACTTATGAGTTGGAAACCTCATTAATGAAAAAATGAATTAATGAATTAGTATATTAGACTAGTCTACAAAGGGGATAGAGCACTTATTTAACATATTTGTATGTTTCTTTCCTAGAAAAAAATTTAATTTATGGAATACCTTGTCCTGTAAATTTGAGAGATACAAATGGACCATGACAGTTGTCATGGTTTTCTGTAACTGTTTCTATAGCTGTGCTATACTTCTATGAAAATATTAGCTGAATGATTTAGAATCCTAGAATCATACCACATCTCAAGTTGTAAGGAACCCATAAGTATCCTCAAGTCAAACACCCTGTTCCTTACACCACTACCAACAGTAAACTGTATGACCAAGAACATTGTCCAGACTCTCCTTGAACTCTGATAGGCTTGGTGCCTTGACCTCTTCCCTGGGGAGCCTGTTCCTGCCTCTTCTTCAGGTGAAGAATCTTTCCCTAACGTCCAGTCTAAACTTCCCCTGAACTAGCTTTGGATTTTCATGTCTTATTGCTGGTGGCTAGAGAGAGGAAATCATCACCTCTCACTCCACTTCCCCTCTGAGGAAGCTGTAGCCTGCAATGGGATCATCCCTCAGCCTTCTCTTCTCCAAGCTGAACAATCCAAGTGGCCTCAGCTGCTCCTCATAAGTGTTGCCTCCAGACCTTTGTAGCATCTCAGTCACCCTCCTCTGGACACAGTTTTATTTCCTTATGTTGTGACACTCGCAGCTGCCCCTAGCACTCAAGGTGAGGTTGCCCCAGTGCAGAGCAGAGCGGGACAATCACCTCCCTTGCCTGGCTGGTGATGCTGTGCCTGATGCACCCCAAGACAGGGCTGGCCCTCCTGGCTACCAGGGCACTGCCGACTCACATTCAACTTGCCATCAATCCAAGAGCCAGGATCTCTTTCCCTGGGGCTGCCCTCTAGCCTCTGATCCCCCAGTTTGTAAATATAATGAGGATTCCCCCACCCCAGGTGAAGAATCCAACACTTGTTAAATTGCATTCAGTTAATGATTGCACAGATCTTTTTTTCTATCCAGTTCTCTCTCCACTCTCAAAGGAGTCCACAGGTCCTCCTAATTTAGTGTCACTGGCAATCTTAATTAATGTACGTTCAACTCCTCTGTCCAGATCATTTACAAAAACACTGAGGAGCACCACCCCTAAAATTGAGCTCTGGGGAACTCCACTTGGCCACGAGCCTGTTGAAACCTCCTTCACTGTAACACTTTGGACCAGACCCATTCACCAATTGTTCATCCATCCCATGATGGACTTGTCTAGTTTATGTGCTGTGTGAGACAGTATCAAAAGCTTTGCTAAAATCCCAAACCACCACATCTACCAGCTTCCTTTGGCCAGCTAGATGGGTGGCCTAGCCACAAGGAAATTAAGGTGGTTAAGCAAGACTTTCCCTTTGAGAGCCTGTGCTGCCTATGACCACTGAAGTCTGCATTGTCTCTCAAGTGTGTGTCTATAAATCCCAGAAAAACCTTATCCATAATTTTGCCAGGCAATAAAGTGAAACTGACAGGACTGTATTTACCAGGGTCTTCCTTCTTACATTTATACTCCCTTCTTGAAAATTGGGACACTTTATAGAAACATAGAATTGTAGAATGGTTTGGGTTGAAAGGACCTTGAAGGTCATCTAGTCCAAAATCTCTGCCAGGGGCAGGGGCATATTCCACTCAGGAAGGCTGCTCAAAGCCCCATCCAGCCTGGCCTTAAACACTTCCAGAGATGGGGCATCCACCACTTCTCTGGGCAACATGTTCCAGTGCCTCACCACCTCCACAGCTACCTCACATTAGCCAGCTTTTAGTCAACTGAGACCTCTCAGACTGTTGAAAAGTAATGGAGAGAGGTCTTGTGATGACATCAGCCAGATCTTTCAGTATCCCGGGAAGAGTCCCATCAAGCTCCATAGACATATGTGCATCCAGCCGGATCAACAAGTCACAAGCAAGTTCAGAGTTAACTGGGAGTTTGTAATTCCTCCAGTCATCATCTTCCAGCTCTCCAGGCTCTGGGGCCCAGGGACTATTACTGCTGTTGAAGACAGAGCCAAAGAAGGCATTAAACCTCTCTGCTTTGTCCACATCCCTATTTGTGAGGTGACCAGCCTCATCAAGTAATGGATCAGTGTTTTCCCTGCTTCTCTCACTGTTAACATATATTAAAAAGCTCTCTTTGTTGTCCTTCACGGTGCCAGCCAGCTGGAACTCTAACTGAGTTTGGCTACATGAATTTTCTTCCTACAAAGGCAAACAACATCTCAGTAGTCCTCCTGTGTTGCCTGTCCTGGTGTCCAGTGTCCATGCACTTTCATTTTCCTTCCAAGTTCTAGAAGATCCCTACTTGCCCAAGCCAGCCTCATGACCCACTTGCTTGACTTCCAACACTTTGGAATTGCCTGCTTCTGCGCTCTTAAGATAGGGGTCTGAAAAAGCTACCAGAATTCATGGACTCCAACACTTTCAATCTTTAGATGTTGTACCTTGCATTTTGTATATCCTCTGGCAGGGCAGGAAGAGCACTTTGAACTAACGCGGATCTTTATACCCAGTATGCCTGCACACGAGCCGCATCTGTGAGGTGGAGGTGAAGTTTCCATTGCCATGGCTTGCAATCTGTGTGGATCCCTCACACTGTGCTCTGGCAATTGCAGTGGTGTTCATGTTAGCAGTAAAGCTCCTATCGATGTCACCCATGCCCAAGCCCAGCCAGTCAAACCTACCTGGCTGCTGGATGGCATTTCACACAAACTATTGCCAGGAGCAATGTGGTGGTAGCCAGAACAAGACCCAGCAGCAGACCTCCCTGCTAAACTTTCTGAGCTTGAGCTTGGTCGTGTCATGGACAAGGTGAAACCAGCTGCAGCAGGTCTTGCTTCTCAGAGAATAGTGTGAGATGTTTGTCCTTCAGCAAGGCTTCTCTGGACCCAGTTAATCTGATTCTCCTGTGGGGTCGCTTGTCACAGATACTGACCTCAGGCAGAGCTCCAACCTGAAGCTGAGCAGTTTGTCTCCTCACGTAAAATTCTCCTGAATACACAAAATACAATTTTGCTGTGCTTCCAAACATACGATTACGTAGTAATCAATGAAAGACTGGTTTTCTCATGTTGGCCTTCAAACTGAGTGAGTAATTAACTCTCCTTCTTTTACAAAAAAGAGTATTTTCTCAGCTTCAAGTCAGACTCCAGACTGTGATTCATTTAGGGTTTTCACAAGAAGTCAGTGAGAAAAGAAGGATTCTAGAGTCACCATAAATACATTTCCCAGATGTCTTACACTTCAGTTGGGATTTGTACAAATGGCCTTTGAGACTAAATGAACCCCACTAATTTGCAGTGCAAAGCTGCCTCTATTGCATTTTCTGTTTGCTACCACAAGCAGTAGGATGACAGCTGGATTACATTTATGATGTTTAAGGAGCGAGGACTTATCTTCTGTTACTAGAAGAAGAGAAATCACTTGCTTTGAAACAAAAGAGCCTGAAAGTTCATTTTTTGAGCCTTAATCAATAGCTCTTCATGAATGTTTTATTTTAGAGATTAGAGGAAATTATCTCAGACTAAAGGTATGTGGTTATGCATTACCATGAAAAAAAGTGGTATTCCACACTAGCACACCATTCAAGGACTGCAGTTAAAACCAAAAAGAGTAAATGTCACCAAGCCATAACTTCCGTTCACAACTTCAGACTGACTGAAATGTGTGACCTTCTTGCACTACAAGTAAGAGTCAGCCTTTCTTCAGAGAACACAGCAAATCCACGGAGTGAGACACACACAGCATGTAACTCGAGTAAGAACTAATGAACTTAAAAGGAAATGTAATTCAAATAATGGCTGCAGTGTATTTTAAAATTAGAGTCTGCCTTCACTGAAGTTTCAGAGCTCCTACTGAAGTCTCTAAAGTGGGCAGTAAATAGTGGAAATACAGGGCTTGATCTTCAAGTGACTGCTTCAGAAGGGGTAAAACCTCTAACTAAATTCACAGTGAAATGGGTATGTTCAGCAGGACTTTTTCTGGAGAAGGAATAACGCATGTCATTTTGTACCGATTTGAAATGGCTAATCATATCAATCATTCTTTTGAATGCTTATCAATCAGACTAATCATTTTTGGTAAAAAGAATTAGTTCTGCTGGAATCAAAAGAAAAATTCTCATCAGGACAAGTAAGGATGTGTCTATTACTAGTTTATTCCAGACAACCCCATCCATTTTATTTAGTATTTGCCACCTCGTGTTGAAATTTCTGCATGTCTGTAAAAAGAAAGGCAAGACTTGGAATGGTTGGAGGGGACCGTGGAGCTGATAATCTTTATGAAGATACTTGAATCTTTTCCACGCTTAATAAATCTGGCAGTGTCATCTGGTAATGCCCTTTACTCTAATATGTCTTTCAGGGTTTATCAAGAGACCCTACTCTTCATGACGGATGCACTCTTTCCTAGTGTACTAAAACTATATACATATATTAAAATGCAGTTTAACTATAATGTAATTCCCAGAGCAGGTAAGAATTTATTTGGTAATACCAGTGACATCTGTCCACTGACTTCTTCTCTTAATTTAACTCACAAAATATTCCTTCCTTCAGAACTCATAAATGAGTGTTCAGCAGTCTGGTACTTATTTTATTAAGGAAAATAAGTTAGTTTCAATTGCAAGAAAGCTTCAGATCTCAGAAAAAAGGCTCCCCTACAATAAAATCCTTAAAGCAACATGATTTTTTTTTTAAGACAATGGCAATTAACCCTGTTTTGCATTGGCAAGAGTAGAGAGGAGAAAAGACCATGCAAAGGCACATCAGTTTTACATTAAGTTAATTTTGGTTTCTGCAGTCACTGGGTTACAGTTGTCTACTGGCTAAGGTAGGGATAGACATCAGTCATTCATGGGTATCTTAGCAAATACAGATTTAATGAATCTTAATGAAACAATATGTAAAGCATTCTAAGAGAAAAAAAGTCACATTTTCCTGGGAATGTTGAGGCAAAAGCAAAGAAGGCCAATTGTTTATTGTATATTTTTGCATATATTTTCACGTAAATCCCAAGTAACTAACTACTGCAAATCTACCTATTTCTGATACTCTGATTTTAATTTCCACAGGTAATAACTTTTTGGTTTCTTTGACTTATTTCCGAGCAAAAAGAAGCAGGACCAAAATCGTAATTACCTCCATGTGCAAATAAGTGTCTCTGTTTTATATTTCTACTCTCTTTGAAAGGTAATAAATGCCATTTATTACTTCCAAGATTGTGTGTTTTAAAGATAATGAAGTATATGTAAAGAAGTTATCTTGGATTAAGCCAACAGATAGTCTCTACCAGATCTAGCTATGCAAGTTAAAGATGACTTCCCCTCCATTTTTTTCCTTCTTTTTATTCTAACGTTTTGCCAGAATTTACCCAACCTGGCAAATGTCTGTAACCAAGCTGCCAGCACCACTCACTCATTTCCCCACCAGCAGGGTTGGGGAGAGAATTGGAAGGGTAAAAGCCAGAGAACTCATGGGCTGAGATAAAGACACTTTAATAGGGAAAGCAAAAGCCACACACACAAGCAAAGCAAAACAAGGAATTAATTCCCTGCTTCCCGTGGGCAGGCAGGTGTTCAGCCATCTCCAGGACAGCAGGGCCCCATCATGTGTAATGGTGACTTGGGAAGACAAACGCCATCACTCCAAATGTTCTCTGTTCCTCCTTCTTCCCCCACTTTATATCCTGAGCATGGTGTCACATGGTCTGGAATGTCCCTTTGGTCAGTTGGGGTCACCTGTCCTGGCTGTGTCTTCTCCCAATCTCCCTTGCACCCCAACTTCCTCACCAGCCTGGCAGCACAAAAAGCAGCAAAGGCCTTGGCTCTGTGCAAGCCCTGCTCAGCAACAACAAAAACATCTCTGTGTTATCAACCCTGTGTTCAGCACAAATCCAAAACTCAGCCCCAACCCCAGCCACTGAGAAGGTTAATGCTACCCCAGCCCAAACCAGTACACTTCCTTAGCTATTCTGGACAAAACCAGGCAGATGAACACCAACAGTTTATGAAAACCTGGCCAATAGGTGGTAATGAAGAATTTGAGATTATTATCATCAGTTAGAACTGTTTGTGTAATGAGTATTCAACCAGGAAATCAGAGAAAGAGAAGGTTTAGCATGTTTAAAGAAAAATGCTGTGAACACAAAATCCCATAATGATGCATTTTCTGTCCTGCAAAAGACATGCATTGCTTAGTCAAATTAATAGTTCCTGTGTTATTGCTATGCTGTGTAAAAAACGATAGGCACTACAGTGTCTCGGCAAATACAATGCGTCATAAATTGTGTGTATAGCTTCAGTTATCATAATAAATTTTTTGACATAATGTCGACATAAATGATAACCAATAGAGCAATCTTCCTGAGTGGTGTTAAACTGCTGTCCTTATTGCACTGTGTAAGAACATTCACAATTATCTTTTCTACTCATAGTTGAAGTGTCTTTTTTGCTTAATAGCCATGCCAAACCAACAATAGCTGCCTTCTATATTCTAATTTTTTTAAATTTTATTTCAAGGTATTAAAATATTTTACAAAATATGTACCAACTGTGATCATTTGAGTTTTGTACCTATTCAGTAATAAATCACACACTAAGGGCTGTATTATTTTTGCTATTCTGGTTAGTTTCAGCTAGTCCTGCTGGTCTCAGATTAATTGAGCATGCAACAATATTTCTGACAAGAATACTTATAATTCCAAATTTATATGTTCATCTCCATGAGTATGTATGAATGGGAGTCTTAAAGTTATTCTTTTGGACTAATGTAAGCTAGTTGTGTAAGTGGTAATAGTCGGTAATATGAAGGGGAGATAATAAAAACCTAAAGTAGGAGTTGCATGGTTTTGTATTCAACCATTCCTTTCAGTTCTGTAGAACTATACAGTTATTTTCTAAACATTTGCTCCTTATTCTTAGGATTGAAGACTCTATATAAGCACGAGCTGCAAAAAGGAAACCAGTATAGGAACATTGCCTGGAGCATTCTGGGTTGGTGCTATACCTGATTACAAGCCACAGCTCAGGGCCGGCTTGTACAGCTGCACCTGGAAGGAGGTGGCAAGGAGAGATTCTATAACTACTTTATCAGTGCAAAGCAAATCAGGAAAAAAATCTGGGTAAAGTGCTGTGAGACTTGCTTTGGTCAGGCTGGACTGGATGACCTCCAGAGCCCCCTTATAACCTGAACGATTCTCTGATGCTGTGAATGTGCAAACCAAGCCTTCATCGAAACTATTCTAGACAATTTTACAGCAAAGCATTCTTCATTCCAAACTGCTTTTATCAGCAGGGAGGTTTTGTTCTTTGAAAACTATTTGCGTTTCCAGTTGCCTTTTTAGCCAAATTCAGCTTTTTGCTTTTGCAAACTCCAATCCTTGTGGATATCACAGTGAGCCTTTCGAAGGGTGAAACATTCTTAAAAGCATCCCCAAAACTGTTTCTAATTAGAGCATTCAGCAAATAACTTGAACATGAATATTACAATCTCAGTGAACTTTAAACATGTGAATAATCAACAGAGCAGTTCAGAAACTGAAAGTTAAAACCATATTTGGGTGTTAGGTTTGGATTACAGCTCAGGAAGGCAAAGGGAAACAGCATCATTTCTGCCATTTTGAGTTTGAGGAATTACAGTCTTTATTGTTAGGTAAACAGTTTGTGCAGTCTTAATACCTGAATGTTAGGTAGTCACAGACTAAAAGTCCAGAAAGAGTTCAGAGGAAATCCTGCAAGGTTGTCCAAATAAGATACAGCTCCTCACCATCAAAAGTTATGAGCTTTCCAAGCCAGAGGGAAAATTAGACATGAAAGTATACTAGAAACCTTGCTGGATGTACTAAGTGAAAGAAAAAGTCAAATGTAAAATTTACACTGCTAATACAATGATCTAAAATACAAGTTTACAGTGTCTTAAGACAAGAATGAATGCTACCCAGGAAACTAAATGAAAAAGACAAACCAAAAGAAGATATAACTTCCCAGTGAATCCTTAAAATTTGAACAAATAAGATTAAGCCTGTGATTAACCTTATCTGGAATCATACAGCTCACATTCCTATAGTGGTACAGAAACTATTTCAGAGAGCTGAAGTAGGATGTAATGTTTTGGAGAATATGGCATAGCAAAAGCCCCAACTCAGCCTTCCTCAAGAGTAAAGGTGTCTGTAGGACAAACTGCCATTCTCACTGAGTGTAATTGTTTGTCAGACTATCAATTTGCCTAAAAAGAACATGGCTATGGAGAAACCAACATTGTTGTAAGTAGTTAGTCCCAGCTGATCCCAAGTTGCTGTTATGTCAGAAAGAATAGAATTATGATAGAGATTTAGCAGTCTTCTGATGAATCTCCTGAACATTTCTGAGTGAGCACTTACTTTGTTTCAGTATCCATCTGATGAGGGCAGAAAGCTGTAAGTTTTCACAGCCTAAATAGGTTGTCAGTACGACAGAAGAATTCCTGCAAAGGCTGAGGAGCAAGATCGGGAGTCCAGCTTTGGTGTCACTGGATGCAAGATCAAAGTAGAATTTCCGGGGTCTCTGCAAGGCCTGTGACTGCTCAAAGCTTCAATAGGATGGATTTGGTCATTCAGCATCTCAAATCAGTGTCTCTGTGTCTGTCCACCTTCAGTGTTAGACTCCACTAAAGGTTAGAAACCATACTATAGGAGGAAATCTAGGATAGACTCTTGAATCTTTACTAACATTTTTTTCACTTACAGGCATACCAATAATTGCTTTTCTTGAATTTAATCTCCTACTTTTACATGAATAAAGCAAAATAGAAAGGGAAAGAAAAAGAACAATTTCAGCTCACATAACATCCACATTGCAAAAACCCATCTGGCATTTATCTTTGTTATTAATTGACTTCACAGCTAAAGACTTCAAAGAGGAGCTGTGTGGGAACTGGTAATAATGTTATTTCAAAATTTGTTATCATTTAAACTCAAATCAATGTGCTATATTTAGAATTTTCTTGTAAAAACAGGATTTAAATAAATAATTTCAGTCTTGTAATATTACTTTAAAAGGCTATCAAAATAGTTCTTGATTTTGATAGTTTTCTTCTGTTTTCTTGTTTAGTTGTTGACGTCTTTTTCAAATGGACTTTCATTAAAAAAAAAAATCAGAATATTGTCTTCAGACTTTTGAAATAGTTCATATTGGTTTATTCCATTCTGCCTTCCCAGTCATCACATTCCCATGTTTCAGTGCAGATTGGAAGCCACCGTCTTCAGTGAAAAATGTGGCGAGATCTGTCTACAAAGAATCAGATTTCTAGAAGATGTTGTCAAACAATCTTTAAAAAAATAAAGATAAATTCTAGAAATATTTGTGCTGACTGCCCCTCATCATTATTGGTTGACATCACCACAATTTCTTGTCCATGTCCTATGGATGTTCCATCTGATTTGTGCTCCTGCCTGCTTAGTCATATCTTCCCTAGGCACAAGTGATTCTATCCTGCAAGTTTCTGGAGCATTTCTTTGACACTGGTTGTACACTATCTACAAAATTCACCTTATTTTGTAATGTGCTCAAAAAGATGATGATACACATATACCATGCCTTTGTAAACTGACTTTTACTGAAATAAGCTAGCACTGCTTGCTTTCAATTGCTTTTGTCTCATTTCGCTTCAAAAGGTCAAAACATGTCATTCTAATAGTAACAACTTTCATTTCCAAACCTTAATTTAAAAAAAAAAGTATTTCCTAGGGAATTTTAGTTTTTAAAAGGAAAGAAAAAAATCATCTTCAGGGAAAGCATAAGAAGTTTCCAAGTCATAGCTTTACTGGAAGTCAGAACATGCAAAACTGCATTAGAAGTTACTGTGCATTTTCAACCTTTGCATTACAACTGCAAAATTCAAACATTTTATGTGATACGGTGTTATTATATAGTAATTTTTATGCTTTCCACTTTACAGATTAGAAATTTTAAAAACTAGAGTCCATTTTATTCCTGTGACAAGAATTACTTGCAGAGCTTCTAGAAGTGTATTCCACATGTGTCTGTGATGCATGCCAGAAACAGTAAATGAATGTCATTTATGGTGGCTCTGTTGTTATCTACAGTTACAGAGACCAGAGGATAAAGCTGTGCTTTTGAAAGTTTGTGAAGGGCATAATTATTGTTAAAGTTCTGTTTTAGCTAGAATGGGATGGGTAAGAAACAGGCAATCCATGGGGGATTTTAAAGGAGTGACTAGGATGTAAGCATAAGCTTGAATTCAGAAAACAAGCTCCAAAGGATTGCAGCATGTACAGTAGCTGCTGCCAATGCTGTGGTGCACGTATACAAACACACACTGATAGATAAACCTAGATTTTCAAGGGAATATCCATGTTTGGAGACACATTTTTTTATGTCATCTGACCCCAGCCATCAGCACCACACACGTGAAAATCTGGCCCCATGGCACCCAGGCAAACAGCACACATACCACACTGTATTTAAAGGCAGTTTCCAGATTAATTGATGGCGGGCATTCGATTGTGATTATGCAGATCAAACTCATTTTTAGCAAAGGTTAAGAAAAAGCTGCTAAGAAAATCCATCTGAATCCCAGTGAATGTCTGAGACGGTGTTCACAGCAAATGTGGGTGGGCAGTTCGGAGCTGTTTATGCATGCTGGCCAAGAGACAGCACCAGGAATGCCAGCTGCTGGAAACCAGATGAGAAGGTACGGCCAGCTTAGTGGTACAGGGACCATTTTCCCTGAAGAAAGCATTACAAGGAAAAACTACAGGTCAAAGTCGCATCACATGCATCATTTCGAGACCTTTCCTGACCGTTTGACAGACGGCTTTCAAAAAGTGTGATTTGTTAAAAATTGCAGCTATTTAAAAAATAACTACAGTACAACTCACTACAAAACTAGAATAAATGGGGCCTGGGGGGAAGGCTTCCATTATTTTAAAGTGTGTTCATAAAATTTTAAGGTAGTAAGGCTAAAGGAGTTTTTTCTGGGGCTAACACATTTCACAGTGTTTTCAAGTCATTAACTTTTTGTCATGTACTCCTTTGAAGGAAAAGGGGAGGGGCAGAAAATCTCATTGAAACTATGTATTTCTTCACAAAAAAAAGCAAATAACAAAACTTTTCTCAGAATTCACATGAAACCGACTCCTATTGGGTATCTTTGAAAATTTCTTCTCTGGCTAATTAGGCATGAAGAAAGGAAGTGAGCCAGCATTCTTTTGTTGATAGCATACCCATGCCGATGAGACTTAGCCACAGCCTCCCATCAAAGGCAGCTCTCTGGAAAGAGGACTCACAGGAGGGGACAAAGAATAAGGGATGGGTAGGAATTTACTCTATCACAGTACTGACACACTGGTATTTAGGTTTTGACATGGAGAAGAAGTTAAACTTTCTAGAGAACAGAAGAGACAAAAGAAAATCCATCTCCAGGCCATTAGGACTGCAGTCATAATTGAATTTTTTATCTGACAGGGGAATGAGGTTTGTTTCATTTTGCTTTTCTTTTTTCTTTTCTTTTCTTTGCTGTGGGATGATGTAGAACTGTTAGGCAGTATGAGAGAATCAGAAAGGGAGATAGACTGGTGGAATCAAACTGTGGCCTCCCTGAGACAGGAGCAGCCACCAGAAATGGAGTGACTCGCTCAGAGGACAAGGGAAGGCTTACAGACATCATTTATCTGGATTTCTGTAAAGCCTTTGACATGATTGCCCACAACATCCTTCTTTGTAAATCAAAGAGAGATGTATTTGATGGGTGGAGTCTTAGATGGATAAAAAATTGGGTGAATGGTCACATCCAGAGAGTAGAGGTCAACAGCTCAGAGTCCCCGTGGACATCAGCTACAAGTGGTGTCCCCCAGGGGTCTGTAGGGGGACCAGTGGCATTTAATATCTTCATCAATGACATAGACAAAGGGATCAAATGCACCCTCAGCAAATTTGCAGGTGACACCAAGCTGAGTGGTGCTGTTGACACACCTGAAGGACGGGATTGCATCCAGAGGGACCTGGACAAGCTGGAGAAGTGGACGGATGGGA